>CM029012.1:232208315-232606639 GCA_016801055.1 Panax notoginseng | reverse complement strand
AAAGTCAAAACTTAACCAACTGAGTACAATAAAGAATGGATAACAAAAGAAATCCCCATGCATGCGATAGACCGCACGACAGGTTATTCCAATAGAATATAAATAATGGAACCAGGTCGGGTAAAACGCACAGACAGGATATTCCGACAAGATAATAAATAATGGGAACCAGGTCCGGTTGTAAAACACACAGACAGGATATTCCAAACAGAATAATAATAAAACGGAACCAGGTCCGGTGTAAAACACACAGACATGATGTTCAACAGAATAATAAACGGAACCAGGTCCGGTGTTAAAACACACAGACATGATGTTCCAACAGAATAATAGAAGAATGTCACCAAGTATAGGGTAGACCGCGTATACTGGTTATTCAACAGAATAATAAAAAACAAATGGAATAACAGAAGTTCTCTTCATGTATATAAAAGAAATAATATTCCCTACCTTAAGAACTGGATATTGGAAAAGTGATGTAGCAGAATACTTTATTCTCTCTCTCTTATTCTCTCTATACTTTCTCTCTCTATAGCTTGAATGAATTCGTGAAAAATAATGAAGCCCTAGGCCTCTATTTATAGAAAAACTGAGGGTTGGCTCTTGGTCTTAACGAAGGGTCAAATGACTCTTGGTCTTAACGAAGGGTCAAATGACTCTTGGTAATATTGAAGGGGACAACTACTATTGACGAAAGTAATTACTATTGACCAAGGTAAATAATATCTTTGACGAAGGTAATTACTATTGACCAAGGTAAAACTATTGACGAAGGTAATTACTATTGACCAAGGTAATTACTATTGACGACGGTAACTACTATTGACGACGGTAATTACTATTGACGAAGAGACTCTTAGATGATGACATATGGCCCCCATAAAAAACCAAACTTACCACAACGTCTCAATTATTGATTTAATAATATAACATATTATTAGATGATACTATGACAATAATTTAAGAGATATGATGCAGCAATTACTGTAGCAATAATTGAGTATAGCTGAGTGACTTCTCACGTAAGCATCAATAATCAATACCGTGTGCTACTATGCAACCACGCGTATTACTGTACTTTTACTACCGAGTAGTTCAACAGTTTTAACGGTTTTACGGTAAACCTCAGCCGTTTTTTTTATAGAAAGATAATTCTGTCGTTTTCTCAATCCGACAATAATTCCGTTGTGGGGTCCACCAATGATTGTGCCGTCGTACGAATATTCCCGACAAAAAGAATATTCTCCGACCAAACGAATATTTTATAACAACTTGCTTACTTTGCAAAATTTTTAAATATTACCCACAACTATAACATTATATCAAATTAACTCCATAATATTCAAAAATGATATTTATAGAAAATTCATCTTTATTTATAAAAGTTGGGGTCTTACAACCTCCCCTTCTTATGAAATTTCGCCCTCGAAATTAGGGTACGTACCTGGTATGTCGAAGAGGTAAGGATACCTTGATTTCATTTCTGATTCTAACTCCCAAGTCATTTCCTCAACATCGTGGTTTCTCCACAAAACTTTGACTTGAGGTATAACCTTGGAGCGTAGAATATGTTCCTTCTTATCCAAGATTTGAACAGGAACTTCTTCATACGTCAAATCCTCCGCTATTTCGTCCGGTTCTAACTCAATAATGTGGTTCGGGTCTTCCACATATTTGCGTAACATGGATATGTGAAAACGTTATGAACACGAGACATACTTGGCGGTAAAGCGAGTCTATAAGCCACAGTTCCTACTCGATCGAGGATTAAAAATGGACCGATGAATCGAGGATTTAGCTTTCCTCTCTTTCCAAATCTCGTAACTCCTTTCCATGGAGCAACACGTAAGAACACATGATCTCCTACATCAAATTCCACGTCCTTTCGATGAAGATCAGCATAACTCTTTTGTCGATCTTGTGAGGTTTTTATACGTTGTCGGATCGTTTGAATCTTTTCTGTAGTCATACGTACCAACTCCGGTCCCAACAACGTTGCTTCGCCCACCTCATCCCAGCATACTGGAGAACGACATTTTCTTCCATACAATGCTTCGAATGGAGCCATGCCAATACTTGCTTGATAACTGTTGTTGTAGGAAAACTCCACCAATGGTAAAAACTTGTCCCAACTTCCCTTGAAGTCAAAGACACAGAGTCTTAATAGATCTTCAAGAGTTTGAATAGTCCTCTCTGATTGTCCGTCCGTCTGAGGATGATATGCTGAACTAAATCGTAACTCCGTGCCCATAGCTTTTTGTAAACTAACCCAAATCGTGAAGTGAATCTTGGGTCTCGATCAGAACAAATTATGGATACTGGCATACCATGCAGTCTTACAATCTCGTTTATGTACATACGAGCAAGACGTTCAAGTGTATAAGTTTCTCGTATCGGTAAGAAATGAGCAGACTTGGTCAATCTATCAACAATGACCCAAATCGCATCAATACCTTGAGAAAACCTAGGAAGACCGGTAACGAAATCCATGGTAATGTGCTCCCACTTCCATTCTGGAATTTCAAGTGGTTGCAATGGACCTTTTGGTACTTGATGCTCCGCTTTGACTCGTTGACAAGTTAGACACCTTGAGATAAACAACGCTATCTCTCTCTTCATATTGCTCCACCAAAATGTATGACGAAGATCATGATACATTTTGGTACTTCCAGGATGGATTGCAAACGGTGTGTTGTGCGCCTCCATCATGATTTCATACTTTAAATCAGGGTTGTTAGGAACACAAAGTCTGGAGTTGACTCGAAGTATTCCTTCTTCATCGATTCTTGCTTCCGGCATAGAACCTTCTTGCACTTTCTTCCTCATACGCATCAGCTCCAGGTCTGTAGCTTGAGCAGCTTTAACTTTATCGATTAAAGTCGGTTCTACTCGTATATTCGCCATCATCACATGGGTCCCTGGAGTCTTCAACTCTATCTCCATCCTTTGCAAGTCACACAAATGGGCCTTTGCGTTGTTAATATTGCACTTGTACCCGCATATGATCTTCTACTCAATGCGTCAGCTACCACGTTCGCTTTTCCAGGATGGTATTGAATGGTATGATCATAATCTTTCAACAGTTCAAGCCAACGTCGTTGTCGCATGTTGAGTTCCTTTTGAGTGAAGAAATATTTGAGGCTTTTATGATCCGTAAAGATCTCCACTTCTCCCCATACAAGTAATGCCTCCAAATTTTAAGTGCAAAGACAACAGCTGCCAACTCTAGATCATGAGTAGGATAATTCCTCTCATATTCCTTGAGTTGTCTTGATGCATAGGCTATGACTTTTCCATGTTGCATGAGAACGCATCCCAACCCTTTGCTCGAAGCATCACTGTAGATGACAAATCCCTCCGAGCCAGATGGTATTGTTAGAACAGGTGCTGAAATGAGTCTCCTCTTGAGTTCTTGAAAACTCTGCTCACATTCTTCGCTCCAACCGAACTTTGTATCTTTTGAGTCAGCTGAGTTAATGGAGTAGCGATTCGAGAAAATCCTTCACGAATCTCCGATAATAACCAGCTAAACCAAGAAAGCTACGTACCTCGGTCACTGATTTAGGTTGCTCCCAGCTTTGAATAGCTTCAATCTTTGCCGGGTCAACCGATATTCCACGACTTGATACTACGTGCCCAAGGAATGCTACCTCCTCCAGCCAGAACTCGCATTTCTTCAACTTGGCATAAAGCTTGTATTCACGAAGCTTTTGGAGTACCAGCCTCAAGTGTTGCTCATGATCTTCACGGCTTTTGGAATAAATAAGGATGTCATCAATAAAGACGACCACAAATGATCCAAATATTCCTTGAATACCCGGTTCATCATATCCATGAAGGCAGCAGGAGCATTAGTCAATCCAAAGGACATGACTAGGAATTCATAATGCCCGTACCGAGTTCTAAAAGCGTCTTTGGAATATCCTCAGTTCTAACCTTCAGCTGATGATATCCAGAACGAAGATCGATCTTTGAAAAGAATTGTGCTCCTTGCAACTGGTCAAACAGGTCATCAATACGTGGCAATGGGTACCTGTTTTGATGGTGACATGATTCAACTCCCGATAATCAATACAAAGTCGCATACTTCCATCTTTCTTCTTCACGAATAGAACAGGAGCTCCCAAGGAGAAGTACTAGGACGAATAAAGCCAATGTCTAACAATTCCTGCAGTTGGATCTTTAACTCCTGAAGTTCAATAGGAGCCATTCGATATGGGGCTTTGGAAATGGGTTTTGTACCGGGTTCAAGATCGATACAAAATTCAATTTCACGCTCTGGGGGTAGGCCAGGAAGTTCTTCAGGGAATACGTCAGGAATTTATTAACAATAGAAATATCATTCAAAACTGACGTATTTTTGTTTAGATCTGTGACATGAGCTAAGAAAGCTTGACATCCGTTTTTCAATAAACGAATAGCTTTATGGCTTGAGATGACAGCGATTGATTTTAATGGTTTGGTTGCTTGAATTCGCATAATAGGTCGATTAGGAATATGAAAACTAACAACCTTACGAAAACAATCAATTTTTGCATAATGAGTAGTTAACCAATCAATCCCTAGAATCACGTCAAATGCAAGTATTTTTAATGAAATCAGATCGATAGGTAATGTGTGGGTACCAACTTGAACCAAACAAGACTTATAAACAGTGGAGGTAATGAAGGTTTCTCCCAACGGAGTTTCCACAGATAAGTCAAAGTCTAATTTCTCCGGAATCAAATTTAATCGATGAGCGCAAGTAGGAGAAATAAAAGAATGGGTTGAACCGGTATCAAATAAAGTATAAACTTCTTTAGAGTTTATAATAAGCTTACCCGTGATGACCTCATTCGGGTTCCTTGCTCTCTGGGAGTCACAACAAACGCTCTCCCTTGCACAACCGGTTTTGACTTTTCTGGGACGGCTTTTGGTGCCTCCATCCTAGCTGAATTTGTCTTCGGTAAACGACAAAATCGGGCTAAATGACCTTCTCTTCCACAATTATAACATGCTTTGGACGGCATCGCGCAGTTTGGACTGATGTGCCCCTCCCCTCCGCATTTGAAACATATGATAGGTGGTCGTTCTCCTTCCTTAACGACAGGTGCTGGTGCTGACGTCTTTCCATCATTGTTGAATCTCCTCTTCTTGAAATGTCCATTCTTATTGTTTTGGCCCTGATTACCACCGAAGTGGTTACCATTTCTGGCCTGTTGATTCCCTCCACGCTTGTTGTCACCGCTTCGATGACTGCTCTCACTGGTATTATCATTTTGTCGGCTGCTCTCTTTTGGTTGCGTTATCTCGTTATCGCGCTCCACCAACTGAGCCCTATTTACAACATCTGAATACAAACACAGTTTATGAGAAACAAGATGTTGACGTATCTCCGGCTTCAAACCTCTTAAAAACATCCGCGTCATTCTTTCTTCATTATCCACCAGGTGGGACGCAAACCGGATAACTCCGCAAATTTTGCCTCGTACTGCGACACGGTCATATTATTCTGCTCCAATTTGATGAACTCCACCTCCTTCATGTGACGAATACTCTCGGGAAAGTATTTGTCGTTAAACAGCTCTTGGAACTTCTCCCAAGACATCTTCAGTGCGGCAGGTTGAGTACGCTTTATCGATTCCCACCAGTAATCTGCCTCTCCTCGCAACATAAAGGCGGCAAGGGAACCTTTTGCTCCTCGGAGCAACCCAAGACATCAAATATCTTGGTGATCTGCTTTATCCATGTTTCAGCTACAAGTGGTTTGGGTTCTCCCTTAAACTCCGGTGGTCCCAGCTCCTTAAACTGTTTAGCGGTGACCGCCAGGAGAGTTTCCAGTATTTCCACCTACGTTGTGGACAGGAGCCGCTTTCACCTGTTGTTGCATGAATTGCATAAAGCCTCTGAACATTTGATCATTCATCATTTGGTCAGTGTTGTTGTTTGCATGAGGATTGACACCTTCCTGATGCACATTATCCTGATTATTGATATGTGGTGAATCAACAGTCGTCTGTGCTCCATTGCTATTCTCAACGTTCTCAGATGTCATTTTCAGATACTGCCACAAAATAAAAATTAATTGATATGTCATATATTATCCTTATATTATGACCGACCAATTAAATACCATGCAAATAAACTTAGGTATGTCATACTAGCGAAGGAATTCCCCGTCTCTCCCCTCCTAGTTCTATTCTCACATCTTAGCCAGGGATCATATCCCTAAGCTCTGATACCAACTGTGACGCCCCCAAAATTAGGTATACATCACCCATCTTGGGTCGTCAGATACATAGTACAGAATACAAATACAACTTAATAATACAACTGTCGTGTACAATACGACAAAACATAAACTGTGAGTTTGAATACAAATATTATCTTCTAGAGAGTATTCATACTCAAAAGGAGTCCTCATTACATTTATTAACACACCATTACATAGAATAGTGAGGACTACTAACTAATACTATCATTCGGACCATCACTCCGTTCCCCGACTTGCCCAGCTACGTTCTCATTTCCTGAAGAGAACAGTGAAAGAAAGGGTGAGCTCAACTAGCCCAGTAAGAAATATTATGACTAAGATAATGCAGAATAAATTATCATTAGCCTTCAACAATGTTAAACTGATAAAATATAATAGACATCAAGTTTAACTGCAGCGGAACAAGCAATCCATTAAAAGAGTCAAGTAGAAAATAAACTCTACTATCTTTTATGATTTAAAAGGTTTTTCAACACTGCGATCGCTGAGACTCAGCTTAATAAAATAATCCACATCATCGAATCACCCTGCACTACGGCCAAGGATATTCGTGTATTCATTAATGGTCATGATCATGCCAACAACTGTCCATCAATGCACTACGGGCCAATGAGGACTTTTACCACATCATTTGTAACATTACGGTCATGATTATACCGAATAATCCCTGGTCATAATCATACCAAGTCCATCTATGCACTACATGCCACAGATGACTTTCAACATTTTATAAACATGAGGATGATGACAATGATATAAGAATTCAATAAAACAAGTTCAAGAATTAATTTATCCAGGAATTAACAACGTCCAAATTGTCAACATGATACTGCATTGTGGAGTAAAATTCAAGAATGCTTAGAAGAATATTTTCTTGAAAAGATACTGGATGAAACGCAACTATCAAGGATATTCCACAAATTTCATGGAGTATAGAAGTCAAAACTTAACCAACTGAGTACAATAAAGAATGGAATAACAAAAGAAATCACCATGCATGCGATAGACCGCACGACAGGTTATTCCAATAGAATAATAAATAATGGAACCAGGTCCGGCGTAAACGCACAGACAGGATATTTCGACAGAATAATAAATAATGGAACCAGGTCCGGTGTAAAACACACAGACAGGATATTCCAACAGAATAATAATAAAACGGAACCAGGTCCGGTGTAAAACACACAGACAGGATGTTCCAACAGAATAATAAACGGAACCAGGTCCGGTGTAAAACACACAGACAGGATGTTCCAACAGAATAATAGAAGAATGTCACCAAGTATAGGGTAGACCGCGTATACTGGTTATTCCAACAATAATAACAAATGGAATAACAGAAGTTCTCTTCATGAATATAAAAGAAATAATATTCCCTACCTTAAAAGAACTGGATATTGGAAAAGTGATGTAGCAGAATACTTTTATTCTCTCTCTCTTATTCTCTCTATACTTTCTCTCTCTATAGCTTGAATGAATTCGTGAAAAATAATGAAGCCCTAGGCCTCTATTTATAGAAAAACTGAGGGTGGCTCTTGGTCTTAACGAAGGGTCAAATGACTCTTGGTCTTAACGAAGGGTCAAATGACTCTTGGTAATATTGAAGGGACAACTACTATTGACGAAAGTAATTACTATTGACCAAGGTAAATACTATTGACGAAGGTAATTACTATTGACCAAGGTAAATACTATTGACGAAGGTAATTACTATTGACCAGGTAAATACTATTGACGACGGTAATTACTATTGACGACGGTAATTACTATTGACGAAGAGACTCTTAGATGATGACATATGGCCCCCCATAAAATAACCAAACTTACCACAACGTCTCAATTATTGATTTAATAATATAACATATTATACAGATGATACTATGACAATAATTTAAGAGATATGATGCAGCAATTACTGTAGCAATAATTGAGTATAGCTGAGTGACTTCTCACGTAAGCATCAATAATCAATACCGTGTGCTACTATGCAACCACGCGTATTACTGTACTTTTACTACCTAGTAGTTCAACAGTTTTAACGGTTTTAACGGTAACACCTCAGCCGTTATTTTATAGAAAGATAATTCTGTCGTTTTCTCAATCCGACAATAATTCCGTTGTGGGGTCCACCAATGATTGTGCCGTCGTACGAATATTCTCCGACAAAAAGAATATTCTCCGACCAAACGAATATTTTATAACAACTTGCTTACTTTGCAAAATTTATAAATATTACCCACAACTATAACATTATATCAAATTAACTCCATAATATTCAAAAATGATATTTATAGAAAATTCATCTTTATTTATAAAAGTTGGGGTCTTACAACCTGATGGCTTTACCTGCTACTATTTTCACCCACCACATTTGAAATATAATTCAGCACATTTCTTCACCAACCACAAGTGGGGCCCACCAATTCTAGAATTTTCCATCAAAATGATAAACTCCGAAAATTCAACAATTTCTGAACCAGTCATCTTGTAAAATTCGTAATAAATCATACGTTCATTTTTAACGGTTCAAAATTTGTGGACATATACTCAACTTATATATGTATAACATATCCAAAAATTACCACGATCCAACGGCCGGATTAAAAATTATAACCCCCGCAAAATATCTCAAAAATCCTGATTTTTAATACCTCCATTCCGACAAAAATACTGATAAAAATCTCAACATTAACTCCTTCATTTTTAACCACAAAAATATTTCCCTCATTTATATCCACATAAAATAAATATTTCCTTTATCATATGAATTAATAATTAATTATTCACAAATAATATTACAGAATCACATTTATGACAACCAGGCCGTTCCTAGGAAAGAGGGGACTTTCCAATAAGGATTTCTCCTTACTGGCGCGCAATTAGATGACCAAACCTCTCCTTAGACAGAACTTTCTAGACATTGCCAATAATGTTATCTAATAATTTTATTCAAATAATATGAATTATTGATCTGATAAATGAAAATACTGTGCAACAACAATTATTGAAACAACAATAATATAAAATATCAACGCAGCAATTATTGAATCAATAAAATAAAATATTGAATAATAACTACTGTAACAATTATTGAGTAGTGCCTTCTTACGTAAGAATCAATAGTTGGTGCAATACCGTGTGCTACTGTATTTTAACCACCGGATATTCCAACAGTATTAACGGTAACAACTACGTCGTTATTTATAAACAACTTTTACTTGTCGTTTTCTTCATCCAATCGCTTTCCGTTATGGGGCCCACACAAGGCTGCGTTGTCGTACGAATATTCCCCGACAGCAAGAATATTCCACGACCAACCGAATATTCACCGACCAAAAATAAATATTTTATAACCACTTGCTTATTTTGTAAAATTTGCACATTTCACCCATAACCAAAGTATTATATCAAGTTAACCCCTTATTATTCACAATAATATTTAGAGAAAATTTGATTTTATTCATTAATAAGTTGGGGTCTTACATATAGGCTAGCGGGAGTTTTAAGTTTATTTTGATAATCATAAGATTTAAAAAAAATAAAATTAATTGCATTTATATTGAATACTATAATGAACTATATATTTTGATATTTTGATCTTTTTTAACATACTAAAACAAGAGACGCTTCGACCAAATCTATGTTTATCTAATTTATTTATTCATTAGGAATTATACTAATAATATGTATTTCCATTGACACAAAGAATTTCTTAAGACTAAAGGTGATATATAGCTTCAACTGCTTCAAAATTTTGTATATTAAGTTGCAGTATTATAATGCAATTTTTAACTTATTTACTAGTTTAGTTTACACTTTTTATTCATCAAGTCGGATGTATAATACTATTTGACGCACCTTTAATAAAACATCTTAATTATTGTAAAAATAAAGTGCTATTTTTAGCTAAATAAAGTTGAAAATGTTTACTTAAAATATCCAATATTAACCTTTTCTTTTTTTAATTGCAATAAAAATGTTAATCGGACTAACTCAATTTATAATGGAGAATCTTGTATAAATAAAATTTATGTTGAGTTATTTAAATTATATCATGTAGTTTAGTTGGACAATTATTTAAAATTGTAATATTGAGGTTTTGAGTTCAAATCTTGACGGAAGCTGATAGTCTTAGTTTGACTTAATTTACATGTGATCATTGCACACATTTTACTCTGTCTATATCCCAAAATCTACATAACCCATTATGAATTAATGAAAAATATCTAATTATACCCAAAGTACGTTATAATCCTTACCATTAATTATGCTTAAATTTCGCTGTGGGTTAAACAGAAAAATACCAATGAATAACCCTATTGTTATAATTTGATCTATTATAATCTCATTTTGCATAAAGATAATAATAAATTATAAAAGAAGGCTTCTGAAATTAATGTTTTAAATCATTTAATAGTAACACGTCATGTAGATAAATTTAGAAAAAAAAATAAGGGATTAAATTATAGAAACAAAATATGTAATTATTATTTATCATGGTAAAATTATTTAATTAATCAAATTTGATTTGAAATATTTGATTTGATTTTAAATTTACATACATGACATATTGTTATTGGAGGGGTGTAAAATATTTATTTATTCTCTTGTAAAAAAGGAAAATTTTCAATTATTATGTTAAAAAGGAAAACACCTAATTATTTTGTAGTAAAAAAGGAAATGAGAGAAAAAGTAGGCGAAGATATTCAATATTTACTACATAATCACATTTAACTAGCTAGTGGATCTTCATTGGCACGTGCTCACCACACGTGACAAAAACTTTTCATTGCTCTATAAAACAGTCAATCATGTACAGAGGATCCTCCCTTGAAATTTAGGAGTATAAAACACTTTCAGTCAAAGCTCTCACTCCCCATTCTGACTCCCAGTTCACCCTCCTCCTCCATCGCCGCCGTCAGCCACCATCGCCGCCGCTCCGCCACCTTGTCTCTTCTCCCTATACATCCCTTTTCTTATCAAGATTAACCCCGCATATAAATATATGTAAATTTGTACGAAAAACAGACCAAATCACATTCCCACAAAATTTGGCGCCACCAAATTTTCTACTCGATCTAAACCCGCCAATACATATCCTAGATTTTATTGTTTGGATGTAAAGAGAGAAAAAAAACACACCTCCCAATGGTGGATTCTGATTCAACACTCTTGTGTCAAGAAACTCAAACATGCTTCAATGATGAAGAAGAAAAACATGAAGATTTGTACGTTTTGGAATATCCATCGGATAAAGAAGGAACGGAAGATGATGAATATGTCCAAATATTGCTTCGTCGAGAGTTCACTATTAAATCTTGTCATATGATTGGTAACTGGATTGAACGCGCTCGCTTGGACTCAATCCAATGGATTTTTAATGTAAGTTTCGGATTCAGTACATTACTATTAATTTCTACGAAATTTTACATATCCCATTTCGAGATGTTTAATGTATGTTTTGGATTCAGTACATTATCTTTCCTAACAATGATAATCCATTTTTAGATTTTAAAAATTATACTATTTCTGTTGCAGACAAGTGCATTGTTGGGATTTCAACTCCAAACAGGTTATTTATCAGTAACATATTTTGATCGGTTTCTTTCGCGGCGAATCGTGGATGTAAGTTATCGATTTGATTATGAATTCATTTCGGATTAATGAGTGATTAGAATTATCATACCAATTTTTTTTTAATATTTTTTTTTCGAAATTAGAATGAGAAATATTGGGCCGTTAGATTACTATCAGTGGCATGTTTATCTCTGGCTGCAAAAATGGAGGAATGCAAAGTTCCTTTGCTAACAGATTTTCCGGTGGAAGATTACAACTTTGAAGGGAAAGTGATAAAGAGGATGGAGCTTTTGGTGTTGAATACATTGGAATGGAAAATAAGTTCAATCACTCCTTTGGATTATCTTTACTATTTCATTTCAAAATTTTGCAAGCAGAGGTCAAGAAATTTAGTGCTTAGAATCATAGAGCTCATATATGCAACAGTCCAAGGTAAAATTTTACCGTGTTTTCTGTATTTGTCGAAGTTCAATTTTATGTATTCATGTTTGATTTTATACGCAGATATACATTTTATGAATTATCGACCGTCTGTTATAACAGCAGCAGCCACATTGTTGGCTGTGGATCAAAACCTAACAAAACAATGTTTGGAGTTCAAGCTCAGTACATTCTCTTCTGGATTTCTTGAAATTGTGAGTATTTCTTATGCATTGTTGTTGTATTTTATGCTTGTGAAAGTTATGAATATGTTGTGATGAAATGGTGTTTTGATGCAACAGGAGGATGTTTTTTCTTGTTACAATCGAATGCAAGAATTCGATACGGGGAAAATTAAATTACCCCATTACATTTTATCTCCAAATTTGTCACCAGTCCGATTAAAAGAGGCTGATGTTTTTGGAAATTCTTCGGCTAGTTCTGCAGTTAGCAATAAAAGAAAGAGGCTTAAATTCAATGATTCTGATCAAACCTATGAAATGCCTGATGAGAAGCGAAGCGATTAGGGAATTTGATAATTAAGTGTTAAGGGTTTATTTTGATTTGGATATGATTTGAGATTTTGATTCAATGACTCATGAACAAGCTGAAGGAAGGAAAAGATTCAAAGATAAATAAAAGGGAAAGCTTTGGAGTTGCATAGAAAGCTAATTTGAGCTCAAAGTGTCAGGGGGAAACTGAAAAGAAATTCCCCAAGATAGAATTTACAGCTAGTTATTCTTAGTTTTGGATTAAATTTCAACTTTTTAAATTTATTTTCTTCAAATTTTATTGCTTTTATCTTACTTTTAGGAGTTAAAATTAGTCTCTTGAAAACCCTTGTTTTTGAAGGGTGTGCTTGGGATGCTTTCTTTTGATTCTTTGGAAAAGGCTGTGGAAAGGAAAGGAAAGGAAAGGAAAGGAAAGCTAAGGGAGGGGTTTCTTTTCAGGGAAGGGGAAACTGTTTTCTATTGTTTGGGTCATTTGATTCATTTGTGTTGCATGTTGGCCTTCATTGAAAAAAGGGTTGTAAAGGGGGCATGTGATTGGATTTGTTTGTTGTTCTTGTGAAGCTTTGCCTTGGAAATTAAGAGGCCATGGAAAATACCAAGACATTGCTTGAGGAATTTATGTGACGATTTGATTTTTGATAGAACAGATCTTTCTATACTTTGTATAAGACTGAGGCACTTGTAGAAACTTCGGGAGTGGTTAGTATGAAGTTAACTTTGGTCAATTGATCAATACAGTGTTGACACGTAGGCGGGAGATAATCTTTCTGTGTGCGTGTCAGCACTGTATTTGTCAATTGACCAATTTACCATAAAATTAATTTCATACTAACCAGATCCGGAAACTTCGTATATTCATCTTTTGATGGTACTAGGAGGGCTTATTTGGCACTATTTTATATTTATATTGTAGTGTTGCTTACTTTAATCCAAATTTATTACATGAAAAATGTTTCACAATAATACAATTTTGTATGCTTGAAGTGGATGAAATATGAGGTGTTAAAGGATATGAATCATTAATCAAAAATTATATTATCTCAATTTTTCATGTTTTCAATGATATCTCTTTTCTGGTAATTGTAGCCTGTTCGATTTTTATGTAAGAGATACCTTGCGAAATATAAAAAAAAAAGAGGCTCCAAATTAATATGATTTGACATTTCTTCTTGGGGGATGCCTACAAATTACCATAGTTGTGACCACAATTCATGTCATCCCTAATAGGGTGGTTTTGATAAATACTTCGGATAAAATTTTGGTTTTGCTTCAAACACAAAAAGATGAAAGGAAAGGAACATGTAGTTTGTTTTTGGTTGTTTTTTTTTTTTTTTTTTAATTTTTTCCATAAAGCATGTTGGGTTTCTATCTCTACAAGAAAAGAGCTTAATTTCGACGGAAGTATCCGTCCGAAATAACTTATTTTCGTCTACAATCCGGTCAGATATATACGGGTCGGAATTTAGTCCATCAAAAAATCTTTCGGAATTAGGTATTTTTAACGGAATTTAGTTTGACCAATTTTCTGTCGAGTATAAATTTTTTCAACGGACTTAATTCCGATGCAACAAATCAGTCAAATATTAACCTTCCACGTGTCAAAATTATGGTGGCTTAATTCCGACGAATTTTTTTCCGATAATATACTCTTTCGTTGAAAATAGTTATTTTTTTAATAAATTATACTAACTTTGTTCCGATGGAATTTATATCGGAAATAACAATTTTTTTAAATTCTTTTTTTGTTTAATAAGTTTTTAGGTTTTTAAACCATAATTTTCCCTATAAACCTGCTTTATCCCAACAACACATATTGTCATTTATATCTTATGTTCACATATAATGTAACTATAACAACAACAACAACAACATATATGAAATACCTCAACAACAATTACTAATTTACGATAAGTTATACAAAAAATTATTTAAAAGTACAATGATTTACAAAACTCAACTAAGCCACAATGATTTACAAAAAAACTCAAGCTAAACTAAAGTAAATAAAGACAAATTATTTACAATGATCTACAAAACTAAATCAAGTTAGTACTACCACAGGTGTGAGGAAGATCATCGGGCGGGGGTCGACAGTGCTGCTCTGGTTGTAAGACCCCAGCTTATTAATGAATAAAATCAATTTTTCTCTAAATATTATTGTGAATAATAAGGGGTTAATTTGATATAATACTTTGGTTATGGGTGAAATGTGCAAATTTTGCAAAATAAGCAAGTGGTTATAAAATATTCATTTTGTCGGGGAATATTCGTTTGGTCGTGGAATATTCTTGCCGTCGGGGAATATTCGTACGACAGCGCAGCCTTGTGTGGGCCCCATAACGGAAAGCGATTGGATGAAGAAAATGACAAGTATAAGTTGTTTATAAATAACGACGTAGTTGTTACCGTTAATACTGTTGGAATACCGGTGGTTAAAATACAGTAGCACACGGTATTGCACAAATTATTGATTCTTACGTAAGAAGGCACTACTCAATAATTGTTACAGTAGTTATTATTTAATATTTTATTTTATTGATTCAATAATTGCTGCGTTGATATTTTATATTATTGTTGTTTCAATAATTGTTGCTGCACAGTATTTCCTTTATCAGATCAATAATTCATATTATTTGAATAATATTATTAGATAATATTATTGGTAATATCTAGAAAGTTCTGTCTAAGGAGAGGTTTGGTCATCTAATTGCGCGCCAGTAAGGAGAAATCCTTATTGGAAAGCCCCCTCTTTCCTGGGAACGGCCTGGTTGTCATAAATGTGATTCTGTAATATTATTTGTGAATAATTAATTATTGATTCATATGATAAGGAAATATTTATTTTATGTGGATATAAATGAGGGATATATTTTTGTGGTTAAAAATGAAGGAGTTAATGTTGAGGTTTTTATCAGTATTTTTGTCGGAATGGAGGTATTAAAAATCAGGGGTTTTGAGATATTTTGCGGGGGTTATAATTTTTAATCCGACCGTTGGATCGTGGTAATTTTTGGATATGTTATACATATATAAGTTGAGTATATGTCCACAAATTTTGAACCGTTAAAAATGAACGTATGATTTATTATGAATTTTACGAGATGACTGGTTCAGAAATTGTTGAATTTTCGGAGTTTATCATTTTGGTAGAAAATTCTAGAATTGGTGGGCCCCACTCTTGGTTGGTGAAGAAATGTGCTGAGATTTTTATTCAAATGTGGTGGGTGGGAATAGTAGCAGGTAAAGCCATCAGGTTGCAGGTTAAGTCTGCTTCGGCGTGCTAACATTTTTCTATAAATAGAGGGCTAAGTTAGAATTGAAAATCACACCAGAAACAAGTTTTCTCTCTTTCTCTCTCTAGATTATTGAGTGTATTTTGTGAGTATTTAGATACTTTGAGAGTTTCTATTCATCAGAGCAAGTTTCTTTCAGCCTTATACCGGTATTCCGACCAGAAGTACTGATATTTTGAGGTAAGGGATATTATTTTCTTCTTAAATGATATTATTTTCTTTAATATCATTATGCTGAAATATTGATATAAACTTTTTATCAAATTTGAAACTTTTTGTGTCGGAGTTACTATTCACGTATACGGCACTATTCACGTATACGGCACTATTCACGAATACGGCACTATTCACCGAAAAATAAAAATTTTTCTTTTTGTCCAAGATGTCTATTATGGTTACTATCTTTGATTGTATCCATGTTTTGATCTTTATTTTTGAATTCTTCTTCACAATTGGTTATTATGGAGTATTATTGACTTGGATAAACTGTTATACGAATTCCTAGTATTTGTCCTTCTGTCTCATTGGATTCGTTTTCTTTAAGATATTTTTTATCATCCTCAGTCCTAAATGATGATATTACTGAATATCTTTGGCCTGTAGTGCAAAGATGAATGATTAACTAATGAATATCTTTGGCCTGTAGTGCAAAGATGAACAGGTGTTGAGATGAACATGACTGACTGGTGATACAAATGAATATCTTTGGCCTGTAGTGCAAAGATGAATATTTGATTAAAGATGATTATTGATTGATGTTACAGGGATAAAATATTGATGATGGACTTTTAAATCTTAGAAGATAGTAGAATTCATTCTCTACTTGACTCTTCTAATGGTTTGCTGTTTTTGCTGCAGTTTTTGATCTAAAACTTGTTGTCGATTATATTCTATCAGATTTTTCTCTGTTGAATACTAATGATAATTTGTTGTATATTATCTTAGTCATAATATTCTTTACTGGGCTAGTTGAGCTCACCCTTTTCCTTTTTGTTCTATTTTTCTTCTCAGGAGGTGAGAACATAGCAGGATCTAGTCGGGGTATGGAGTAATGGTTCTAGAAAGATGTTTTAGCAGTCCTCACTATTTCTGTAAAATAGTGTTTGAATAATTGTATTGAGGACTTATTTGAGTGTGGATATTGTCTAGAAGACAATATTTGTATTTAAACTCACAGTATGTGTTGTCGTATTTTGCACGACAATTGTATTATTGAAGTTGTAGTTTGCTTTCTGTACCATGTATTTGGCGACTCAGAATGGGTGTTGTATACCTATTTTGGGGGCGTCACAGTTGGTATCAGAGCTTAGGGATATGATCCCTGGCTGAGATGTGAGACAAGAACTAGGAGGGGAGAGACGGGGAATTCCTTCGCTAGTATGACCTGACTAAGTTTATTTGGTGTTTATTTGGTCGGTCAGAGTATAGGGATAATATATGACATGACTATTAACCCTTGTTTTATGGCAGTATTTAAGAATGGCAGCTGAGAACGTTAATAATGGAGTAAATCAGACCGTGGAGACACCTTTGATCACCACCCAGGGGAACGTGCAACAGGAAGGCAATATTCCTCCTGTAAACAACGTTACCGAGCAAACGATGAATGATGGAATGTTTAGGAGCTTTTTGCAGTTCATGAAAAATCAGACGAGGGAGACTCGTGTGCAGAATACAGGTGGAAATGATAACAACGCGTGGTTTGTCACAGCCAAGCAGTTCAAAGAATTGGGACCCCAGAATTTAAGGGAAAGCCGGATCCGATCATGGCGGAAACGTGGGTCAAGCAAATTACCAAGATATTCGATGTCTTGGGATGCACGGAGGAACAAAAGGTTCCATTCGCCACTTTTATGTTCCGCTGTGAGGCAGACTACTGGTGGGAGTCTGTGAAGCGTACCCAGCCTGACGCACTCAACATGTCCTGGGAAATATTTCAAAAACTGTTCAATGACAAGTACTTTCCTGAAAGTATTCGTCATATGAAGGAGGTGGAGTTTATCAGACTGGAACAAAACAACATGACTGTGTCCCAGTACGAGGCGAAGTTTGCAGAGTTATCCAGGTTTGCACCTCATTTGGTCAAAATGAGGAACGAATGACAAGGATGTTTCTGAGAGGTCTAAAACCCGAGATTCGACAATATCTTATCTCTCATAAATTTTCTTTATATTCAGATGTTGTAAACAGGGATCAATTATTAGAGCGAGATAATGAGTATGTGCAACCAAGGGACCACAACCAGGGTCATACCGGTGGCGGCAGTCATCGAAGTAATGAAAACCAGCAGGGAGAAAAATATTCAGACAAAAGCGGTAACCACTCTGGTGGTAATCGTGGTCGTGATAATAAAAGGAGCGAGTCGGGAGGAGATTTCAAGAAGAGAAGGTACAACAATAATAATGTAAAGACGTCAGCACAAACATCAACTGTTTCTAGGGGAGGAGAACGACCACCAGTCGTATGTTACAAATGTGGGAAAGAGGGACATATCAGCCCAAACTGCCCACAACAATCCAAGGTATGTTATAACTGTGGAAAGGAGGGTCATATAGCTCGAGAGTATTCTGTAGTAAAACCAAGTTCAGCGGGGATGGTGACTCCAAAAGCTGTCCCGGATAAGTCAAAGTCAACGGTTCCTGGAAGAGCATTTTTCGTGACTGGCCAAAACGTGAGAAACCCGAACGAGGTGATCACGGGTAAGCTAATCTTGAATTCTTGCGAAGTTTATACTTTACTAGATACCGGTTCTACCCATTCTTTTATCTCTCCTGCTTGTGCTCAACGTTTAAACTTGACTCCGGAGAAATTAGACTTTGACTTGTTTGTTAAAACTCCGTTGGGTGAAACCTTCGTTACATCTACAGTTTATAAATCTTGCATGATCCAAGTTGGCACTATCACATTACCTGTTGATCTTATCTCTTTAAAGATACTTGCTTTTGATGTGATTTTAGGAATTGATTGGTTAACCACTCATCATGCTAAAATTGATTATTTTCGTAAGGTTGTTAGTTTTCATATTCCTAACCAACCTGTCATACGAATTCAAACTACTAAACCACTAAAATCAGTCACTGTCATATCAAGCCACAAAACTATTCGTTTATTAAAAAATGGATGTCAAGATTTCTTAGCCCATGTTATGGATTTGAACAAAGACAAGTCAGATTTGAATAATATTTCTATTGTTAGAGAATTTTTCGATGTATTTCCTGAAGAACTTCCTGGTCTACACCCAGAACGTGAAGTTGAATTCTTTATTGACCTTAAATCCGGTACAAATCCCATTTCTAAAATCCCATATCGAATGGCTCCTATTGAACTTCAGGAGTTAAAAGTCCAACTACAGGAGTTGTTGGACATCGGTTTTATTCGTCCTAGTACATCTCCTTGGGGTGTTCCTGTGTTATTCGTAAAGAAGAAAGACGGGAGTATGCGACTTTGTATCGACTATCGAGAATTGAATCATGTCACTATCAAGAATAGGTATCCGCTACCTCGCATTGATGACCTGTTCGACCAGTTGCAAGGAGCATAATTCTTTTTAAAGATCGATCTTCGTTCTGGATATCATCAGCTGAAGATTAAAACTGAGGATATTCCAAAGACTGCCTTCAGAACTCGGTACGGGCATTATGAATTCTTAGTCATATCTTTTGGATTGACTAATGCTCCTGCTGCCTTCATGGATATGATGAACCGTGTATTCCAAGAATATTTGGATCAGTTCGTTGTCTTTATTGATGACATCCTCATCTATTCTAAAAGCTGTGAAGATCATGAGTGCCATTTGAAGCTGATATTGCAAAGGCTTCGTGAAAATAAGCTATATGATAAACTGAAGAAATGCGAGTTCTGGCTTGAGGAAGTAGCATTCCTTGGGCACGTGGTGTCAAAACATGGAGTATCTGTCGACCCGGCGAAGATTGAAGCCATACAAAATTGGGAGCAACCGAAGTCGGTAACCGAAGTACGTAGCTTTCTGGGCTTAGCTGGTTATTATTGGAGATTTGTGGAAGGATTTTCTCGAATCGCTACTCCGTTAACTCAGCTGACTCAGAAAGATACAAAATTCGTATGGAGTGAGGAATGCGAGAAGAGTTTTCAAGAACTCAAGAGGAGACTCATTTCGGCACCTGTTCTGACAATACCATCTGGTTCGGATGGATTTGTTATCTACAACGATGTTCAGGCAAAGGGTTAGGATGTGTTCTCATGCAACATGAAAAAGTCATAGCCTATGCCTCGCGACAACTCAAAGAATATGAGAGGAATTATTCTACTCATGATTTGGAGTTGGCAGCAGTCGTTTTCGCGTTGAAGATCTGGAGACACTACCTGTATGGGGAGAAAGTGGAGATCTATACAGATCATAAAAGCCTCAAATATTTTTTCACCCAAAAGGAACTCAACATGCGGCAGCGACGTTGGCTTGAGCTGTTGAAAGATTACGATCATACCATCCAATATCATCCTGGAAAAGCAAATGTAGTAGCTGACACATTGAGTAGAAGATCATATGCGGGTACGAGTGCAATGTTGTTAACACAAAGGCCCATTTTGTATGACTTGCAAAGGATGGAGATAGAGATGAAGGCTCCAAGTACCCACATGATGATATCAAATATACGAGTAGAACCGACTTTAATCAATAAAGTTAAAGCTGCTCAAGCTATGGACATAGAGCTGATGCGTATGAAGAAGAAAGTGCAAGAAGGTACTATTCCAGAAGCAAGAATCGATGAAGAAGGAATACTTTGAGTCAACTCCAGACTTTGTGTTCCTAACGATTTTGACTTGAAGCATAGAATAATGATGGAGGCACACAATACACCGTTTGCAATCCATCCTGGGAGTACCAAAATGTATCACGATCTTCGACACACATTTTGGTGGAGCAATATGAAAAGAGAGATCGCGGAGTTTATCTCGAGGTGTTTAACTTGTCAACGTGTAAAGGCGAAGCATCAAGTGCCAAAGGGTCCATTGCAACCACTTGAGATCCCGAAATGGAAGTGGGAACACATTACCATGGATTTCGTTACAGGTCTTCCCAAGGTTTCTCAAGGTATAGATGCGATTTGGGTTATTGTTGATAGATTAACCAAGTCTGCTCATTTCTTACCGATACGTGAGACTTATTCCCTTGAACGTCTTGCTAGTATGTATGTGAACGAGATTGTGAGATTGCATGGCATGCCAGTATCCATAGTTTCTGATCGTGACCCAAGATTCACTTCACGATTTTGGGTTAGCTTGTAGAAAGCTATGGGCACGGATTTACGATTCAGTTCGGTATACCATCCTCAAACGGACGAACAATCAGAGAGGACTATTCAAACTCTTGAAGATCTATTAAGACTCTGTGTCCTAGATCTCAAAGAGAGTTGGTATAAGTACCTACCATTAGTGGAATTCTCCTACAACAACAGTTATCAGGCGAGCATAGGTGTGGCTCCATTCGAGGCGTTGTATGGAAGAAAATGTCGTTCTCCAGTATGCTGGGACGAGGTGGGTGAAGCAACATTGTTGGGACCAGAGTTGGTACGCATAACTACAAAGAAGATCCAAACGATTCGACAACGTATACAAACGGCACAGGATCGACAAAAGAGTTATGCGGATCTTCATCGGAAGGACGTGAAATTTAATATTGGGGATCATGTATTGTTACGTGTTGCACCATGGAAGGGAGTTACAAGATTTGGAAAGAGAGGAAAACTCAATCCAAGATTTGTCGGTCCATTTGAGATTCTTGACCGAATAAGAAATGGGGCTATAGACTCGCATTACCTCCAAGCATGTCTCGTGTTCATAATATTTTTCACATATCTATGCTTCGTAAATATGTTAAAGACCCGAATCACATTATTGAGTTAGAACCAAGCGAGATAGCTGAAGATTTAACGTACGAGGAGGTACTTGTTAAGATCTTGGATAGGAAAGAGCATGTCCTACGCACAAAGGTTATTCCACAAGTTAAGATTTTGTGGAGAAACCATACTATTGAAGAAACGACCTGGGAGTTAGAATCAGAAATGAAAGCAAGGTATCCTCACCTTTTCGAAATATCAGGTACGCACGTCAATTTCGAGCACGAAATTTCATAAGGAGGGGAGGTTGTAAGACCCCAGCTTATTAATGAATAAAATCAAATTTTCTCTAAATATTATTGTGAATAATAAGGGGTTAATTTGATATAATACTTTGGTTATGGGTGAAATGTGCAAATTTTGCAAAATAAGCAAGTGGTTATAAAATATTCATTTTGTCGGGGAATATTCGTTTGGTCGTGGAATATTCTTGCCGTCGGGGAATATTCGTACGACAGCGCAGCCTTGTGTGGGCCCCATAACGGAAAGCGATTGGATGAAGAAAATGACAAGTATAAGTTGTTTATAAATAACGACGTAGTTGTTACCGTTAATACTGTTGGAATACCCGGTGGTTAAAATACAGTAGCACACGGTATTGCACAAATTATTGATTCTTACGTAAGAAGGCACTACTCAATAATTGTTACAGTAGTTATTATTTAATATTTTATTTTATTGATTCAATAATTGCTGCGTTGATATTTTATATTATTGTTGTTTCAATAATTGTTGCTGCACAGTATTTCCTTTATCAGATCAATAATTCATATTATTTGAATAATATTATTAGATAATATTATTGGTAATATCTAGAAAGTTCTGTCTAAGGAGAGGTTTGGTCATCTAATTGCGTGCCAGTAAGGAGAAATCCTTATTGGAAAGCCCCCTCTTTCCTGGGAACGGCCTGGTTGTCATAAATGTGATTTTGTAATATTATTTGTGAATAATTAATTATTGATTCATATGATATGGAAATATTTATTTTATGTGGATATAAATGAGGGATATATTTTTGTGGTTAAAAATGAAGGAGTTAATGTTGAGGTTTTTATCAGTATTTTTGTCGGAATGGAGGTATTAAAAATCAGGGGTTTTGAGATATTTTGCGGGGGTTATAATTTTTAATCCGACCGTTGGATCGTGGTAATTTTTGGATATGTTATACATATATAAGTTGAGTATATGTCCACAAATTTTGAACCGTTAAAAATGAACGTATGATTTATTATGAATTTTACGAGATGACTGGTTCAGAAATCGTTGAATTTTCGGAGTAAATCATTTTGGTAGAAAATTCTAGAATTGGTGGGCCCCACTCTTGGTTGGTGAAGAAATGTGCTGAGATTTTTATTCAGATGTGGTGGGTGGGAATAGTAGCAGGTAAAGCCATCAGGTTGCAGGTTAAGTCTGCTTCGGCGTGCTAACATTTTTCTATAAATAGAGGGCTAAGTTAGAATTGAAAATCACACCAGATACAAGTTTTCTCTCTTTCTCTCTCTAGATTATTGAGTTTATTTTATGAGTATTTAGATACTTTGAGAGTTTCTATTCATCAGAGCAAGTTTCTTTCAGCCTTATACCGGTATTCCGACCAGAAGTACTGATATTTTGAGGTAAGGGATATTATTTTCTTCTTAAATGATATTATTTTCTTTAATATCATTATGCTGAAATATTGATATAAACTTTTTATCAAATTTGAAACTTTTTGTGTCGGAGTTACTATTCACGTATACGGCACTATTCACGTATACAGCACTATTCACGAATACGGCACTATTCACCGAAAAATAAAAATTTTTCTTTTTATCCAAGATGTCTATTATGGTTACTATCTTTGATTGTATCCATGTTTTGATTTTTATTTTTGAATTCTTCTTCACAATTGGTTATTATGGAGTATTATTGCACTTTGATAAACTATAATACGAATTCCTAGTATTAGTCCTTCTGTCTCATTGGATTCGTTTTCTTTAAGATAATTTTTTATCATCCTCAGTCCTAAATGATGATATTACTGAATATCTTTGGCCTGTAGTGCAAAGATGAATGATTAACTAATGAATATCTTTGGCCCGTAGTGCAAAGATGAACATGTGTTGAGATGAACATGACCGACTGGTGATACAAATGAATATCTTTGGCCTGTAGTGCAAAGATGAATATTTGATTAAAGATGGCTATTGATTGTTGTTACAGGGATAAAATATTGATGATGGACTTTTAAATCTTAGAAGATAATAGAATTCATTCTCTACTTGACTCTTCTAATGGTTTGCTGTTTTTGCTGCAGTTGTTGATCTAAAACTTGTTGTCGATTATATTCTATCAGATTTTTCTCTATTGAATACTAATGATAATTTGTTGTATATTATCTTAGTCATAATATTCTTTACTGGGCTAGTTGAGCTCACCCTTTTCCTTTTTGTTCTATTTTTCTTCTCAGGAGGTAAGAACATAGCAGGATCTAGTCGGGATATGGAGTAATGGTTCTAGAAAGATGTTTTAGAAGTCCTCACTATTTCTGTAAAATAGTGTTTGAATAATTGTATTGAGGACTTATTTGAGTGTGGATATTGTCTAGAAGACAATATTTGTATTTAAACTCACAGTATGTGTTGTCGTATTTTGCACGACAATTGTATTATTGAATTTGTAGTTTGCTTTCTGTACCATGTATTTGGCGACTCAGAATGGGTGTTGTATACCTATTTTGGGGGCGTCACACTGGTGTCTAAAAATTATTGTCATCATGATCCCCCCGCTCGCGATCGGCATTGCTAACCTGTTCGACATCACCACCCTGTTGATACAATTAAAAATATAACTTATTAGTCTGTAATTGACAATTAAAGAGACAGTTAAATGATAATTAAATAACATGCAGAATATACAACTTAAAATGAAAAGAATACTTGAGTTGCCGGGGTTTGACTCAGCATTGGCCCAAAAGCCTCCAATAGTAGGGTAGCCACCATCCGTACCACCTCGTCGCGTATCGCAACGAACTACTCTAGAGGGATACTTGTACTCTCGACAGTGGCCCCTACTGCAATGTCCTGAGTAAGCTGATGAAGGCGGCTAGGCAAGTCTTGACGAAAAAATATCAGATCCGTACCAAACGTCTCCGACACTGCCGTCATCACCCTCTGGAATAGCTCGTCGTCCAAGCCAACGCCCACGTGAGATTGTCCAACAGGTGCTCTTAAACGTTGACTAGTCTTGTGGAAATAAAAGTAATGTTACTAATAATTTATATTATTTTATAAATTATGAAATAACGAGAAATATACTAAATATGAATACCTGTAGGTAATGTATACACAGGTACCCTCGGCAGGCCCAACACTCGATATATGTAGGTATTGCTATTAAGGGGATCTTGAGACGCGACCCAAAGAGTCATCTTATAATCCTGTGATAAGCAAATATCGGGTGGAGGGATGGTGGAATTTAACGGCTCAGAATCCTCCTAACATCCTGCAACTCGGCTACACGCTGATCCCAAAACTTTTGAAATCGGTCATGTAATTTATTATGTATATGTGAGTTAATTAAATCATTTTATTAACTACCTAATATTATTAATTACTAAAAATTATAACAATTGTTACCCATATAACTAATGATGCGGGAGATATGGTAAAGTCATTCAGCGTATGGGCTAGATCCCAAAACTCGAACATAGTGGGAGGACAACCCAAACTCACCCGCATGGCATAATAAATACATACACAAATAGCATTATTTTAGTATGCCTATGACAATATTAAACTTTAACACCTAAACACATATGCATGCTGACTTCAACTCCAAAAAAGACTATAAGTCAATACTATGTACTACTCAGAGGTGGCCTTGATTCTTTTTTCATCTGCTCGGACTTCTTCTTCATGTCATCAACATCCTAGTATGTACACATCGCCTCTCATATTGCATATGAGACAATGTTGGGGCTAATGGTTTGAATCGTAGGCTCGGATTGGTCTACTACAGCCTGGGCGGCGGCCCTTTGTCTTATCTCGTATGTCCAGCCAACATAATTCTTAGTGATATGTGAAATAATAACAGTTGGTGGTTGGCTGAGAGATTCTCTCCTCATATCTAAAATAAATCTATAAAAAAATGATAACTTAATTACCAGAAAAAATTAGAACAATGTGTAACTACTATCTACGTATTCAGTTTAATTTATGTAAAAATCGCGCAACACAGTCTCCATAAAAGAGGCATCATACTGCGCGTACTGACTAAAGTGCATGCAGCTAGTCGAAAGGTGTGTCAAGCATATGGCGTGTATGGTCACCTTAGCCACATGATCTAATATATTATAATAAAAATAAAACAATAATGTGTTATGTTAATTATGTCATAAAATAAATTATAGTAATTTAACTTATTTCCTATTCTCTAACACTTACTGCTCATAGTTCGACGACATCTACACGAACTGTGTGTGGAGTTGTCGGTTGATGGTCAAATAAACCGAGGTTAGTCCCTCAGTGACATCAAAGACCAATATCTGTAAGTATAATTGATTTAATTCTATTAATATAACATTTTCATAAACTATAAGTAAACAAAACGATATCGAATTCACGACAACAACAACTTACTAGCTAATGAAGACAATCCGCCCTGCTACCGTCGACGGATCTTGTGCGACCACCACCTTTATGTCTAGGTATTGATATACTACTGAAATAACCAAAATAACATAATTAATTTAATTAAATAATTGTATATTAATAGTGAATTATTTACAAAACATAAATAAGTTTAGACTGAATACGTCATCAAACCCGTTAGAATAATCATCATTTTCTTCCTTAAATTCTGTCTCTTCCTCTTCATTATCAGTTTCTTTGTTGTTATCATCTTCAATGAAGACATACTCATTGACGATCATGTTTTCCTCGATTGCATCATTATCGGGTACGTCAATGACATCATTTAGCACTACCTGGCCGAGATTGCTAACATTTTCTTGCAACAAATCATCCATCTCAGACAGATTAGCACCATCAAATGTTTGAGTTTTCGTTGTGACAACTGTATACAGAGACTTCTATAATTATATACCATTCGGATCATCAGTATGTTCTATTGCTTTGTTCAAAAATTTTCACACCCCATCATGGTACTCATCAACTAATTCTCTCCCATCAAACAGTATCCTACGGTACATCCAACTCCGGCCGGTTGACATCTTTAATTGAACAAAAGGCACAATTAGAACACGGATATTATCGTATGTGATCTATGCATAAATTCTATATATTTTCATCTCTAGTCTACAAGAGGTTAGGCTTCTATCCCGTTCTTGGATGTGTCAATTGACTAGTGCAAAAACCTTGAGCACGTTTCTTTTGTTTCAAGAAATTTTCGACAGTACCTCATGGTCTCGAAGTACACAAAATAGATTAAGATAACTTAATCTAAGTATGTACTCGAAAGAACATGTAGAGATACCAAGCAAACAATTCTAAAAAAGTACTTAAGTCGACCTAAGTGAGAGACATAACATCTAGTAATAGTCACAAACTAGGACTATTTGACATTCACTCCTTTCACTCCTAATGAGTGAATGTCAAACGGGTTTCTTAGCTTCAAAGTATACTATATGTACATGTATTCAGTTTATTTTAATTGTAGAAAACTAAGCAACTGTTACTTAGTTTATTTTACCAATGGAAAACTAAGTAAATAATACTTAGTTTATGAGAACTATTATTTGAATATATTATATTATTTTTACATTAATTTATGTAATAGTATGTAATAGTGGAACTAAATAAATGCTACTTAGTTTATTATATTATATTATAATACTTTATTTTATTTTATTTTAATATATTATTTTAATTAATTTAATTTATCTAATTACTTTAATTTAATTAAGTTATTTTATTTATTTTTTTTGTTTATTTATATTATATTATATATTTTATTTTATTTTAAATAATATAATTTTTTTATTTACTTTATTTTATTTATATGCTATTATATTATTAGCTTTCATTTAATTTCATTTAATTTATTTTTTGTTATATTATATTATATATTATATTATATAATTAAATTAAATTATTTATTTATTTTATTTTATTTCGACTTATTTTATTTTATTTTATCTTATCTTATATTATCTTAATTATGTTATTTGATTTTATTATTTTATATTATATTATTAAAATTAAATTTATATTATTATTTTATTTTATTTTATTTAGTAGTGCAAAAATAAGTACATGATACTTAGTTCATTCAATTTTATTTCATTAGTAGTAATTAAACTAAGTAAATGCTACTTAGTTTATTTTAATATTGAAAAACAAAGTAATAAAGTAGGGACCACAGATGTTGCAATTGAAGAATTCTGACAAATTCTGTTGAAAATAGCAAATATGACATTGTTGTATGAATCTAGCCACTATAAACATCATACAAATCATACCATAAATTTATACAGTACACAAAAAGAAATACAAATTGAAGCAATTATCTGGCTATGACAGAACCCCCAAATTGAAAGTATATATCACACTAGTTGTTATTATATAGTCAACAGTGTGATAAAACCCAACTAAATATTAGATTATCATATTCGAACATTTAGTATACCTAATTTTAGATTATGTTAAATAAAATATAACCCAAATTGTACAGAACATGCTGCAATTGAACAAATTAATCAAAGCTATGTTAAAATTTGAGCCAAAATTAAAGTGAGTTTTAAAAATTATTTAAAGTGAATCCACATATCAATGTGTTCTACTCCATAGGTAGATTAAATTAAGTATTTGGAAGCTCAAATTCATAGACTAATGAATGATATATTAACTTCCAAAGATCACCCTTTGAAATGATAATTAATAATTGTGGGAAGCTAAGTCCTACATCGGTTAAGAACTAAAATTTTAATGTGTTTATATATAAGAAAGTTGCTCTTGGGCTTAGGCCCCAAGGAGCACCCCACTTTTGTAGAAGGGAGAGGACCTAGCCAAGACTTGGTTCGAACCCACATGCGCGCGTTGCCGCTGTCATGCCGACCTGGGTCGTGGGTCCTTGTATATAATTTTTTGGACAAAATTTATTAAAAATTTATTTTATTTTAGCTCTATTATCAAAACTGTATCGTTTTGATAAATGTTATTTATTATCAATACTATGTTGTTTTGGGAAGCTTTATCTGCCGAACGGACGCGTTAATACTGCGTAGTTTTGGGAAGCGTTATCTACCTGAACTGACGTCCCAAAACTACGTCCTTTTTTTTTTCTGCTGAGCCTAAAAGAACGTCATTTTGTGGCCCGAACGGACGCACATTTTTTGTAAGGCTTAAAACTATGTCGTTTTGGCTAAACAGTGCCTTTTCAAGGGGTTGTATCCCTCCTGATTAGTCACTAACCTCTACTATAAATAGATAGGGGGGATGCCATTTGAATCATTCAATTCATCCAAGCATTAAGCATTCTAATTTTTCAAGTCTTCACTATTTCATTAGCAGTTTATAGTTTATATTGAGATAGAGTCTTGAGCATTTCTTTGCTTCGTTGTGTATGCTATTTGGAGTGCAACTATAGCATACGTTGTCATTGTATCTTGGGAGACAAATGCTATCAACTATGAGCATCGTAAGGAGTGTATAATTGTCTTAAGGACATAGTACAAAGTACTAGTCTTAACAAATATATTTTTGCAGTTTTTGTCCATTATGTTTTTATAAATTTCCAAAGTGCTTATGAACATGTGTATATATATATATATATGCCTCAATATCAGATTATGGACATTATATATGTAATTGCACAAATCAAACCCTAACTTGAAGGGTACAATACACCTCGAATCAAACCCAATTTGAGAAGTAAAAATAGACGCATCAATATCAGTTTCATACCCTAAAAATTCATATATAAGCCTTAAAATTAATTTCATACACCCTAAAAATTAAACCCTAAAAACTCAACTGAATTAAAGAGAGAAAGAAAGTGTACCTCAAAAATTGGTTGTCGCCGCTAGGATCAGAGTTATTGTCGTCGAACACTGCATCTACCCACCACGGTGTGGCTGCCAAAATCTTCTTTTTCAAAAGTCTTAGATCTAGCTAGGGTTTGAAGGAAATGATATATATATATATATATATATATATATATATATATATATATATATATATATATATATATATATATATATCAGAGACAATAGAGGAGGTCGCCGGCGAGGGAGCGGACAAAGGAAGGTGACCGTGCATTGCCGCTGTTGCTCTATGAAATTTTTTTGGGGGGGGGGGGGAGAATAAGAAATGATCATAGGATAACGCGGTCTTACCTACTAAAAGCCTATATTTTTGACAAAATTTTCGTCAAAAATAATTCTCTCAAAATTAAATTAATTGTGACGAAAATTCTATCAAAAATATATACTCGATCTTTAATCGAAAATAGTATACACGCTGGGGCAAAATGTTGGCGCGCTTGGGGTTGAATTATTCCGACGGAATTCCGTTGAAAAAACCTTAATTTTGGGGGAATTAGTTCTGATGGAAATTTTCGTCAAAAATATATTAATTACGACAAAATACATTCCGTTGGAATTAGTTCTTTTTCTTATAGTGTATGCCATGCTTAATAATGTAATAATTCTCTTTTGCCATAAATCTCAAGGGCTTAGATTAGTTGAATAAACTTCTTTCAATAAACAAGTAATGCGTTTAATATAAGTTTTAAGTGCTTAGTTCAGTTGAATTAACGTCTTTCAAGCTACAGGTCATCGTTCAATATTTTGCAAAGGCAATAATTTCCTTTGAAGCCATTCAAAAAAAATTACTTTGAGTTACCTACATGCATGGGTCGTGCCATATTGCATGTAACTGGTGGTTTACCTATTGCACATCTGAATAGTAGTTGCTACAACAAGTACCACCATCACCAAAACTTATAATACATACATATCATTATAGCATGTATGTGTTATGAATCATTATACGACATACACCATCAATAGCGTCCAATACAGTAACCAACGATTGAGATTAAAAATAGAAAATTTTCTGCTCAAAATTTTAATTTGTTTGCTACTAATAGTAGCGAACGCTAATTAATCAGAATAGCTACTCGATTTATTATTTAGGGCTTGACCTCGTTCATCTTTTCCACTCCATTTATTATTTAGGGTTTAAGGTTTATTAACTATGATTTAGGATTTATTAATTAGGGTTTAAGATTTATTTATTAGGATTTAGGATTTAATAACTAGGGTTTAGGATTTATTCACTAGGTATAGGGTTTATCTACTAGGGTTTAGACTTTATCAACTAACTAAGGTTTGGGTTTTAACTAGGATTTAGGGATTATTCACTCTATTTTATTTTATGGTTAGTTAATAAACCCTAAACCCTTGTTAATAACCTTAAGCATTAAATAATAAAACGAGTGAAAAAAGGAATGAGACCAAACCCTAAATAATAAATTGAGTGGAAGAGACGAATGAGACTAAGTCTATTCTGATTAACGTCCGCTACTATTAGTAGTCGACAGATTAAAATTTTGAACCACGTTTGTAAGACCCCAACTTATTCATAAATAAAATCGAATTTCCTCTAATTATTATTTTGAATAATAAGGTATTAATTTGATATAATGCTTTGGTTATGGGTGAAATGTGCAAATTTTACAAAATAAGCAAGTGGTTATAAAATATTCATTATTGTCGGGGAATATTCGTTTGGTCGTGAAATATTATTGCTGTCGGGGAATATTCGTACAATGGCGTAACCATTTGTGGGCCCTATAACGGAAAACGGTCGAATGAAGAAAACGACAAGCTTGAGTTTTTGTAAATAACGGCGTAGTTGTTACCGTTAATACTATTGGAATACCCGGTGATTAAAATATAGTAATATGCGTGATTACACAGTAGCACACAGTATTGTTGGATTATTGATTCTTACGTAAGAAGGCACTACTCAATAATTGTTACAATAATTACTATTCAATATTTTATTTTATTAATTTAATAATTGCTACGTTGATATTTTATATTATTATTATTTCAATAATTGTCACTGCACAGTATCTCCATTATCAGATCAATAATTCATATTATTTAAATAATATTATTAGATAACACTATTGGCAATGTCTAAGAAAGTTCTGTCTAAGGAGAGGTTTGGTCACCTAATTGCGCGCCAGTAAGGAGAAATCCTTATCGAAAAGCCCCTTCTTTCTTGGGAACGACCTGGTTGTCATAATTGTGATTCTGTAATATTATTTATGAATAATTAATTATTGATTTATATGATAAGAAAATATTTATTTTATGTGGATATAAATGATGGATATATTTATTTTATGTGGATATAAATGAAGAAATTAATGCTGAGGTGTTTTATCAGTATTTTGTCGGAAGGAAGGTATTAAAAATCATCCGTATGTGAATTTCGGCCATTTTCTGATTCGAATTTGGAAAAACTTTCTTCTACAAAGTTGTAGAAAATTAAATTTCCTATGGAATAGACATGAGACTCGATTTTGTCTGATAAAAGGGCTATTTATTATGAATTATTGAAGTTGTTAATTATTGTTTAAATTTAAAACATTTTGGAAATTTCTAGAATAGGTGGGCCCCACTTTTGATTGGTGAGAAATGTGCTGAAATTTTATTTCAAAAGTGGTGGGCGTGAATAGTAGCAGGTAAAGCTATCAGGTAGCAGGTTAGTCTGCTTTGGCGTTCTAAGTATTTTTCTATAAATAGGGTGCTTAGTTAGTATTAACACCACCTAACTATAAGCTAGCCGTTAGGATATTAGCTTGCCTAAACCACAATTATCTCCTCACCATATTTACTCTTGTCAATTACTTAATTATAGGGATCATGAATATCTCTTGATTTTAGCCAACATCTGTTACACACACACACACACACACACACACACACACACACACATATATATATATATATATATATATATATATATATATATATACAGGACAACGTCCTTTGTAAAACACACACAAAGAAATACAAGAAACATATTTGATTTATTCTGGTATCAAAGCCTTCTCGATCCCCTGTTTTTTTTCTCTCTCCTCCCAACCCCAATGTCTTCCATAGACTCCGGCTCTCTCTCTTCTGCAGTCCTCCACACCTCCCCTTCACCCTCTGTTCTTCTCTCTCACGCCCATCACTATATCACGTTAAAGCTAACTTCCACCAACTACCTCCTCTGGCGTACCCAAATCGACCCATACCTGCAAGGCCAACAATTGTTTGGCTTTGTTATTGGTGAGCTTGCTCGCCCTCCACCCTTTCTGCCCTCTAGTTCTTCCTCTGTCGACTCTGCCACCTCCTCTCCTCCCAACCCCGCAGCCCAACTCTGGGATTCCCAGGACAAATTTCTCATGAGTTTGCTTATTTCTTCTCTTAGTGAAGAAGTGATCCCTCTTGTCATTGGCCTCACCTCTTTTGCTGCAATTTGGTCTGCCTTCTCTGCTGCGTTTGCTAGTCCATCTCATGTCCGTATGTTACATCTCTCCATGGAACTCCACTCTTCCCAAAAACATGATGAAACTCTCACTGCTTACCTCCATCGCCTGAAACGTGTTTCCGATGAACTAGCCGCCTCTGCACGTCCCATCTCCCCATCTGACTTCATGGTCGCTATTTTAAAAGGTCGCCATGCCGAATTTGTGACGCCCCCAAAATTAGGTATACATCACCCATCTTGGGTCGTCAGATACATAGTACAGAATACAAATACAACTGATTAATACATCTGTCGTGTACAATACGACAAAACATAAACTGTGAGTTTGAATACAAATATTATCTTCTAGAGAGTATTCATACTCAAAATGAGTCCTCATTACATTTATTAACACACCATTACATAGAATAGTGAGGACTACTAACTAATACTATCATTCGGACCATCACTCCGTACCCCGACTTGTCCCAGCTACGTTCTCATTTCCTGAAGAGAACAGTGAAAGAAAGGGTGAGCTCAACTAGCCCAGTAAGAAATATTATGACTAAGATAATGCAGAATAAATTATCATTAGCCTTCAACAATGTTAAACTGATAAAATATAATAGACATCAAGTTTAACTGTAGCGGAACAAGCAATCCATTAAAAGAGTCAAGTAGAAAATAAACTCTACTATCTTTTATGATTTAAAAGATTTTCCAACACTGTGATCGCTGAGACTCAGCTTAATAAAATAATCCACATCATCGAATCACCCCTGCACTACGGCCAAGGATATTCGTATATTCATTAATGGTCATGATCATGCCAACAACTGTCCATCAATGCACTACGGGCCAATGAGGACTTTTACCACATCATTTGTAACATTACGGTCATGATTACACCGAATAATCCCTGGTCATAATCATACCAAGTCCATCTATGCACTACAGGCCACAGATGACTTTCAACATTTTATAAACATGAGGATGATGACAATGATATAAGAATTCAATAAAACAAGTTCAAGAATTAATTTATCCAAGAATTAACAACGTCCAAATTGTCAACATGATACTGCTTTGTGGAGTAAAATTCAAGAATGATCAGAAGAATATTTTCATGAAAAGATACTGGATGAAACGCAATTATCAAGGATATTCCACAAATTTCATGGAGTATAGAAGTCAAAACTTAACCAACTGAGTACAATAAAGAATGGAATAACAAAAGAAATCACCATGCATGCGATAGACCGCACAGACAGGTTATTCCAATAGAATAATAAATAATGGAACCAGGTCCGGCGTAAACGCACAGACAGGATATTCCGACAGAATAATAAATAATGGAACCAGGTCCGGTGTAAAACACACAGACAGGATATTCCAACAGAATAATAATAAAACGGAACTAGGTCCGGTGTAAAACACACAGACAGGATATTCCAACAGAATAATAATAAAACGGAACCAGGTCCGGTGTAAAACAAACAGACAGGATGTTCCAACAGAATAATAAACGGAACCAGGTCCGGTGTAAAATACACAGACAGGATGTTCCAACAGAATAATAGAAGAATGTCACCAAGTATAGGGTAGACCGCGTATACTGGTTATTCCAACAGAATAATAACAAATGGAATAACAGAAGTTCTCTTCATGAATATAAAAGAAATAATATTCCCTACCTTAAAAGAACTGGATATTGAAAAAGTGATGTAGCAGAATACTTTTAGTCTCTCTCTCTCTTATTCTCTCTATACTTTCTCTCTCTATAGCTTGAATGAATTCGTGAAAAATAATGAAGCCCTAGGCCTCTATTTATAGAAAAACTGAGGGTGGCTCTTGGTCTTAACGAAGGGTCAAATGACTCTTGGTCTTAACGAAGGGTCAAATGACTCTTGGTAATATTGAAGGGACAACTACTATTGACGAAAGTAATTACTATTGACCAAGGTAAATACTATTGACGAAGGTAATTACTATTGACCAAGGTAAATACTATTGACAAAGGTAATTACTATTGACGACGGTAATTACTATTGACGAAGAGACTCTTAGATGATGACATATGGCCCCCCATAAAATAACCAAACTTACCACAACGTCTCAATAATATAACATATTATACAGATGATACTATGACAATAATTTAAGAGATATGATGCAGCAATAATTGAGTATAGCTGAGTGACTTCTCACGTAAGCATCAATAATCAATACCGTGTGCTACTATGCAACCACGCGTATTACTGTACTTTTACTACCAAGTAGTTCAACAGTTTTAACGATTTTAACGTAATACCTCAGCTGTTATTTTTATAGAAAGATAATTTTGTCGTTTTCTCAATCCGACAATAATTCCGTTGTGGGGTCCACCAATGATTGTGCCGTCGTACGAATATTCCCCGACAAAAAGAATATTCCCCGACCAAACGAATATTTTATAACAACTTGCTTACTTTGCAAAATTTATAAATATTACCCACAACTATAACATTATATCAAATTAACTCCATAATATTCAAAAATGATATTTATAGAAAATTCATCTTTATTTATAAAAATTGGGGTCTTACAACCTCCCCTTCTTATGAAATTTCGCCCTCGAAATTAGGGTACGTACCTGGTATGTCGAAGAGGTAAGGATACCTTGATTTCATTTCTGATTCTAACTCCCAAGTCATTTCCTCAACATCGTGGTTTCTCCACAAAACTTTAACTTGAGGTATAACCTTGGAGCGTAGAATATGTTCCTTCTTATCCAAGATTTGAACAGGAACTTCTTCATACGTCAAATCCTCCGCTATTTCGTCCGGTTCTAACTCAATAATGTGGTTCGGGTCTTCCACATATTTGCGTAACATGGATATGTGGAAAACGTTATGAACACGAGACATACTTGGCGGTAAAGCGAGTCTATAAGCCACAGTTCCTACTCGATCGAGGATTAAAAATGGACCGATGAATCGAGGATTTAGCTTTCCTCTCTTTCCAAATCTCGTAACTCCTTTCCATGGAGCAACACGTAAGAACACATGATCTCCTACATCAAATTCCACGTCCTTTCGATGAAGATCAGCATAACTCTTTTGTCGATCTTGTGAGGTTTTTATACGTTGTCGGATCGTTTGAATCTTTTCTGTAGTCATACGTACCAACTCCGGTCCCAACAACGTTGCTTCGCCCACCTCATCCCAGCATACTGGAGAACGACATTTTCTTCCATACAATGCTTCGAATGGAGCCATGCCAATACTTGCTTGATAACTGTTGTTGTAGGAAAACTCCACCAATGGTAAGAACTTGTCCCAACTTCCCTTGAAGTCAAAGACACAGAGTCTTAATAGATCTTCAAGAGTTTGAATAGTCCTCTCTGATTGTCCGTCCGTCTGAGGATGATATGCTGAACTAAATCGTAACTCCGTGCCCATAGCTTTTTGTAAACTAACCCAAAATCGTGAAGTGAATCTTGGGTCTCGATCAGAAATTATGGATACTGGCATACCATGCAGTCTTACAATCTCGTTTATGTACATACGAGCAAGACGTTCAAGTGTATAAGTTTCTCGTATCGGTAAGAAATGAGCAGACTTGGTCAATCTATCAACAATGACCCAAATCGCATCAATACCTTGAGAAACCCTAGGAAGACCGGTAACGAAATCCATGGTAATGTGCTCCCACTTCCATTCTGGAATTTCAAGTGGTTGCAATGGACCTTTTGGTACTTGATGCTCCGCTTTGACTCGTTGACAAGTTAGACACCTTGAGATAAACAACGCTATCTCTCTCTTCATATTGCTCCACCAAAATGTATGACGAAGATCATGATACATTTTGGTACTTCCAGGATGGATTGCAAACGGTGTGTTGTGCGCCTCCATCATGATTTCATACTTTAAATCAGGGTTGTTAGGAACACAAAGTCTGGAGTTGACTCGAAGTATTCCTTCTTCATCGATTCTTGCTTCCGGCATAGAACCTTCTTGCACTTTCTTCCTCATACGCATCAGCTCCAGGTCTGTAGCTTGAGCAGCTTTAACTTTATCGATTAAAGTCGGTTCTACTCGTATATTCGCCATCATCACATGGGTCCCTGGAGTCTTCAACTCTATCTCCATCCTTTGCAAGTCACACAAAATGGGCCTTTGCGTTGTTAATATTGCACTTGTACCCGCATATGATCTTCTACTCAATGCGTCAGCTACCACGTTCGCTTTTCCAGGATGGTATTGAATGGTATGATCATAATCTTTCAACAGTTCAAGCCAACGTCGTTGTCGCATGTTGAGTTCCTTTTGAGTGAAGAAATATTTGAGACTTTTATGATCCGTAAAGATCTCCACTTTCTCCCCATACAAGTAATGCCTCCAAATTTTAAGTGCAAAGACAACAGCTGCCAACTCTAGATCATGAGTAGGATAATTCCTCTCATATTCCTTGAGTTGTCTTGATGCATAGGCTATGACTTTTCCATGTTGCATGAGAACGCATCCCAACCCTTTGCTCGAAGCATCACTGTAGATGACAAATCCCTCCGAGCCAGATGGTATTGTTAGAACAGGTGCTGAAATGAGTCTCCTCTTGAGTTCTTGAAAACTCTGCTCACATTCTTCGCTCCAACCAAACTTTGTATCTTTCCGAGTCAGCTGAGTTAATGGAGTAGCGATTCGAGAAAATCCTTCCACGAATCTCCGATAATAACCAGCTAAACCAAGAAAGCTACGTACCTCGGTCACTGATTTAGGTTGCTCCCAGCTTTGAATAGCTTCAATCTTTGCCGGGTCAACAGATATTCCACGACTTGATACTACGTGCCCAAGGAATGCTACCTCTTCCAGCCAGAACTCGCATTTCTTCAACTTGGCATAAAGTTTGTATTCACGAAGCTTTTGGAGTACCACCTCAAGTGTTGCTCATGATCTTCACGGCTTTTGGAATAAACAAGGATGTCATCAATAAAGACGACCACAAAGTGATCCAAATATTCCTTGAATACCCGGTTCATCATATCCATGAAGGCAGCAGGAGCATTAGTCAATCCAAAGGACATGACTAGGAATTCATAATGCCCGTACCGAGTTCTAAAAGCCGTCTTTGGAATATCCTCAGTTCTAACCTTCAGCTGATGATATCCAGAACGAAGATCGATCTTTGAAAAGAATTGTGCTCCTTGCAACTGGTCAAACAGGTCATCAATACGTGGCAATGGGTACCTATTTTTGATGGTGACATGATTCAACTCCCGATAATCAATACAAAGTCGCATACTCCCATCTTTCTTCTTCACGAACAGAACAGGAGCACCCCAAGGAGAAGTACTAGGACGAATAAAACCAATGTCTAACAATTCCTGCAGTTGGATCTTTAACTCCTGAAGTTCAATAGGAGCCATTCGATATGGGGCTTTGGAAATGGGTTTTGTACCGGGTTCAAGATCGATACAAAATTCAATTTCACGCTCTGGGGGTAGGCCAGGAAGTTCTTCAGGGAATACGTCAGGGAATTTATTAACAATAGAAATATCATTCAAAACTGACGTATTTTTGTTTAGATCTGTGACATGAGCTAAGAAAGCTTGACATCCGTTTTTCAATAAACGAATAGCTTTATGGCTTGAGATGACAGCGATTGATTTTAATGGTTTGGTTGCTTGAATTCGCATAATAGGTCGATTAGGAATATGAAAACTAACAACCTTACGAAAACAATCAATTTTTGCATAATGAGTAGTTAACCAATCAATCCCTAGAATCACGTCAAATGCAAGTATTTTTAATGAAATCAGATCGATAGGTAATGTGTGGGTACCAACTTGAACCAAACAAGACTTATAAACAGTGGAGGTAATGAAGGTTTCTCCCAACGGAGTTTCCACAGATAAGTCAAAGTCTAATTTCTCCGGAATCAAATTTAATCGATGAGCGCAAGTAGGAGAAATAAAAGAATGGGTTGAACCGGTATCAAATAAAGTATAAACTTCTTTAGAGTTTATAATAAGCTTACCCGTGATGACCTCATTCGGGTTCCTTGCTCTCTGGGAGTTCACAACAAACGCTCTCCCTTGCACAACCGATTTTGACTTTTCTGGGACGGCTTTTGGTGCCTCCATCCTAGCTGAATTTGTCTTCGGTAAACGACAAAATCGGGCTAAATGACCTTCTCTTCCACAATTATAACATGCTTTGGACGGCATCGCGCAGTTTGGACTGATGTGCCCCTCCCCTCCGCATTTGAAACATATGATAGGTGGTCGTTCTCCTTCCTTAACGACAGGTGCTGGTGCTGACGTCTTTCCATCATTGTTGAATCTCCTCTTCTTGAAATGTCCATTCTTATTGTTTTGGCCCTGATTACCACCGAAGTGGTTACCATTTCTGGCCTGTTGATTCCCTCCACGCTTGTTGTCACCGCTTCGATGACTGCTCTCACTGGTATTATCATTTTGCCGGCTGCTCTCTTTTGGTTGCGTTATCTCGTTATCGCGCTCCACCAACTGAGCCCTATTTACAACATCTGAATACAAACACAGTTTATGAGAAACAAGATGTTGACGTATCTCCGGCTTCAAACCTCTTAAAAACATCCGCGTCATTCTTTCTTCATTATCCACCAGGTGGGACGCAAACCGGGATAACTCCGCAAATTTTGCCTCGTACTGCGACACGGTCATATTATTCTGCTCCAATTTGATGAACTCCACCTCCTTCATGTGACGAATACTCTCGGGAAAGTATTTGTCGTTAAACAGATCTTGAAACTTCTCCCAAGACATCTTCAGTGCGGCAGGTTGAGTACGCTTTATCGATTCCCACCAGTAATCTGCCTCTCCTCGCAACATAAAGGCGGCAAAGGGAACCTTTTGCTCCTCGGAGCAACCCAAGACATCAAATATCTTGGTGATCTGCTTTATCCATGTTTCAGCTACAAGTGGTTTGGGTTCTCCCTTAAACTCCGGTGGTCCCAGCTCCTTAAACTGTTTAGCGGTGACCGCCTGAGAGTTTCCAGTATTTCCACCTACGTTGTGGACAGGAGCCGCTTTCACCTGTTGTTGCATGAATTGCATAAAGCCTCTGAACATTTGATCATTCATCATTTGGTCAGTGTTGTTGTTTGCATGAGGATTGACACCTTCCTGATGCACATTATCATGATTATTGATATGTGGTGAATCAACAGTCGTCTGTGCTCCATTGCTATTCTCAACATTCTCGGATGCCATTTTCAGATACTGCCACAAAATAAAAATTAATTGATATGTCATATATTATCCTTATATTATGACCGACCAATTAAATACCATGCAAATAAACTTAGGTATGCCATACTAGCGAAGGAATTCCCCGTCTCTCCCCTCCTAGTTCTATTCTCACATCTTAGCCAGGGATCATATCCCTAAGCTCTGATACCAACTGTGACGCCCCCAAAATTAGGTATACATCACCCATCTTGGGTCGTCAGATACATAGTACAGAATACAAATACAACTGATTAATACATCTGTCGTGTACAATACGACAAAACATAAACTGTGAGTTTGAATACAAATATTATCTTCTAGAGAGTATTCATACTCAAAAGGAGTCCTCATTACATTTATTAACACACCATTACATAGAATAGTGAGGACTACTAACTAATACTATCATTCGGACCATCACTCCGTACCCCGACTTGTCCCAGCTACGTTCTCATTTCCTGAAGAGAACAGTGAAAGAAAGGGTGAGCTCAACTAGCCCAGTAAGAAATATTATGACTAAGATAATGCAGAATAAATTATCATTAGCCTTCAACAATGTTAAACTGATAAAATATAATAGACATCAAGTTTAACTGTAGCGGAACAAGCAATCCATTAAAAGAGTCAAGTAGAAAATAAACTCTACTATCTTTTATGATTTAAAAGATTTTTCAACACTGTGATCGCTGAGACTCAGCTTAATAAAATAATCCACATCATCGAATCACCCCTGCACTACGGCCAAGGATATTCGTATATTCATTAATGGTCATGATCATGCCAACAACTGTCCATCAATGCACTACGGGCCAATGAGGACTTTTACCACATCATTTGTAACATTACGGTCATGATTACACCGAATAATCCCTGGTCATAATCATACCAAGTCCATCTATGCACTACAGGCCACAGATGACTTTCAACAGAATATAAACATGAGGATGATGACAATGATATAAGAATTCAATAAAACAAGTTCAAGAATTAATTTATCCAAGAATTAACAACGTCCAAATTGTCAACATGATACTACTTTGTGGAGTAAAATTCAAGAATGATCAGAAGAATATTTTCATGAATAGATACTGGATGAAACGCAATTATCAAGGATATTCCACAACTTTCATGGAGTATAGAAGTCAAAACTTAACCAACTGAGTACAATAAAGAATGGAATAACAAAAGAAATCACCATGCATGCGATAGACCGCACAGACAGGTTATTCCAATAGAATAATAAATAATGGAACCAGGTCCGGCGTAAACGCACAGACAGGATATTCCGACAGAATAATAAATAATGGAACCAGGTCCGGTGTAAAACACACAGACAGGATATTCCAACAGAATAATAATAAAACGGAACCAGGTCCGGTGTAAAACACACAGACAGGATATTCCAACAGAATAATAATAAAACGGAACCAGGTCCGGTGTAAAACACACAGACAGGATGTTCCAACAGAATAATAAACGGAACCAGGTCCGGTGTAAAACACACAGACATGATGTTCCAACAGAATAATAGAAGAATGTCACCAAGTATAGGGTAGACCGCGTATACTGGTTATTCCAACAGAATAATAACAAATGGAATAACAGAAGTTCTCTTCATGAATATAAAAGAAATAATATTCCCTACCTTAAAAGAACTGGATATTGAAAAAGTGATGTAGCAGAATACTTTTAGTCTCTCTCTCTCTTATTCTCTCTATACTTTCTCTCTCTATAGCTTGAATGAATTCGTGAAAAATAATGAAGCCCTAGGCCTCTATTTATAGAAAAACTGAGGGTGGCTCTTGGTCTTAACGAAGGGTCAAATGACTCTTGGTCTTAACGAAGGGTCAAATGACTCTTGGTAATATTGAAGGGACAACTACTATTGACGAAAGTAATTACTATTGACCAAGGTAAATACTATTGACGAAGGTAATTACTATTGACCAAGGTAAATACTATTGACAAAGGTAATTACTATTGACGACGGTAATTACTATTGACGAAGAGACTCTTAGATGATGACATATGGCCCCCCATAAAATAACCAAACTTACCACAACGTCTCAATAATATAACATATTATACAGATGATACTATGACAATAATTTAAGAGATATGATGCAGCAATAATTGAGTATAGCTGAGTGACTTCTCACGTAAGCATCAATAATCAATACCGTGTGCTACTATGCAACCACGCGTATTACTGTACTTTTACTACCAAGTAGTTCAACAGTTTTAACGATTTTAACGTAATACCTCAGCTGTTATTTTTATAGAAAGATAATTTTGTCGTTTTCTCAATCCGACAATAATTCCGTTGTGGGGTCCACCAATGATTGTGCCGTCGTACGAATATTCCCCGACAAAAAGAATATTCCCCGACCAAACGAATATTTTATAACAACTTGCTTACTTTGCAAAATTTATAAATATTACCCACAACTATAACATTATATCAAATTAACTTCATAATATTCAAAAATGATATTTATAGAAAATTCATCTTTATTTATAAAAATTGGGGTCTTACAGAATTTGTGACCCTCAAATCCACACTATCTATGCTTGATCAGCCCTTGACGTTCTCTACGCTCCTTGGCAAATGTCTCAGCCATGAGTTTCTCACCGAACCATCTCTCTTGGTTGATTCCTCTCTCACTCCCTCAGCTTCGGTCAATTTTGTTCAGCCCATCCCCAGTCCTGCTCACCGTATCCCTAATCACTGTGGTAGATGTCGGGGAACTCGTGGTCGTGGGCGTTGCTCCTTTCGTCCCCCTCATACTCAGCCTTCATTCAATTCCCAGCGTGCTCGGTGTATCTTCTGTGGTGGATCTAATCATCATTCGTATCGCTGCTACTATCGCCCTCCCTCCTCTCCGTCTGATGGCCTCCTTGGCCCCCCTCCTAGTCATGCTCCGGCTGCTCATTTTGTTGCTCCCACTCCCACCACCACCATGTCGCCCCCTCTGTCCTCTCTCCAATGGTACCCTAACACTGGGGCTAACTACCACGTCACCCCCGACTTAGCAGGTATCAACCATGTTGATGAATATACCGGCTCGAATCAACTTTAAGTCGCCAACGGTAATCTTTCCCCTATCAATAATATATGCTCCACCACCTTTACCTCTAACAATAAAAATTACCATCTTTCCCCTATCTTGCATGTCCCATCTGCTTCAAAATGCTTGCTTTCTGTCAATAAGTTTTGTCAAGATAATAATGTTTTCTTTGAATTTCTCTCCTCCTGTTTTCATGTCAAGGATCTCGTCTCCAATCAAACTCTTTTCAGCGGTCCAACTAAGGATGGTCTCTACACCCTCCCCACCGCTCCTGCCTTCCATGCTCTCTCTGCCTCCCGGGTCTCATTGTCTGATTGGCATCGCCGCCTGGGCCATCCTCATGAGCGCGTCCTCCGTAATATTATCTCTTTAAATAGTTTAAGTGTGTCCCCCCATAAAGCCAACCCTATATGCACGGCCTGTCATATGGGCAAGGCCTGCCGATTCCCTCTTCATAGTAATTCCTTTTCTGCAAGCCATGTTCTTGAGTTAATATTTTGGGATGTTTGGGGCCCTGCCCCCTTGACCTCTCTACGAGGAAATAAATATTATGTTCTTTTTGTTGATGCCTTTACTAAATTCTCATGGATTTACTTTATTAAATTACGAAGTGAGGTCGTCTCTACATTTTTGAAATAACAATCCATGGTGGAACGCCTCTTTAATTCAAAAATTAAAATTTTCCAAAATGACGGTGCCAAGGACTTTCTCCCTCTTAAATCACATTTTTCTCAAACTGGCATCCTTCATCGTCTTTCTTGCCCACACACCTCGATTCAAAATGGACTTGTTGAGTGCCGTCACCGCCATGTAGTTGAGACCGGCCTAACTTTAATGGCTCAAGCCTCCGTCCCCAGAATTCTCTAGGACTATGCCTTTGAGTGTGCCACTTATCTCATTAACCGTATGCCATCTCACACTAATAACAATAAATCTCCTTTCCACAATATATTCTCCACATCACCTAATTACAATTTTCTGCAAATATTTGGCTGCTTATGTTTTCCCTTCTTACGGCCGTATAACCACAACAAATTAGAATATCGCTCTCTTCCGTGCATTTTTTTAGGCTATAGTGCCACTCACTTAGGATACTATTTCTTTGAACCGAAGTCGCAAAGACTATACCACGCCCGATATGTTAAATTTGATGAGGGCCAATTTCCCTTCTCTCACCCTCAACCGTGGGTTATATTGCCTCCTCCATCCTTTGCATCCCGCTCCACCTCTTCACATCCACATCCATCATCTACTTCATCCCAGGACACTCTCCCATCACCTACTTTATCTCCTTCATCTATCCGCCCCCATTTGGCTGCACCACACCCTCGAACCGCCAGCTTACGTGCCATCTATAATCGCACCAACCCTCTCTCTGCTACCCTTCCTTCTCAGTCTGAGCGACTCACATCTGCTCCAGCCCGAAGTGTGCCTCAGTCCACTCTTTCCCCATCCTCGCCACCCTCTACTTTGGACCCAGTTCTCTCCGTCCCTCCAGGTACTGTTTCCCCCCTTCCCCTCTCCAGTTCATCCTCGCAAGATCCCTCGTCCACCACACATCCTGTGTCTCCCACTCCACCGGTTCTCCTCCCATCTCCACTGCCTACAACTCCACCGGGTCCCGAACCCAACCTGGCTACTCTCACTCTACCAAATCCCGCTGTGACTCCTCCAACCCGAACCTATCCCATGGTTCTCCGCAATCACCACCAAGCCCATACTGCATCCCTATTCACCACCGAACCCATCTCCTTCCAATCAGCACACCACAGCCCAGTTTGGCGACAAGCTATGTTAGATGAGCTCACTGCACTATACAACCATCACACATGGACACTGGTCCCCAAATCCCTTCACATGAACGTGGTCGGTAATAAGTGGGTCTTTCGCATCAAGACACATGCTGATGGATCTATTGCCAGCTACAAGGCCCGCCTAGTTGCCAAAGGTTTCCACCAACAACCTGGGATTGACTACTTCGACACCTTCAGTCCGGTCATTAAACCGACGACCATACGTTTAATTTTATCCTTGGCAATAACAAGACAATGGCCCATTCGTCAACTTGACGTGCATAATGCCTTACTAAATGGTTACTTGGCAGAACCCGTCTACATGCAACAACCGCAAGGGTTTGTCGATTCCTTACACCCGGATTACGTGTGCAAATTGCACAGGTCCCTATATGGTCTCAAACAGGCACCCAGGGCCTGGTTCTCTCGTCTCTCTGCATTCCTTCTAAATAATAATTTCACCCAATCCCGCAATGACACTTCCTTGTTTATCTATAATGATTCTCATACCTTTCTATTTGCCCTTGTATATGTTGACGACATTCTCATTACAGGTAATTCAGGAAACTCTCTTTCCAAGCTGATCCTTGATCTTGGTGCTGAATTCTCCCTCAAGGACTTAGGCACCTTACACTATTTCCTGGGCGTTGAAGTTGAACGTACTCCTGCTGGTCTCCTCCTCTCTCAGACACAATACACCAAAAATATTTTGCAAAGTGCTTCTATGTCCAACAGCAAACCCCAGTCTACGCCTACTTCTTCGGACAAGCTCTCTCCATCTTCCGGCGTTCCATTTGACAATCCTACTCTCTATAGGCAGATTGTTGGCTCTCTTCAATACCTCAGTCTTACACGGCCTGACATCTCCTTCGCTGTTAATAAAGTCTGTCAGTTCATGCACCAACCAACGGACATTCATTGGGCTGCTGTCAAACGGATTCTATGATATCTCCAAGGCACTATGTCTCATGGCTTATTCTTCTCGGCCAGTACCTCTCACACCCTTCATGCCTTCACAGATGCTGACTGGGCAGGCGACATCAATGATCGGAAGTCTACTGCTGGTAATGTGCTTTTCTTCGGCTGTAACTTGATCTCTTGGGCTTCACATAAGCAACGCACTGTTGCACGCTCTTCAACGGAATCTGAGTACAAAGCTGTCACCGATGCTGCTACTAACTTAAAATGGTTCTCTTCGTTGCTCACAGAATTACGACTACCTCTCCACCATCCTCCTGTGTTGTGGTGTGACAATCTTGGCGCGTCGTACCTTGCTTCAAATCCTGTCTTTCATGCTCGTACGAAACACATTGAGATAGACTATCACTTTGTTCGCGAAATGGTTGCTGCCAAACAAATCTCTATTCAGTTTGTCTCCTCCAAAGATAATGTGGCTGATGCTCTAACCAAACCATTACCATCTAGCTGCTTCTCGTACAACCGTTCCAAGCTCAAAGTGTTTCCCCGGATACCCTTTGGCTTGCGGGGGAATATTAACACCACCTAACTATAAGCTAGCCGTTAGGATATTAGCTTGCCTAAACCACAATTATCTCCTCACCATATTTACTCCTGTCAATTACTTAATTATAGGGATCATGAATATCTCTTGATTTTAGCCAACATCTGTTACAACACACACACACACACACACACACACACACACACACACACACACACACACACATATATATATATATATATATATATATACAGGACAACGTCCTTTGTAAAACACACACAAAGAAATACAAGAAACATATTTGATTTATTCGTTAAAATTGAAAATCACACTAGAAATAAGTTTTCTCTCTCTATATATATATTATCGAGCGTATTTTTGTGAGTATTTAGATACTTTGAGAGTTGTTATTCAGTACAAATTTCCTTTAGCCTTATACCTGATATTTCAGCCGGAAGTGCTGTTCTTTTGAGGTAAAGGATGTTATTTTCTTCATAAATGATATTATTTTCTTCAATATCATTATGCCAAAATATTGATATGAATTTTATTGTGGAATTTCTACCTTTTTGTGTCGGAATTACTATTCACGTATACGACACTATTCACGTATACGGTACTATTCACGAATACGACACTATTTATAGAAAAATAAATTTTTCTTTCTTTGTCCAAGTTGTCTATTGTGGTTACTATCTTTGATTGTATCCATGTTTTGATCTTTAGTTTTGAATTCTGCTCCACAATTGATTATTATAGAGTATTTTTGAACTTGGATAAACTGTAGTACGAAACCCTAATATTTGTCCTTTTGTCTCACTGGATTCATTTTTTTAAAGATATTTTTCATCATCCTCAGTCCTAAATGATGATATTATTGAATATCTTTGGCCTGTAGTGCAAAGATGAATGATTAACTGATGAATATCTTTAGCCCGTAGTGCAAAGATGAACAGGTGTTTAGATGAATATGACCAACTGGTGATATAAATAAATATCTTTGGCCTGTAGTGCAAAGATGAATATTTGATTCAAGATGTATATTGATTGATGTTACATGGATAAAATATTTATGATGGACTTTTAAATCTCAGAAGATAGTAGAATTCATTCTCTACTTGACTCTTCTAATGGATTGTTATTTTCGCTGCAGTTGTTGATCTAAAACTTGTTGTCTATTATATTTTATCAGATTTTTCCCTATTGAAGACTAATGATAATTTGTTGTATATTATCTTAGTCATAATATTTTTTACTGGGCTAGTTGAGCTCACCCTTTTCCTTTTTGTTCCATTTTTCTCAGGAGGCGAGAATATAGCGGGAACTAGTTGGGGTGTGGAGTGATGTTTCCAGTCAGTTGTGTTAGCAGTCCTCACTATTTTGTAAAATAGTGTTACAATAATTGTAATGAGGACTTATTTGAGTGTGGATATTGTCTAGAAGACAATATTTGTATTTAAACTCACAGTTTATGTGTTGTCGTATTTTGCACGACAATTGTATTATTGAAGTTATATTTGTTTCTATACCATGTATTTGACGACTCATAATAGGTGATGTATACCTATTTTGCGGGCGTCATAGTTGGTATCAGAGCCTAGGGATATGGTCTCTGGCGGAGATCTGGGAATAAAACTAGGAGGGGAGAGATAACGGACCTGCACAGAAACGGGTAAACACCAAAAGCTTGAAGGCTTGGGCCGCCGGGGGATAGCTCCGGTGTGAGAATAAGTACAGGCTGATATAAGGTTAACAATGGAGGCTTAGTGCTTTAGTGCTAGAAAGTAATAATTTGCATGTACCTTAGAATCAGTAAAGAGCCTTGTATTTATAATGTTCTCACCACCTTTACAAAATTCTTCTCCGAATCAGATTAAAGTCCTTTCCCAAACAACCATTCCTTAATAGGATTGCCCCATATCTCCTAGAATTAAGGAAGTGGATTCATAATCCAACACTCCTCACATATCTAGAGACCAAATAGAATTAGGATCTTTAATCCACAAATCCCCCGCCCACCAAATCCACTCCTGGTCCAAGCCCATATAACTTCATAGGACTAATGGCCCACTATATTTCAGAGGCCTAAATAAGCTTGGCCCAACATTGCCCCCCAATCTTCCACTAAATAGAATATTTGATGGAAGAGTATTCAAAACATGGCCCAATCAGCAAACAAGGTCTCCTAAACCAAACTAAACAAAGCCCATTCACCAAAAAGGCCCAAACAAGGCCAAGAAAGGCCCAACATCGGATATCAAACCAACCCTTCGAATTCACCATCATTTCCCCTATTTATGCGCCGTCTTTAAGATCTGGAAACAACTGAAAGAACATTATTATAAAAACCCATTTCTGCCAATTCAAACAATTTTACCAGCTCATTTCAAATTTAAAGATGTACTTCTTCTCTCCCACCTCCTGGTTTTCTCTCTTCAAACTGCAGAAATGGCTTCCCCCCCAAAATACTGATAACCCCCTGCAAAAAAACTCCATCCCCATCTCGGTAACCCCCTTATCGAGCATCCCTGCTTCACCAAACACTACTACCAACTCTCCCACCATACACTACTGCAGAGCTAACCCCCAACATTGCTCCATCCTCTAGCAAAAACCCACCAGATTCAATTCCCCCACGTCAACACCCCTTCCCAACTCACAGAAGCTGACCTCATCGTAATCTGTGTAAACTACCAAATCCCTAAAACCCATCACCTAAGAGCTCTCTCGCCCACCGACCGTATGTATCATCGACCCAACGGTTGGACTGCTATGTCCCTCACCTTACTGGAGAAAGGGATTCATCTACCCCTCCACGTTCATCGTCACCCTTCTAGGGTTTATGGGCATCAGACTAGCCCAACTGGTGCCCAATTCCTACATCAACATCCCCGCCTTCGTTGCCTTCTACCATGAGATAGGAGTTCCACCTTCAATTGACTTCTTCTTTAACCTTTTCCAAATCGGTAACTCCCGCGAACGGGGCTTCGAAGTATTAAGCAAACAGCCCCCAAAAGCCAACTAAAAATTTGACAAACACCCCTTGATGGACACTCCTTTGAGCAACAAAGGGTGGCATAAGGATTGGTTCTTCGTCACAGGACCAAAAATTCCCAAGATCCCATATTGGACCTCCCAAAAACACCCCTCTTTAGACTTCGGCGACACCTCAGCCGAACGAACAATGGAAATGGCGAAGCTACATGAGAAACTTCCTTTGAAGAAATGGAGCTTCGGCTACTTGAGCAAACAGGCATGGCTGTATGATCATAAACGTAAGTCCCAAACTTGATACTTGCATAAATTTTGAATTCTTTTCATTATTTCTTCTAAGAAAACCCTTATTTATCTTCTACAGTATCTCTCATCAAACCAACTTCAGCCGACCGAAGAGACCTTGAGGAATTTCTTTCTGTAATCCCAACTGAAACCTTTGTCGCACCCCAAAACACCGAACCCGAACCGACCACTGTCGAAGATTCTGCACAGCCCCGACTGAAGAAAAGAGCCACCAAAAAAATTAAAAACATCCCAACTCCTACCCTCACAAAAAGCCTTCTTGATATGCCTATTTTCGAACGAACCCAAATTCTTCGAACCAAAAAGAAGCGCGCCAAGATCACCCCCCTCACAGCCGAAGAGCTGAGGGTTCCTCCATTCGAAGCCAACCAATCCCAAAACATGCCTGTCGAAATCAATGAAGCTGACAAACCATCCGAACCCATCCCTCTACTTGTCAGAAAATGAAAACACACCTCTAATAACCAACCAGCCCCATCAACAGAAACTCACCTCCCGACTCCATCTGAACAACAAACACCACCTCCTCAACAACCAATTATTTAAGAAGCCTCAACACACATCCCCGAAGCCATTCGATCCCCAACCTTATGGCCAGACAAAAATGAAGAATTCCCCCTTCACCTCTTCAATTAATTTGTCTTACCCATCGATAATCATCGCTTTGAGAACCTTTAAACTACCGACCTCGTCCGTGCAGGCATGATTCATTAAGCTCGCGTAAGTCATTTAACCTTAATCTCTTTCATTTATGAACAACTTCCCAAACCCAGTACTAACTTCTAAACATCTGCAGGCTAACGGGATCTTCAGGCGGTTCAACCAAAAATACAAAGAAATTAAAGCTGAAGAAAGAGCCACCCGTAGAGAAAATGAACTCCTGAAAGCTGCCTTAGCAAAAGAAAGGAATTTGCACGCCAACGCCTCCTTCTTCTGCGAAGGCCTCAAAAAATATAACGCCAAACTTAAAGATCAACTGAAAGCAGCTGAAACCCTTCAACAACCCACTTCGGAAAGAGACTTAGAACTTACAATAGAAAATGAAGTACTGAAGCAGAATAATCAAACCCTCACCCACGAAATCCACGACGCAAAGAGAAAATAACAAATACATTGTCAACTCGGAGGTAAAGTAGAAAAAGAACTTTGAGAACTCAAAGCCCTTGGCCCTCCATTAACCGAAGAACTACGAAATGAAATCCGAAGTGAGTATCGAAAATCACCCGAACTCACTAACAAAGTAATTCAAATATATGCTGAAGGCTACGAAGCAACCCGAAGCAAAGGAGAATCAAAACTTGTCGTGACTGCATTGAACCCACTATTTCTCGATTCTTCTAAAGACGAAGACAAGGATAATGCCGAAGATGACCCCCCACCTTCTTAATTTTATATTTGTAAATATATAATCTTGTAATCCCATTTACATTTTAATGAAATACACTTGTTCCTTTTTCATTTACTCTTTCATAAAAATTCTATATAGTTTTACTTCACCAAACAATAATCAAAAATTTGAACTCAACACTTAACAGAAATCAAATAATACCAAATAACTCTGTTCACCATCAAAGGGTTGAATAGGTCTTACCAAATATCAAACGATCTTGTTCGCCATCTCAAGGACGAACAGATCTTGTTTGCCATCTCAAACACGAACAGATCTTGTTTATCATCATAAGTATGAACAGATTCCCCCGAACCTCCCAACAATCATGTCCGCCATCTTAAGGATGAACATATTCTGTTCACCATCTTAAGGATGAACAAATCCCACCGAACCTCCCATCGATCCTGTTCGCCATCTTAAGGATGAACAGATCCCACCAAACCTCCAAACGATCTTGTCCGCCATCATAAGGACGAACAGATCATGTTCACCATCTTAAGGATGAACAGATCCCACTGAACCTTCAAACGATCTTGTCTACCATCATAAGAATGAACTGATCCTATTCTCCATCTTAAGGATGAATAGATCCCACCGAAATTCACATCGATCCCGTTCACCATCTTAAGGAGGAATAAATCCTGTTCACCACCCCAAGGATGAATAGATCCCACTGAACCTCCCATCGATCCTATTCACCATCTTAAAGACGAACATATACAACTTACAGAATATCAATCAGATAAAATAATATTGGAGAAAAATGCTTCTTTTATTAATATCTGTTGAAAGAATTACAGACTCCAAAACTCTGACAACGATTCTACTGAAAATATTTCTGAAGTCTTCCAGCATGCTAAGTGTTCTTTATTTCAGTCCCATCCATTGCTCGCAACCGATAAGTTCCTGGCTTTGGTGCTTCAATAATTTCGTAGGGTCCTTCCTAATTCGGCATCAACTTTCCCACATTCTGAGGCATAGAAGCTTCCACCTCCCGAAGAACTAGATCACCTACTTCAAATCTCCGGAGCATCACTCCTTTGTTATAATACCTGGCCACTCGGCGTTGATATGCTGCCAACTTCACCAAAGCTGCGTCTCTAACCTCCTCAAGCAAATCTAGATTGACCTAAAGTCATTCCTCATTATATACTTCTGTCTCTCTGGCGCAAAAATCCTCCTCTTCTGCCTAACTAGTTTCTTCGTTGGGTCCATATACAACCTATGCTCAGCAACCTTCTGATCTACCCATGGCATGTCACTGGGTACCCATGCAAAGATATCGGTATAGCACCGAAGTAATTCCATCAGGTTCGTCTAGAAAGGTTCCGACAGACCTGAACCTATCTTTACAGTCTTCTCCTTCTTTCCCAGGATTAGCTCTAGCTCTTCTGTTTCCTTTGCAGGCATAACTAAAGGTTCAGTGCTACTTTATGTAAACGACTCAATCTCTATAGCCATAGCCTGCTTCTGCTTACTAACCCCCACACCCGAAGTGATTAGAGCATTTCTGTAGCATCTCCTTGCCAAGTCCAAATCCCCAACAACTTCCCCAGCTCCATATGGCGTAGGAAACTTGATCTTGAAATGGAGAATCGACGTCGCCGCCTGGAGAGCTGTCAGAGTGGGTCTACCCAAAATTAAATTGTACGCCGAATCCACATTCACCACATAAAATTTACACATGATTTTTACTTGCTATGGAGCCGTCCCGAAGATGACTGACAGCTCAATAGTCCCTGCAACTTTGACCAACTCGTTGCAGTTAGAGTTTATACCCTAGAGGCCAATTATTTGATATAATTGCTTAACATTTCGATATTATGTTTGATTAAATGAATGAATGATTTTATTATGATTTTATTTACTGCGTTATATAAATGTTAACATAATAAAATTCCTTAGAATAGTGATACAAATTATATAGTTTCAAGTATGTGACTTGAACATGAGATTATATAATTATAATTAGTATCATTGCTCTTAAATGTCCCAAGTCGAGTATCATTGTTGATGGGACAACAATGATGCATTGAGACTAGTATGTGGATTGACTGATGACCAAATCTCATTGTTATAAATATATGAGATATTAAGTCAATGCATAGGTACATGTTAGAGAACGATGTGCTGGACAGACCCACCATGAGGATTCTACGTAGAACAGTATGCAAAGTGTCATTAGCGATTCTCATTGTGACAATGATGTAATGGTCCTCCGACCTAAAATCACTATTGTAGACACTCTAAATTTTTTGTACACCTGTCACTAACATTGCAGGAGAACATATTCAACTTTTAAGAGGGAACCCTGAAAGACAATCCATATCCATGCCGGATACTACCGGAAGTTCAATATCAACCCCGGATCGTAATCTGGGAGTAACAATTCCAATCTCGGAGATAACCCCGAGGCATACAGATCAATACCGGAACACATACCGGAGAAGACCGATTAATCTCGGAGATAACCCCGAGGTATCCAGTCTCAGTCCCAACCATGGGAATAACCACCAACCTTGGTGATAATCCCAAGTTACGCAATTTCGGCGATAACCCCGGAAATGCTTGTTACAAGTGCGACCAGCTTCAATCTCGGCGCTCACAACGAGATACACTGTATCAGCCCGACGATAACATCGGGAAGACAGGCACACCTCAAGGATGACAATGAGGACCTTCAACAAATTGCAGCAGTCCAATCTCAGCGAAGTTGAGCAACGTCTGCTTTATCAGCCCAATCCGGCGATAACACCGGTGAGGGGCAACATCGTCATCTGACCAACACGATGTCACACCACGTCGTTTCAACATATCTATGCAACAATGTCCCACAAGACTAATCAATCCCGAGTGACTATTGTACGGGGTAACGGATGAAAGTTGAAGCTTAAAGACCGGAGGGCACCGTCCCATCTTCAATGACTTCGCACAAACTCTAATTCCATGCCATCGTACAACTCTCGACAACGGCGGTCCGAAATAGGTCCTGTATACCTCAAACGGATGCCCAAATTGCACTTCTGAAAGTTTGAGTGGACATTACAGTGCCCGAGTGCACGTACTTCGAGACGACCTGAGCCGAAAAACCCGGGCCCACTCGGGTTGCCTCTGGTACACCTGCACCTGCGGCTCCACCCTCTATAAATAGAGGGCTTGGGGTGGCCATTTTGTAAGAAAAAACGGCGAGGAAGCCCTGCCCAATTTGCTTTGCACTCATCCCAGACAGTGTACTTTCCCCTTTTAAACACCTGTGAGCTCATATATAGCCCTTTTGTACCTATAAAAGTCTGTGTTTACTCACTCTAAAGATATATAAGTCTTCTTTGGCAGCCCACTGTAAGCCTTCTTACACACTCTAGAGTCCTTCTCTTCATCTTTGCACACACCCTTCTACATGTTGAGAGTCGTGTTGCTTGCTTTTTCTCGGACTTCGGTCTGTGGTTTCATTTCAGTCTATATATATATATATATATATATATATATATATATATATATATATATATACATATATATTGACTAACATTATCGAGTTATGCCTCGATTGAGCCTAGACTTCGGTCTGGAGTGTTTATTTGCTTTAATATATATATATATATATATATATATATATATATATATATACATTTATATATATTAATTGTGTGTCGAACTTTGTTCGATGAGCCTAGACCTCGGTTTGGAGCGTTTACGTGCTTTAATATATATATACTTATATATATTATCTGTGGTCGAACTCTGTTCGATGAGCCTAGATTTTACATCCAGAGCGTTTACGTGCTTTAATATATATATACTTATATATATTAACTGTGGTCGAACTCTGTTCGATGAGCCTAGATTTTACATCCAGAGCGTTTACGTGCTTTAATATATATATACTTATATATATTAACTGTGGTCGAACTCTGTTCGATGAGCCTGAATTTTACATCCGGTGCGTTTATTCGCTTATATATATATATATATATATATATATATATATATATATATATATATATTTACATTTCGTCCTGCCTGGAGTTCACTTCGTGGTAGTTGATTGCTTTGTACAGCTTTCTTTACGTTTTGCCCCGCCTGGAGTTCCCTCCTTGGCGGTTGATAGCTTTTAACAGCTTTATTTATATTTCTGATCCCCCATGGAGGTGATTCGTGGTTGGTGATCATGTATGTATATATATTTACAGCTTTTATATATATACCTGCTTACTGCATTTATATCAATTGCGGCATCATGTAAGCCTAGGAATCATGTGATCACAGATTCAGTCCCCTGAATCTAGATTCTGTTCCCGTGATGGACCTTTTTAGCTGTAAGCATCTTGTAAATATATCTGTGATGTTTGGATTTCCTCAAATGGTTTTCATACCCACGAGGAATTCAGCACCTTTTTGTAAAGTATTTTCATAAGGATGCTTCACATCTGTCAAATAAAATCAATTCAGCCGAATACGGAATAAAATGGGAGTGTAAAAAGTCTCAATTACTATTGAGCATCAGGATTTGAAAAACCTCTTTTATAAAACATCACTGCCATATCTTGCTTAAAATTGAATTTTTACATAAAATTCAAATCCTGTGTATATAGGTGCGAATGAGGCCTCGCACTACTTCCAAATAACAACACATTGACCCACACACACACACACACATTCAGATAACAGTTTCTTGAAAAGAGGCGGTCACCGTGGTAACACGGATGTCGGGGGGTGCCTAACACCTTCCCTCTGCGTAACCAAGTCCTCGGACCCTAATGAATCTCGGTTTCACCGACCCGTTTAGCAGTGTCACATCACTGGGTCAATGTGCAAACCTTTTCTCAGTTGTGTTGGTACAACCATTTAAAAAACTAACTGGCGACTCTTATAGTCCAATTGTCAACATTATACATGTCAGACCTTTTTCACTTGTTTTTTCAAACAAATCTCACCTAAAATGAGAACACCAAAGAACAAGTAACGGAAAGGGACAATTAAAAATCCCGACGTAGACAGGTGGCGACTCTGCTGGGGACTCTAGTAAGAGGACTTAAGCCGCTATTACAATTTTTTCAAAATTGTTATCTGCTTGTGTATGGATGTTGTATTTACATTTTGTGATGAATGTGTACGAATGCATTTCCTTACTTAGTGCTTCGCACTATAAACTGCTTGTGATATTAGTGCTTCGCACTATAAACTGCCTGTGATATTAGTGCTTCGCACTATAAAACTGCTTGTGATATTAGTGCTTCTAACCATATCTGCTTGTGATATTAGTGCTTCGCACATGTCATCATTTTCATACGGTAAGACGCGATGTATGTGAATGTATGTTGTGTGGTCCCTCCACCAAGAGGCTATCCCGTCGGTGTTTGATTACTGGACTCGTGAGAAGACTAATTCTCCGAGGCTCAGGAAAGGCACCACCCAAATTCGCTCTAGTTGAAAGACCGGATTAACTTCCCCTCAAGTAGATTGCGATGATTTGGGAACCTTCATGCCAAAAAGCCGCGAGTGAGAGTAACCTAAGATAGGTCAGCCTCTGATAAACCAAAAACGGAGGAAAGTCCCTTCATGCACTCATTTTAAATTACTTGGAAAGCACAATTACTTGTAATTATCTTCCATATCTATCTCCATGTAATGAGAAATATGAAGAAATGTTACACATACATGCTACAAACAGCTGACATCCTTTTTGCAGGATAAAATTCCAAAATTGGATGCATCGTATAGCATGTTATTATCCACCTTCCCTAAAGACTAAACTATGCAAGTCTTTTGCAGGGAATTAATTGGACCTACCGCCCGTTCAAAGTCCAAAAAGGCAACAGGCCTACAGTCAATCATGTCGTCATCCGACCAGACTGAACGAAGGTAAAGCAGCCTTGACATTATTACAGCTGATAGCGATTTAAACCTATCAGAGCTCTGGAGCTATTCGAGGTTTTCACACCTGACCGCTCAGATCCTCGACGGGGGTCACAACGCAATGTTCTGTTGATTCACAGGTCGACGAAGGTCAAGTAGCCTTGACAGTATATCGCATAGGATTTTTCAGCTGTTGATTCACATGGTGGTAAAGTACACGTCAACGAAGGTCAGGAATTCCTGACAGCATTTGCTGTTGGCAGTAAACCCAACAGAATCTTAGCATATTTTGACGATACTAACCAGGAGAGGTCAATGTCATCAAAGAGGATATATGATGGAATATGTTATACACATCCTCAAACAGATCAAGCTTTATCCCCACAGATCTCTTACACATATACATCTGCATGATCAAGTCATTATTCAGGAAGATGGTGATAAATCCAACATCAACATCCTACCAAATTCAGATTACACATCAAATCTGGTCATCATTGCCAATCCCAAGTTGAAGCAACAGGGAGCCAGTAATCATCCCTAGCGTGGTGGGCTACAACCCCGTACATATGCATCGTACATTTGCATCATGTTGCTATTCATAGTACCATGTTCATCTTGTTACGTTTCAAGTGTCTAGGATTCTTTATTCTACCCATGCATCGCCATGCATGAGTATGATAAAGAGGGGCATCTGTTGACACTCGAAATTTTCTGTACACCTGTCACTAACATTGCAGGAGGACAAATTCGTCTTTTAAGAGGAAACCCTGAAAGACAATCCATATCCATGCCGGATACTATCGGAATTTCAACATCAACCCCGGATCGCAATCTGGGAGTAACAATTCTAATCTCAGAGATAAACCCGAGGCATGCAGATCAATACCGGAACACACACCGGAGAAGATTGATTAATCTCGGAGATAACCCCGAGGTATCCAGTATCAGTCCCAACCATGAGAATAGCCACCAACCTTGGTGATAACCCCAAGGAACGCAATTTCGGCGATAACCCCAGAAATGCTTGTTACAAGTGCGACCAGCTTCAATCTCGGCTCTCACAACGAGATACACTGTACCAGCCTGGTGATAACATCGGGAAGACAGGCACACCTCAAGGATGACAATGAGGACCTTCAACAAATTGCAGCAGTTCAATATCAGCGAAGCTGAGCAACGTCTGCTTTATCAGCCCAATTCAGCGATAACACCGGTGAGCGGCAACATCGTCATCTGACCAACACGATGCCACGCCACGTCGTTTCAACATATCTACGCAACAATGTCCCACAAGACTAATCAATCCCGAGTGACTATTGTACGGGGTAACGGATGAAAGTTGAAGCTTGAAGACCGGAGGGCACCGTCCCATCTTTAATGACTTCGCACAAACTCTAATCCCATGTCATTGTACAACTCTCGATAACGGCGGTCCGAAATAGGTCCTGTATACCTCAAACGGATGCCCGGATTATACTTCTGAAAGTTCGAGTGGACATTACAGTGCCTGAGTGCACGTACTTTGAGACGACCCGAGCCGAAAAACTCGGGCCCACCCGGGTTGCCTCTGGTACACCTGTAACTCTTGGGGTGGCCATTTTTTAAGAGAAAACGGCAAGGAAGCCCTGCCCAATTTGCTCTGGACTCATCCCACGCAGTGTACTTTCCCCTTTTAAACACCTGTGAGCTCATATATAGCCCTTTTGTACCTACAAAAGTCTGTGTTTACTCACTCTAAAGATATAGAAGTCTTCTTTGGCAGCCCACTGTAAGCCTTCTTACACACTTTAGAGTCCTTCTCTTCATCTTTGCACACACCCTTCTACACGTTGAGAGTCGTGTTGCTTGCTTTTGCTCGGACTTCGGTCCGTGGTTTCATTTCAGTCTATATATATATTATATACATATTTACATATATATTGACTAACATTATCGAGTTATGCCTCGATTGAGCCTAGACTTCGGTCTGGAGCGTTTATTTGCTTTAATATATATATATATATACACATATATATATATATTAACTGTGTGTCGAACTTTATTCGATGAGAGCATTTACGTGCTTTAATATATATATATACTTATATATATTATCTGTGGTCGAACTCTGTTCGATGAGCCTGGATTTTACATCCGGAGCGTTCACGTGCTTTAATATATATATATACTTATATATATTAACTGCGGTCGAACTCTGTTCGATGAGCCTGAATTTTTCATCCGGTGCGTTTATTCGCTTTTATATATATATATATATATATTTATATTTCGTCCTGCCTGGAGTTCACTTCGTGGCAGTTGATTTCTTTGTACAGCTTTCTTTACGTTTTGTCCCGCCTGGAGTTCCCTCCGTGGCGGTTGATAGCTTTTAACAGCTTTATTTATATTTCTGATCCCCCATGGAAGTGCTTCGTGGTTGGTGATCATGTATGTATATATATATTTACAACTTTTATATATATACCTGCTTACTGTATTTATATCAATTGTGGCATCATGTGAGCCTAGGAATCATGTGATCACAAATTTAGTCCCCTGAATCTAGATTCGGTTCCCGTGATGGACCTTTTCAGCTGTAAGCAGCTTGTAAATATATCTGTGATGTTTGGATTTCCTCAGATGGTTTTCATACCCATGAGGAATTCAACAGCTTTTTGTAAAGTATTTTCGTACGGATGCTTCACATCTGTCAAATAAAATCAATCCAGCCGAATACGGAATAAAATGGGAGTGTAAAAGGTCTCAATTACTATTGAGCATCAGGGTTTGAAAAACCTCTTTTATAAAACATCACTGCCATATCTTGCTTAAAATTGAATTTTTACATAAAATTCAAATCCTGTGTATATAGGTGTGAATGAGGCCTCGCACTACTTCCAAATAACAACACATTGACCCACACACACACACACACACATTCAGATAACAGTTTCTTGAAAAGAGGCGGTCACCGTGGTAACACGGATGTCGGGGGGGTGCCTAACACCTTCCCTCTGCGTAACCAAGTCCTCGGACCCTAATGAATCTCGGTTTCACTGACCCGTTTAGCAGTGTCACATCACTGGGTCAATGTGCAAACCTTTTCTCGGTTGTGTTGGTACAACCATTTAAAAAACTAACTGGCGACTCTTATAGTCCAATTGTCAACATTATACATGTCAGACCTTTTTCACTTGTTTTTTCAAACAAATCTCACCTAAAATGAGAACACCAAAGAACAAGTAACGGAAAGGGACAATTAAAAATCCCGACGTAGACAGGTGGCGACTCTGCTGGGGACTCTAGTAAGAGGACTTAAGCCGCTATTACAATTTTTTCAAAATTGTTATCTGCTTGTGTATGGATGTTGTATTTACATTTTGTGATGAATGTGTACGAATGCATTTCCTTACTTAGTGCTTCGCACTATAAACTGCTTGTGATATTAGTGCTTCGCACTATAAACTGCCTGTGATATTAGTGCTTCGCACTATAAAACTGCTTGTGATATTAGTGCTTCTAACCATATCTGCTTGTGATATTAGTGCTTCGCACATGTCATCATTTTCATACGGTAAGACGCGATGTATGTGAATGTATGTTGTGTGGTCCCTCCACCAAGAGGCTATCCCGTCGGTGTTTGATTACTGGACTCGTGAGAAGACTAATTCTCCGAGGCTCAGGAAAGGCACCACCCAAATTCGCTCTAGTTGAAAGACCGGATTAACTTCCCCTCAAGTAGATTGCGATGATTTGGGAACCTTCATGCCAAAAAGCCGCGAGTGAGAGTAACCTAAGATAGGTCAGCCTCTGATAAACCCAAAACGGAGGAAAGTCTCTTCATGATCTCATTTCAAATTACTTGGAAAACACAATTACTTGTAATTATCTTCCATATCTATCTCCATGTAATGAGAAATATGAAGAAATGTTACACATACATGCTACAAACAGCTGACATCCGTTTTGCAGGATAAAATTCCAAAACTGGATGCATCGTATAGCATGTTATTATCCACCTTCCCTAAAGACTAAACTATGCAAGTCTTTTGCAGGGAATTAATTGGACCTACCACCCGTTCAAAGTCCAAAAAGGCAACAGGCCTACAGTCAATCATGTCGTCATCCGACCAGACTGAACTTAATCCAGTTTCTCGCAAAGAATTCGACGGATAAAGAAAACAGATTATAGATTTGGCTGTTCTACTAAAAGAATTACACCAGTCTACACAGGGTCAGAAAATACCCATACATGCTGAATCCTCCACACAAGGAGGAACCCAGGTCGTTACAATACCTGAACTGCAGTTGGATCCGACCAACAAAACTCTTGATGCTGCCCATCCCACTGGAGATCCAGACACTGGTGACATCAAAAAGAAAGTCCTCCAAATGGAAGAGACTCTTCGCACTATCAAAGGAATTGGAACACACGGGAGTGTTTCATATGCTGATTTGTGTATTTTCCTTGGTATTCATTATCCAGAAAAATTTAAGACTCCTGACTTTGAAAAATATGACGGGTTAGGAGATCCTTACACACATCTAAAGGTGTTTATTGGAGAACTGGGATCTTATGCAGAGGATGAAAAACTCAGAATGCAACTGTTCCAAAAAAGTCTAACTGGAGAAGCCCGTTCGTGGTACACAAGATTAGACAATTCAAAGATCCATAGTTAGGAAGAGCTAGCACACGCTTTCCTCACCCAATACAACTTTCAATCTCAAATGGCTCCTGATCGGTATCAAATTATCAAGATCAAGAAACAGTCTAACGAGTCTTTCAGAGAGTATGCTCAGAGGTGGAGACACCTAGTTGCCCAAGTTAGTCCTTCCATGACAGAATCAGAGATGGTCATGACTTTTATAGACATACAAGAAGCACCTTTCTATGAAAGAGTTTTAGTCGACATCGGCAAACCATTTTCTGAAATGGTCAAACATGGGGAGATGGCTGAAATGGGATTGAAATCCAGAAAGATTCAAGACCTAGCTGCACTCAAAAGGTTGCTGATCACATCCAATCTGGAAATTATGGGAACAACCCCCGGAGGGTCCATAAAAAGAAAGAAGAGGATGTTTTCCTGATACTACAGGGTCAAAAAGGCAGTCAAAATATGCCTATTCAACGGAGAAATTACACTCCCTTTCAATCACAGTCTGTTAACCCTCCAGTACCAAAAGGTGGAGAAGTCAAACGCCCTCGAGTATTCACACCCTTAGGGGACACCCTCGAGAACATTCTCAATCTTCTAACAACACAGAAGAAAATCACGCATCTGCTTCCACCAGCCAGCCCTAATGGTTGGGGTTTTAATGCTGCTCGAAAATGTGCTTATCATGCCGGGGCACCTGGACATGATACTCAGGATTGTTGGGCCTTGAAACACAAAATCCAAGACCTGATAGACAACGGTGAAATTGTGGTCACCAAACCCGATCAACCTCACGTTCAAGACAACCCTCTTCCTCAACGCAAGGAAGAAGAGGTCAACATGATCAATTGGAGCAGTGGACAGAGTTCTAATTTCAGCTGTGAATCCTCCCAGACCCCCAAAGATGGTGATGGCAGATGGGATTATTCCAAGTTCCAATTCACAATGGAACGAAAGATGAAAGCTCTATGTAAACAAATTGAGCAATTGGTAGAACTGGTGACTTATCAGGATCAAGTGACTCGTCAGCTAATTAGCCAGGAGCATGCCAGTCTCCTACCTATTATCAAGAATATTCACTCTTCGCTTTCAGAAAATGAAATGCTGGAAGACAAAGTGACGAAGAGAGTAAATGCTAAGGCCCGTCGGGATTTTGCCAACAAAAGGGAATTCACACATTTGGGCCAACCTATAGAGGAAATCCTTCACATGTTAATCAATGAAGGAAGGATTAGTTCCCTTCTACCTCCAATCAACCCCCGTTCAGGACGATATAACTTTAAGGGAGTATGTCAATATCATTCTCAATCTCGCGATCACAGTACAGAAGAATGCAGGGCACTTCGCTACCTTATTCAAAATTTAATCGACAGTGGCGTACTGCGTCTGGCAGATAACTAGGACTAATCATTCGGTTATAACCGAACTGAATTGGTTATTCGGTTATAACCAAAAATTGAAATATTCCTATTTTCAATATCTGAACTAATAACCGAATTTTGCTAATAACCGAATACCGAATTACCGAATTATAAATTCGGTATTTCGGGTAATAACCGAGCACTGCTATATCTAAAATTCACCATATACTGTACTATATTTTGCACACAAATTAAAAGATATCAAAGAAAAGAAGAAATAAATGCAAAGTCAGGATTTCCTAGTTAGGATTCTTGGAGGCACAAATCAATAAAGAGAAGCTAGCCCTTTCCTGTTCATTCTGCTCCAATTTCTTCTCCTCCAACCACAACCTGCTATCCAATCCGATCCTCGGCCTAAACATGAAAATTACATATCCAGATTTTGGATTAAAGAACACCGCCGATCTGATTTTGCATATCAAATTGCAACAGATCTGAGGGTTGAGGGCCGATCTGAGGGTTGGTGGACAACACCGCCGATCCTGGATGACTCCGGCACTGTCGATCTGAGGGTTGAGGGCTGAGATCCTAGACTTCATCATCGATATGGCTGGGCTGAAATTGGGGATATTAAGGTTCAGGTGGAGGACAAGTGGACAACAATGTGCTTGTGAATCTGTGATTAGTAGAGAGAGAAAACAGAAGGAAGGTGCAAAAATCGTGAGATGAGAATAAAGGAAGTGTGCTTTGTTCAGACAAATCACGTATTCGGTAGTGTCAAGTGTGTTTTGTTAATCAGACTTTAGAGAGTGGGCTATCGGGTAGACAGGTAGTAATAATTTAGTAAAGTAGAGTAGTGTGCTTTTGTTCGGTTATGTAAATATTTCACCTTTACAAGTTTTGTTCGGTTATTCGGTTAACCCGAATAACACAAAAAGAATACCCGTACAAACTAACCGAAAATCAAAAAAAAATTCGGATATAACCGAAATGTTAAAAATAACCGAAATATCAGAAAATTTTGGTTATATTATTTCGATTCGGTTCGGCTCGGCTCGGCTCTTCGGTTATACCCGTTTTTTGCTCAGTCCTACAGATAACGACACTGTGTTATGGGCAAGTGAGGATTCGTGTCCTACTAAGTGGAAGAGTGTAGTAGCAGCCATATCCGCTGAAAATGATGGAGTGAACAAATCACTTGTCATGCCAGTAATTCAACTTAATGGAATCAACAATCCTTTGAAAGTGGCCGATCCCGAGCCAATCAACTTGCCATGCAGAGCACAATATCCTATTGTTAGCTTGCGCGCAGTTCCATGGAATTATGGAGAAGGTGAAGGATCCACCTCGCATATAACTGTTGCAGTGTCGAAGGAGAATCCACTGTATCTTTCCCAACGGGTAATGAAGCCTGTCATCAAGTCTAAGGGGAAAGTACCCATTGAGAAGATTGAAAATTTCCTCCGCACTATGGGTCATAACGAAGCCAAGGTGGTTTTAAGCTTGAAAGAAGCTCCACAACAGATATCAATCTTGGACTTGGTCCTGACTTCCGAGAATCACCGGAAGGTATTGTTAAAGGTTTTAGAAGAAGCCTATCTACCGACATCAGTCGATACGGAAAAGTTTTAACATCTGGTTGATCACATTTTCAACAACAATGTGATATCCTTCACTGATGATGACATACTGCCCGAAGGGACCGGCCATTGCAAACCGTTGCACATTACGGTTTTATCCTCCGGATATATGGTGGCTGGAGTTTTAATAGATGGAGGTTCCTCTCTGAATATTTGCCCATACGCTATGTTGGTAAAGATGAATATCAATCCCAATCGAATTCAGAGTAGCCATACCATTATCAAAGCTTTTGATGGAGCCCGCCGTAACTCGGTCGGAGTAGTTGAGCTGCCAATTGAGATTGGTCCTCATACATTCTGCGTATCCTTCCATGTGCTCAAGATAGATTCAGGATACAACCTGCTCTTGGGATGACCATGGATTCACATGGCAGGGGCAGTCCCCTCCACTCTTCACCAGCAGTTGAAATACATCATCAACAATAGCCTGGTCACAGTCAACATTGAACCGGAGATTCCTCAGCACGGAGACATGCCGCTCATCAATGCCAATAAGGATATTGAGCCAATTAGTTTTCATGCTTTGGAAATAAGCAATACCCAATACCATGCTATTGGAACGCCACTGCCCGAACCCCAGATTTCTGCCGAGATAATGTTGGCCACGAAAGAAATGATGTCGTTGGATCATAAATCGGGACAAGGGTTGGGTAAAGATTGCCAGGGTGTCAAGTATTCTATTCGCTTAACCCAGCAAATTGGGACAGCTGGACTAGGCTATTCTGCCAGCTCTAGTCGCAGGAATCCTCATAAGCATCAGCAGATTCCTGCAGCTTCAACCATGCGGCGTTTAGCTTCGCCTTTAAGCTCTGAGTCCGCACAACCTCCCGTAAAGGGGCCGGCCAATGTAATGGCGATGTTATTTCCCAAGCCGGTACCAGTGAAAGAGAAAGAAATCTTTGTTCCAGATCCCGTAGTGGAGGAAGAGGAATGAAGAATCAAGCAAGACGTCATCAGGATGATGTCCGGCATACGCATCATCGTTCATGATGAGCATACCAACAGATACACCCCAGACGATGACTGCCCAGACGTAATGGCTATCATTCGGGACAGGGAAGATGATGATAATCCCTCTATCACTGCGGTTCACCCGGAATTTGCTCTTGCCAATTGGAACAGCATTCCTAGCATTGGTCGTCAAGGGTAAAGCGGGTGGAAACTCTTTCTGCCCTGTAGATATAATAACTGCTTACTTTTTTGTACAGTATTAGCAGTTTATTTTGCCAGTATATGCTAACACTGTGCATGATCAACACATTTCATATATACTAAGTGAAAGCATATTTTGTTTCAGGACTCTGAATTTAGATGTGCCAGTACTTGCTGATACGGTGCCTCTTCTCCACAAGGATTGTACCTTTGATGTAGAGATGAATTCAGCCTTGGTGGATATACCGGATGACATTGAGGTGCCTCCAGAAATTCAAGAATGGCTCAAAGACAAACCCAAATCCAACCTTGATCAAACCACTCCTTTCAATCTCGGAACCTTAGAAAACCCTAAATTAATCCAGATTAGTTCAGACCTTACCCCAAACCAACGGAATGACATGGTTACTCTACTAACCCAGTTCCAAGATGTGTTTACATGGTCTCATGAGGATATGGTGGGTTTGTCCACTGACATTGTCCTTCATCGCCTTCCCATTAAAGAGGGATTTAAGCCAGTCAAGCAAAAGCTTCGACGATTGAAACCTAAATGGAGTTTAAAGGTGAAAGAAAAAATTGTGAAACAGTTTCAAACCGGCATCATAATGGTGTCTACATATCCTGAGTGGATATCCTACATCGTGCCCGTACCTAAACCTGGAGGGAAGGTACGAGTTTGCGTGGATTACCGGGACTTGAACAAAGCTTGCTTAAAAGATAGTTTTCCCGTGCCATTTATCCACATTTTCATTGATAATACTGCGCAATACGACATGTACTCCTTTGCAGATTGCTTTGCGGGGTATCATCAGATCATGGTTGCCAAGGAAGATCGTGAAAAAACTGCTTTCATCACTCATTGGGGAACTTTTTGCTATAAACGGTTGTCATTCGGCCTCATCAATGCCGGAGCTACCTATCAACGAGTTATGATGGCTCTTTTCCACGACTTAATGCATAAAGAGATCGAGATCTACGTGGATGACATTATTGTCAAGTCCCGGAAGGAGGATGACCATATATACCATCTCAGGAAGTTGTTCAACAGGTTACATAAGTACAACTTGAAGTTGAATCCAGCTAAGGGCGCAAGTTGCTAGGATTTCTAGTCAGCCACAAAGGGATAGAGCTGGATCCTGCCAAAATCCAAGCCATCACTGAAATGCCCATTCCTCAGACAGAAAAGGAAATACGGTAATTTTTGGGAAGAATCAACTTCATTAGCAGATTTATCTCTCAACTCACAGCATCCTGTGAGTCAATCTTCAAGCTATTAAGGAAGAACTCCTCCATGAAATGGAATGAAGAGTGCCAGAATGCCTTCCTTACAATCAAGAAATAGCTAATTAAAGCTCCCATGTAAGACCCCGAATTTTATGAAATAAAAGTATTCAATTTTTCTTATAATTACTAGTCAGTAAATGGTTAAATTGATAAAAGTTTAAAGTTATGGGTGAAATATGAATTTTTTTTCAAAATAAGCAAGTGGTTATAAAATAATCATTGTTGTCGGAGAATATTCGTTTGGTCGTGGAATATTCTTTCTGTCGGAGAATATTCGTACGACGGCACAGCTATTTGTGGGCCCCATAACGAATAACTGTCGGGTGAAGAAAAACGACAAATTTGAGTTTTTACAAATAACGGCGTAGTTGTTATCGTTAATACTGTTGAAATATCCGGTGGTTAAAATACAGTAATACACGTTATTGCACAGTAGCACACGGTATTGCACAGTATTTTTGAAATTATTGATTCTTACGTAAGAAGGCACTACTCAATAATTGTTACAGTAATTACTGTTCAATATTTTATTTTATTGATTCAATAATTGCTACGTTAAAATTTTATATTATTGTTGTTCAATAATTGTTGCTGCACAGTATTTTCCATTATCAGATCAATAATTCATATTATTTGAATAGTATTATTAGATAGCATTATTGGCAATGTCTAGAAAGTTCTGTCTAAGGAGAGGTTTGGTCATCTAATTGCGCGCTAATAAGGAGAAATCCTTATTGGAAAGCCCCCTCTTTCCTGGGAACGGCCTGGTTGTCATAAATGTGATTCTGTAATATTATTTGTGAATAATTAATTATTGATTTATATGATAAGAAAATATTTATTTTATGTGGATATAAATGAGGGATATATTTTTGTGGTTAAAATGAAGGAGTTAATGTTGAGGTTTTTATCAGTATTTTTGTCGGAATGGAGGTATTAAAAATCAGGGTTTTTGAGATATTTTGCGGGGGTTATAATTTTTAATCCGACCGTTGGATCGTAGTAATATTTGGATATGTTATACATATATAAGTTGAGTATATGTCCACAAATTTTGAACCGTTAAAAATGAATGTATGATTTGTTATGAATTTTACGAGATGACTGGTTCAGAAATTGTTGAATTTTCGGAGTTTTTCATTTTGGTGGAAAATTCTAGAATTGGTGGGCCCCACTTGTGGTTGGTGAAGAAATGTGCTGAATTATATTTCAAATGTGGTGGGTGGGAATAGTAGCAGGTAAAGCCATCAGGTTGCAGGTCAAACCTACCAAAATTTTCCTATAAATAGAGGGCTAAGTTAGAATTGAAAATCACACCAGAAACATAAGCTTTCTCTCTTTCTCTCTCTATATTATGAAGCATATTTTGTGAGTTTTTAGATACTTGGTGAGTTGCTATTCATCAGTGTAAGTTTCCTTCAGCATCATATCCGATATCCAGTCAGAAGTACTGCTCTTTTGAGGTAAGGGATTGTATGGGATTGTAAGGGATAGTAAGGGATAGTAAGGGATTTTAAGGGTTGTTATGATTTTTAATTTCGTAATTTTTCTGACCTTCAAAAATTCTGGAAAAATTTGAAATGATATTTTGATGAGTTTTCTTGATTGTGTCCAAAAATGGTGATTTTTGGATGTATAGATTGAGAGTTATGAATTTTATGAGAAAAGACTATTTTAACAGTAACAGCTTATAATTCCTTGTGGTTAACTCCAAAATTGATGAAATTTTTATTGGGAGTACATGTATATGATAGAAGTATACTCTGTAAATTTCAGAATTTTTAGACAAAAGTACAATTTTTGATAAATGTCTAAATATTCGGCTATTTTGGCCATATGAAAAATAGTAAATGACTTTTAAAAATTCTGAGAAAAATATATGTTCACTATGGGACTATATTATGGTAAATTCCAGAAAAGAAATATTTTTGGAACGGATTTGGTATTTTTCATGAAAATAGTCTAGTTATGAGAAAATGAATTAAATATGTTATGTGAAGTAAGAAAATTGGAAAATAGGATTTTATGGCTTGAGAATCCTATATATGAGGTATATGCAGATTTTTGATGAGGGTTTTGGTTATTGATTATGAAATTGTAAGAGTTGGCATTTTATGATGATTAAATGCATTAATTAGTAAAGTATAAATAATTAAAATAAATTGTTTATAAATTTAAGTAATGTTATTCTTTCAATATCATTATACCAAAATATTGGTATGAATTTTATTGTAGAATTTCTATCTTTTGTGTCGGGGTTACTATTCATGAGTTACGAATATTACTCTTGAGATTAAAATTATATGTTGATCATATTATTTTTATCATCATATATAATATTTTTATAACCCTGATGTTGAAATTCTCTTTCACTGGAGTGTAAAGATGGGTAGATTATTGGTATGATCATGACTAGGGTTCTCTTTGGCCAGTAGTGCAAAGTTGAATTGTTGACTGGTATGATCATGACCATTGAATTTATAATTGAATATCTTTAGCTTAAGTGCAAAGGTGAAATGATCAATATGGTTATAATTATTGTTTATATAAATTCTTAAATGATTATATATTCTTTGAGGTATTAATATATTTGGCATGTAGTGCAAATATGAATTGTTGAGGAATATCTTTGGCCTGTAGTGCAAAGATGAATTGTAGATGAATATCTTTGGCCCGTAGTGCAAAGATGACCTGTTGTTGAATATCTTTGGCCAGTAATGCAAAGATGAACGGTTGAGGAATATCTTTGGCCTGTAGTGCAAAGATGAATTGTAGATGAATATCTTTGGCCTGTAGTGCAAAGATGGTCTGTTGATGAATATCTTTGGCCCGTAGTGCAAAGATAAACTGTTGTTGAATATCTTTGGTCGTAGTGCAAAGATAGATTTATTAGTATGATTATGAACAGGAACTGTGATTTGGTATAACCATGATCTTTGATGTTTCAGGTAAAGACATGTGATGAAAATATTCTTCGTCCTGGGTGCGAAGAAAAATTTAGAATCACAATTATGATTATGAGTTATTCATATGATTGTGGAAAGGAACTGTTGATTGATGTTACAAGGATAAAACATTGTTGATGGATTTTTAACATGGAGAAGATAATAGACTTTATAGTCTATTTGACTCTTCTAATGGATTGCTCGTTCCGCTGCAACTATGGTTGAAATTTTTATCATTTACCATATGTTCTAAATCTCTGATTTATTATTGATGAAGGCTACTGATAATTTAATTATCTTTAGTCATGATATTCTTTACTGGGCTAGTTGTGCTCACCCTTTTGCTTCACAATTCCTTTCAGGTAATAAGAGTGTAGCTGGGTCGAGCGAGGGTAACGGGGAAATAGAACAGTGGTCTCTAGCTGTGGATGTTCTCCCGAAGCAGTATAGAAAAGTTCATTTAGTAGTTATATTTGGTGAATCCAATAGGGTGAGGCGAACCCAACGTTGGAAGGGTGTTTTGTCACTATCATACAAGATGTCTAATGACATACAATCTCGTGTCATCATAGGACAGGGTTGTGCTCATCCACTTGCTGAGTATATCTATGGGCACTACCTATATAATCTTGGTGTTTGTTTGAAGTATAATTCTCAATTAGAGACAGTGGAGATAATGATAAGTCAAGAGAAGACTCACCATTGGGAAGAATATGATAGTAATCTTCTCATTTTTCTTTGGGGTCTATTGGGTAAACCAAGGATAATTCTGTGGCCATATGATATCTATCATAACCTAGACGCGTGGCCTCCCATGTACGAAGGTTTCCTTGAGCACTTCCCAAAGATTCTAGTTTCTAAAACAGTTTTTGACTGTACCTTTATGTAAGGTACCTTTGTGAGGTGCTGATACATGATGGTGTCCAATGTCACATTTGGTATATATTTGTATCCAAACTCACAGCATATGTGTTGTTGTATTTTGCACGACAATTGTTGTAATAAAGTTGTAGTTGTTTTCTGTACCATGTATTTGACGACTCAGAATGGGTTGGATGGAATGGACCTATTTTGGGGTTGTCACAGGTGGTATCAGAGCTTAGGGATATGATCTCTGGTGGAGATCGGGGAATATAACTAGGAGGGGAGAGATGCGTAAATCCTTCGCTAGTGTGTCCTACCTAAGCTTATTTGTTGGTTAGTCATAATATTGGGATATTATGTGATATGTTAATTTGTTTAATTAACCCTTATTTTATGGCAGTATTTGAGAATGGCAGCTGAGAATGCTAACAATGGAGTGAATGAGACTGTGGGGATACCTCTAATCACTAACCATGATAATGTGATGTCAGACGAAGAAGGAATTAGAGATATCTATGTGGTGAGTGAAGAATTGATAGTTGCACCCGAGATAGTCGCAGAGGTAACAGCTGAGACTGAGGAAGAAGAGGAAGAAGAAGTACCAGAGGAGAGTTTATTAGAGGTATTATATGATCAAAATGTAGAATTTCAAAATCGTATTCATGAGTTAGAAGAGCAGGCAGAAGAACGACAGGCGGTCGTGGAACAAAAGGATGCAACAATTCAAGCTTGTGTTACCCGATATGTAATGCTTGAACAGAAGCATTCTTTGGCAGAGTATAAGATGATAAAAATAGAATCTGAGCTGAAAGAAGAAAAAATTGAACGAGTGAGAATAAGTGATGCATGGGCAAAAGCCGCACGACACGTGGATATTGTGGAAAGAGATGTTCGATCTAAGAAGGCTAAAATAGATGATATGAATTTCTCTTTTTGGAAAGCAATTGGGAGAACCCAACATCGAGTTTTGAATTACCCTGTACATAGCGGTCAACCTGAATCCGATATGGATCGAAGATTGATGATTCAGATCATGAATGAGGAGTACGAAGAGGCAGTTGAGGGAGGAATATGTCCTATAGAAAGGTATATTCCAACGGTAATGATGACGCCAAATGCTGCTCCAGACAAGTCAAAGCCGAGTAGTTCGAGGGATGGCGGTTGTCATGACTTCCCAACAAATGAGGAACCCAAATGAAGTTATCATGGGAGATGAGCAATGGAGAAATCATGATGATCTGAGAGATAGAATCTGAAATGGAAGCAAGGTATTCTCAACTCTTCGAAATACCAGGTACGTAAATTTCGGGGACGAAATTTCATAAGGAGGGGAGATTGTAAGACCCCGAATTTTATGAAATAAAAGTATTCAATTTTTCTTATAATTACTAGTCAGTAAATGGTTAAATTGATAAAAGTTTAAAGTTATGGGTGAAATATGAATTTTTTTTTCAAAATAAGCAAGTGGTTATAAAATAATCATTGTTGTCGGGGAATATTCGTTTGGTCGTGGAATATTCTTTCTGTCGGAGAATATTCGTACGACGGCGCAGCTATTTGTGGGCCCCATAACGAATAACTGTCGGGTGAAGAAAAACGACAAATTTGAGTTTTTACAAATAACGGCGTAGTTGTTATCGTTAATACTGTTGAAATATCCGGTGGTTAAAATACAGTAATACGCGTTATTGCACAGTAGCACACGGTATTGCACAGTATTTTTGAAATTATTGATTCTTACGTAAGAAGGCACTACTCAATAATTGTTACAGTAATTACTGTTCAATATTTTATTTTATTGATTCAATAATTGCTACGTTGAAATTTTATATTATTGTTGTTCAATAATTGTTGCTGCACAGTATTTTCCATTATCAGATCAATAATTCATATTATTTGAATAGTATTATTAGATAGCATTATTGGCAATGTCTAGAAAGTTCTGTCTAAGGAGAGGTTTGGTCATCTAATTGCGCGCTAATAAGGAGAAATCCTTATTGGAAAGCCCCCTCTTTCCTGGGAACGGCCTGGTTGTCATAAATGTGATTCTGTAATATTATTTGTGAATAATTAATTATTGATTTATATGATAAGAAAATATTTATTTTATGTGGATATAAATGAGGGATATATTTTTGTGGTTAAAATGAAGGAGTTAATGTTGAGGTTTTTATCAGTATTTTTGTCGGAATGGAGGTATTAAAAATCAGAGTTTTTGAGATATTTTGCGGGGGTTATAATTTTTAATCCGACCGTTGGATCGTAGTAATATTTGGATATGTTATACATATATAAGTTGAGTATATGTCCACAAATTTTGAACCGTTAAAAATGAATGTATGATTTGTTATGAATTTTACGAGATGACTGGTTCAGAAATTGTTGAATTTTCGGAGTTTATCATTTTGGTGGAAAATTCTAGAATTGGTGGGCCCCACTTGTGGTTGGTGAAGAAATGTGCTGAATTATATTTCAAATGTGGTGGGTGGGAATAGTAGCAGGTAAAGCCATCAGGTTGCAGGTCAAACCTACCAAAATTTTCCTATAAATAGAGGGCTAAGTTAGAATTGAAAATCACACCAGAAACATAAGCTTTCTCTCTTTCTCTCTCTATATTATGAAGCATATTTTGTGAGTTTTTAGATACTTGGTGAGTTGCTATTCATCAGTGTAAGTTTCCTTCAGCATCATATCCGATATCCAGTCAGAAGTACTGCTCTTTTGAGGTAAGGGATTGTATGGGATTGTAAGGGATAGTAAGGGATTTTAAGGGTTGTTATGATTTTTAATTTCGTAATTTTTCTGACCTTCAAAAATTCTGGAAAAATTTGAAATGATATTTTGATGAGTTTTCTTGATTGTGTCCAAAAATGGTGATTTTTGGATGTATAGATTGAGAGTTATGAATTTTATGAGAAAAGACTATTTTAACAGTAACAGCTTATAATTCCTTGTGGTTAACTCCAAAATTGATGAAATTTTTATTGGGAGTACATGTATATGATAGAAGTATACTCTGTAAATTTTAGAATTTTTAGACAAAAGTACAATTTTTGATAAATGTCTAAATATTCGGCTATTTTGGCCATATGAAAAATAGTAAATGACTTTTAAAAATTCTGAGAAAAATATATGTTCACTATGGGACTATATTATGCTAAATTCCAGAAAAGAAATATTTTTGGAACGGATTTGGTATTTTTCATGAAAATAGTCTAGTTATGAGAAAATGAATTAAATATGTTATGTGAAGTAAGAAAATTGGAAAATAGGATTTTATGGCTTGAGAATCCTATATATGAGGTATATGCAGATTTTTGATGAGGATTTTGGTTATTGATTATGAAATTGTAAGAGTTGGCATTTTATGATGATTAAATGCATTAATTAGTAAAGTATAAATAATTAAAATAAATTGTTTATAAATTTAAGTAATGTTATTCTTTCAATATCATTATACCGAAATATTGGTATGAATTTTATTGTAGAATTTCTATCTTTTGTGTCGGGGTTACTATTCATGAGTTACGAATATTACTCTTGAGATTAAAATTATATGTTGATCATATTATTTTTATCATCATATATAATATTTTTATAACCCTGATGTTGAAATTCTCTTTCACTGGAGTGTAAAGATGGGTAGATTATTGGTATGATCATGACTAGGGTTCTCTTTGGCCAGTAGTGCAAAGTTGAATTGTTGACTGGTATGATCATGACCATTGAATTTATAATTGAATATCTTTAGCTTAAGTGCAAAGGTGAAATGATCAACATGGTTATAATTATTGTTTATATAAATTCTTAAATGATTATATATTCTTTGAGGTATTAATATATTTGGCATGTAGTGCAAATATGAATTGTTGAGGAATATCTTTGCCTGTAGTGCAAAGATGAATTGTAGATGAATATCTTTGGCCCGTAGTGCAAAGATGACCTGTTGTTGAATATCTTTGGCCAGTAATGCAAAGATGAACGGTTGAGGAATATCTTTGGCCTGTAGTGCAAAGATGAATTGTAGATGAATATCTTTGGCCTGTAGTGCAAAGATGGTCTGTTGATGAATATCTTTGGCCCGTAGTGCAAAGATAAACTGTTGTTGAATATCTTTGGTCGTAGTGCAAAGATAGATTTATTAGTATGATTATGAACAGGAACTGTGATTTGGTATAACCATGATCTTTGATGTTTCAGGTAAAGACATGTGATGAAAATATTCTTCGTCCTGGGTGCGAAGAAAAATTTAGAATCACAATTATGATTATGAGTTATTCATATGATTGTGGAAAGGAACTGTTGATTGATGTTACAGGGATAAAACATTGTTGATGGATTTTTAACATGGAGAAGATAATAGACTTTATAGTCTATTTGACTCTTCTAATGGATTGCTCGTTCCGCTGCAACTATGGTTGAAATTTTTATCATTTACCATATGTTCTAAATCTCTGATTTATTATTGATGAAGGCTACTGATAATTTAATTATCTTTAGTCATGATATTCTTTACTGGGCTAGTTGTGCTCACCCTTTTGCTTCACAATTCCTTTCAGGTAATAAGAGTGTAGCTGGGTCGAGCGAGGGTAACGGGGAAATAGAACAGTGGTCTCTAGCTGTGGATGTTCTCCCGAAGCAGTATAGAAAAGTTCATTTAGTAGTTATATTTGGTGAATCCAATAGGGTGAGGCGAACCCAACGTTGGAAGGGTGTTTTGTCACTATCATACAAGATGTCTAATGACATACAATCTCGTGTCATCATAGGACAGGGTTGTGCTCATCCACTTGCTGAGTATATCTATGGGCACTACCTATATAATCTTGGTGTTTGTTTGAAGTATAATTCTCAATTAGAGACAGTGGAGATAATGATAAGTCAAGAGAAGACTCACCATTGGGAAGAATATGATAGTAATCTTCTCATTTTTCTTTGGGGTCTATTGGGTAAACCAAGGATAATTCTGTGGCCATATGATATCTATCATAACCTAGACGCGTGGCCTCCCATGTACGAAGGTTTCCTTGAGCACTTCCCAAAGATTCTAGTTTCTAAAACAGTTTTTGACTGTACCTTTATGTAAGGTACCTTTGTGAGGTGCTGATACATGATGGTGTCCAATGTCACATTTGGTATATATTTGTATCCAAACTCACAGCATATGTGTTGTTGTATTTTGCACGACAATTGTTGTAATAAAGTTGTAGTTGTTTTCTGTACCATGTATTTGACGACTCAGAATGGGTTGGATGGAATGGACCTATTTTGGGGTTGTCACATCCCATCTTGGTACCACCCAGGGATGATGTTCCCCTGTTTATGTATCTGTCCGTAAGTGACAATGTCATGGGCTGCATGCTGGGACAAAAGGACGATGGAGGCCTAGAACGAGCTATCTATTACCTCAACAAAAGATTTAGCAACAGTGAACACAAGTACACTTTGATCGAAAAGACGTGTTGTGCTTTAGCATGGGCTTCCATGAGGTTACAACATTATCTCCATGGTCACACAACCCATCTCATATCCCGCGTGGATCCTCTCAAGTACATGTTCAGTAAACCTATACTGAATTATCGGCCATCCAGATGGCAGTTGATCCTACAACAATTTGACATCGTATATGTGACTCAGAAGTCCATCAAAGGTCAAGGAATTGCGGATCAATTGGCCGCCGCACCATCAGGGGATTTCAAACCCTTGGAGACATATTTCCTCGATGAAGGAGTAATGACAGTTTAGCAACACCATCAATACGATACACGCCAAATGTGGAAGATGTATTTCGATGGAGCTGTTAATATGGAAGGTTCTGGAGCTGGAGCAGTTCGAGTATCTGATACGGGGTAGCAGTATCCTGTCGCCGTGAAATTATAGTTTGTCAGCACCAACAATACGGCTGAGTATGAAGGCTGTCTTATGGGGCTAAGACTTGCCCATTCAATGCGCATCAGGCGGTTAACTATCCTTGGAGATTCGGAGTTGGTAATCAGACAATCCACCGAAATCTATCAAACCAAGGAACTGCATTTGCTGCCTTACCATCGGCAGGTTTTAAAGATGGCTTTGGGATTCGAAGAAATATCATTTCTACACATTTCTTGTAATAGGAATGATTTCACATACGCGTTAGCAACTTTGGCCTCCTTGATTCGCATATCAGACAAGGAACACTTGACAAGCGTCACAATTTCCCTGAACAAGGCCCCAGCCTATGGAAATTACGTTGGAGAAGTATCGGATGAGCTACCTCCCATCCAACATCCTTGGTATCAGCATATCAAGGAATATCTGCGAGATGAATCTACACCCGCTAAGGCGAGCCCGACTGAAAAAAGGCGGATCCACCGACTGGCTATGAAATTTTACCTGAGTGGAGATGCGCTCTATAAAAGAGATGCAGGATTAGGTCTCCTCAGATGTTTAGACAAATATCAAGCCCAAAGGCTTATGGATGAAATCCATAGCGGAGTCTGTGGCCCCCACATGAGTGGCCCCCTCCTTGTCAAGAAAGTCCTCAGGATAGGACATTATTGGCTATCTCTCAAAGCTGATTGCAATGACCACGTCAGGAGATGCTATCAGTGCCAGATTCATGGGAATGCTATACACGCCCCTCCACGAGAAATTCATAATATGAGTTCACCTTGGCCCTTCTCAATGTGGGGAATGGACGCTATCGGGCCCATTGAGCCTAAAGTCAGTAATGGTCATCCATTTATCTTTACCATGATCGACTACTTCACCAAGTGGGTAGAAGCAGCCTCCTTCCCCAGGGTTACTAAAGAAGTCATCATTGCTTTCATCAGAAACAATGTTATCTGTCGATATGAACAACCAGAGGTGATTGTGTCCGACAATGCCAAGAACCTCAACAACAAAATGATGGGGGAATTATGCAGTAAATTCCACATCAAACACCTCAACTCAGTCATCTATCGTCCGAAGATGAATGGTGCTGTTGAAGCGGCTAACAAGAACATCAAGAAGTTATGCAAAAGATGTCCACCAATCACAAAAATTGGCCTGACCTATTGCCTCTGACTCTGTTAGCCTATAGAACCTCAATGCGCACCTCTACTGGGGCAACCCCCTACGCATTAACCTATGGGATGGAAGCAGTGCTCCCTATAGAAGTTGAGATGGAATTCCTCAGAGTATTGATAGACGCTCAGTTGGATGAAGACCAATGGGTACAAGATAGGTATTACCAATTGTCTCTAATAGACGAAAGGCGAACCGCGGCTATCTTCCATGGTCAGTTATATCAGCAAAGGATCGCCCGATCCTACAACAAAAAAGTCTGGCTACGGCAATTCAGACAACATTGACTTGGTTTTGAAGAAAATACTGGACAACCAAGATCAGTCTAAGGGAAAATTCGCTCCTAACTGGGAAGGCCCATTTATTGTCAAGGAGGTATTGACAGAAGGTGCTATCAGGTTGTAAGAAATGGACGGTGATGAATTTCCGTAACTCATCAACTCAGACGCCGTGAAACGATACTATGTCTGAAGTTACCATCAAATAAACATCCTGGTGGTAGACCATCAGGTCACTAGTCATTCCGGTTCTTTAAACCTTTACCACAAACAACTTTTCTACACTTTGCCCCTTAGGGAAACATACCTTTCAAGCCAGCAGCCTGGCTTTCTCCTTTGCATTCTTACAACTTAGGTCATCCCACCGTGGATTGAACCTCTTGCGTATATAGTTTGGCTACCCATACATGGGATCAAACTTTTCACCTACAGTTTATCCTCAACCTAGGATTAAACTTTCTCCTCCCCGCACTCTGACCTGCACATGGGATTATGCTTTTCATCTCGCCTTGAGGGGCGAACTACGTCGACCTGATCTCTTCTTTAATAGGAGTACGTAGGCAACCATTTCATATGGCCCAGTCGCAATAAAATAAAAACAACAAAAACATTTCCACCCTTTTCCTTACAAAAACAAAAAACAACAAAAACATTCCTACACCATTCCTGCCACATACAGCGTTGAACCTCTTACACCAGGTTCGAACTACGCAGACCTAATCTCCTCTTCAATAGGAGTACGTAGGAAGCCATTCATGGTGCGGTCTCACCCCCTACCAAAACACAAATTCTTGTCAGTTGGTACTGGGATCATCCTTCAATCCACTACGTTTCATTCGGCTTCAGACCAAAGAGATGGAATTACCTGAACTCCTCCCAAATAGGAGATTCGGCGACCATCTAAGCTGCGGTCATACCTTGAAGAGCAACACCAATCCATAAGAGATGGAATTAAATAGGCTTCTCCTAAATAGAAGTACTGGCGACCATCTGTGGTGCGGTCAATCTCAGAGAGGAAAGCCACACTCCTCTCCTCATTTCCATACAGAAACTAGTCCCAAGACACCGAAAGATGGTAGGGATACATACAGATCGATGATCCATTCTGAACTATCCAGAGAGAACTCAATGTCCATCCACCCAGGAATAATTCAGAATACATCAAGATCACAAGCCCTGAAGCAGCAGACAAAATATCAAACAAGTAGCAAAGCATATCTAAAAGGGAAGTGATCCAAAAATATATTTCCCTGTCATATATATAATGTTGTTTGATATACACAATGTAAACTGTACAGGACAAAATGGCTAAGCTAGTCTGTGTAGGAAAATACAAGATCACCTACAAGTCAGGGTATATGCAAGCTAACAAGCCCAACATGACGTCCCTCTCAGAAGATGGAGGTAAAGCTGTGGTCTCCTGTATGAGAATATCCACATGACCCAACAGATCTGCAGCCATCTACATGGTGACCATATGATCATCAATATATGTGCTCATCTCTGCGATCATGCCACTGGTAAGGGACCTCACTGCAGTGCTATCTGTGACGGCTACATCCCGAGCAGATATAGCGATATCCCGCTCAACTATCACTGCATCTCTGGCTGATATAGCCTCATCCCGCTCAACGACGGCGGCATCCCTACGAGCCAATGCCTCGTCTCTCTCCAATAGAGCGGCCTCCCTCCCATCAAGAGCAGTCGACATTATAGATCGAATCTGATCTCTCAAAGGTCATCAGATGAATACTCTGCTCTAAGTACTGTGCCGAGTGCTTAATCACAACAGTACTGGTACTAGGAAAATTCAAAAGAAATGCTGGCAACCCAGCAGTGGACTCCTCTTCGATGTAGGTATCAATGTCCTCCATGGGCTCTACATCATCCAACTCACGCTCCGATACTGCAAACACTGCTGCAGCTGATAAAATCTCTGTCTCCATCCACGCAGAATACTCTACAGAATAACCAGGATGACTAATAGAAAAAGCCGTTATCTCGCTCTGATCCCAGCAGGCGTATACCCAAGAACGGTCCTCTGCTGAAAGGTACCGAGAAGCTAAACGCTAACCTGTCGCCCCCTCAAAAGGATGAAATCCTGGAACTGGTCAAACTGCGACATCACGGCCAATGGGTGATAAGTGGTCACTCCCCTCAAGCCAGCCAGAGGAAGATAGTCCATGCCCGGAGCATGAGTAATGAAGCTGTATGGTGAGCTAAGCCCCGAACACGGCAATATGCTGAATGGATCTCTGATATTTGTCAAGAATGTGGACCAGGACAGAGCATCTATACACTCTGATGGCTGAAAAGAGTATGACATAGATACATCATGGGTGAAGCAGTACCCATGCCGTCTAAAAGTGCCAATCGGTCTCAAGTGTGACATGAACCACACATATAGCATGACTGAACTCCCTGTGAACACTCCTATAGGATACGTGCAACAATATGATGCCGACCGCAGGGTCTCTGCTACAATCATAGGTACAATGGTACAACCCTCCCTAAGAGCTCTCACGGCTATGACAACGCCTATATCTATCTCATCCATATACTGTGGCATATACACATATGACAATACACATAGCATCAGTACGTCAACTCAGGCCAAACACCAATAATCCTCTGATGCGGTGAAATCCCTGGAATGTTGTGAATAGCTATCCTCCGAGCTAAATCTGTCGTATAGAAAATGCTGGGATATCACGTGGCCAGATGTCACTCATCATGTACCACTCTGTGCCCCAATCCTGTGAGAGTCATGAATCGTCTACTCATGTCTCCCAAAGCCAGATGTACGCAAGGTCTGTCTAAAGGCAGCATCGTCAAACATGCATACTCCTCCAGAGTAGGAGTCAACTCATGGGTGCCGAATCGGAATACCTGCCTATCCGGTAGCTAATGCTCTATCATCCCGTCCACAAATCCTGCGGGAACCTAAAAAGTCAAAAAGGTCATGGTATGCTACAATAAATGATCTACAGTCACCCTGTCTGGTGGTGACATGCTATCATACCACGATCTTATACCCGATGCCACCACTGACGGTGGGGTATGATCTATACGGCTAACTATCGAAGAAGACATCTGTGCGGGCCGTGTCATAAGACCATCCAGGGGTCAATACCAAATATCTCTGGACATACATACATATGCATAACATGATACATGCATAACAGATAATAAATGGCAATATGATATAGGGAATAAAAAAAACAGTGCATACATTCCTAAATATATTGTCATCTAATACATCATCTCTGTACAGCTACAAATACAGGGAAATGGGGCACAGACGCCCTACTACTGACAGAGGCCTATCAAAAGATATAGCGAGAATGGGGCACAGCCACCCAATATCTAACAGAGGTCTATCAAAAGATATAACAAGAATACACATCAGAAGAAGACAATGGTGCCGATGTCCACATCATCAATCCTGTCCACCTGATGTAACTCCTCCTGAGTCACTGGATCTCTATCAATAGGGATGTAAGGCCTATATAAAGGAGGATCTGCACCGGCAAAACTGAATGGGTCACCTGAGGGGTCAGCGCCTGAGCTGGAAGGATCAAATGAAGCCGCCTCTGTCGGATCTCTGCCCAAATGCCGGATAAATATGTGTGCCTGGTCCAACTGCCGGGTCAAACTATCAATCTGGGTCATATGAGTCGGATCTCGGACACAAGATATCCAATCCGTCATCATCAAGGATCCTAGAACCATGTCCCCCATAAACTGTGTAGCGCGGAACTGAGCTCCAATAGTGTGAGGGAACCACCACCGATGGAACGTCTCCTGAGTACATGGACCCTCTGACAATGCAAAACTGTCAACCCCCAACAAGGGGATATCAGTGACGGGTGACTGCGATACAGGCCAATAACGCCTGACAGGAGGAAAGATCGGTATACGAATCTCCCATGTGGTGCTCCTAATAGCACGCTCTCCTAAATAGAGCTCCCAGCCTCCATCTGTGAAGAAAGGAACTCTCCTGGTGGAAATCACATACTCGACTCCAGTCGGGTATCCATCCTCAAAACCCACAGTCAGGTGTGCCCCAGAATAGGGAAGCCATGTGATGGTGTTAGCCGCCAACAACTCCAGCTGGATACGACAATGAGTGAATCCCTCAGCTACAGGGACCTCTGGCAAAATCGAATGATGCCATCGTCGTCCTCGTGGATAGATGTCTAAACCTAACACACTCACGGGATGCAAGCATGGAAGCCTCTCATAGGCCCAGAACTGCTAACACAAAGGCAAACATCTGCTATCAGTTAACACTCTTAACCTATACATGGTAAATGACAAGAGAAATACTCACCAGAGGAAATAGGCAGAGGTGTAGGAGCCCCAATCATACTCTCCAATACGGTCCACATCACGCGTGGCGCTGATCAAAGTGAAAGATACCGTAGAAGAGTTATCTGCTATGAAGCAGCCTCTAATGATCATCAGGAACAATCGCCGCAGAACGCGATCCCTGATTCTGACATCATCAGGCATAGGCTCACTCAATAGCCAGCTCATAGCATCTACACTCAAAGGACCTGAACGGACAGTCCTACCTTTGATCGCCGCCGTCAAAACTCCTAATAAGGATCTAACGGTAGTAGGGGTAATATTTGTCATGCAAGGCACTAGCTCCCCCCCAAACTCCATACCTGTGATAAATCGCCAATCCATAGGCGTCATCATCTCCTCGCAATCTAGCAGATAGAGTGACTGAATCTTATGAAACCATCGCTCAGACAATGCCCTGAGGTAACCCTAGGGACAACGACGGGGAAGGATGGAGAAGAATGCCCCAAATCCCCACACATGCACTACCGCTCTATAGTCAGGATGAAGCGCCTGCTACATGGAGTGAATGATGAACCAGTTCCCTCGAGGCTGTGTAAAACTAGGAACCTGCATGAAAAGCAGATCAACATCAAAACCCTTTAATCCTCATCAATAGGAAAGAAGGAAGATCAAAGTCTAACGCCATACCTCGTTAGCATGCAAATACATCGATGGATGTCTGCCCAAATCACCCAGCAACTCTGGATTCACCACCTGAATGCTCAAAAGCTCCCTGCGAGGGACAAGTGCAGCAGGAGCGGGGTCCTCTATCAGAATATCCGCCTCCTCGTCCTCAATGTCTGGAACATCTACCTGGACAAGACGTATCACGGCCTCCACCAACCGACGAGGCTGTCTGACAGAACGAGGACAATGCACTTCAGAAGCCCTCCGCCGTACGCCAGAAGTGGTCCTATAGGAACTGCTCGGTTGATCCGGATCCATAGTATCTGGACAACAAGTCTCCAAATCACCTTAAAAAGGGTGTGGTATTTCCTTACCTGGAGCTTTTTAGAATGCATTTTATGACTATGTGCATGCATGCATTTACTTTAACATATATAATAGAGTTAAAATGCATGACTACCCAATGCCTACATTTGGAAAAAAATTTCCATAGTCCCCTCTGAAAATAGGACTATCCACATGCATACAGACATGTCTAGGTGGCCATTCAGTAGCACAACTGCCCCAAAGTCATATACATAATATATGCATTAAAAATTAAAATCATCATGCATCAGGCCAACCTCAATACTAGGAGTACTTTGCCTTGCTACCTTATGCTCATTAGACCTCAAATAGGACAAAATATAGCAGAAAAAGGTGCCAATTTGACTGTCTCAAAAGTCAAAAATTTTTACATCATTATGTTCAGCATGGTTTAATACTAACATTTACTATGTTGGATATTTTTTTATTTAGTTATTTGTGCATACATAATCACTACTATGTGTTTAGATGCATTTCATGCGATAACTCAAAATCTAACGGACAGAAATGAGAAAAAATACAGGCATATGTTACCAAGATAGTGTAGAACACTCGTACGGTGACAAAATTTGCAGAAAGCAGCCCGAACTCAGCAGATCTGAAAGAGGCTCACGTATTTTCCTTCGCGCAACAAGTTGAGATTGACTTGTGAGACCAACCAGCTAGAATTTATCATCCACGGTTGGCCGCAGGACTATCTGTGGCTGCAGCAGGTGCACCTACAGCACTCCCATGCGGGTCCCATCACTCCGACTTGGTTCAGTTCGAGTTACAAAGGAGTTCTTACAAGCTAAAAAGGCCAAACCAGGGATAAAAACACTACACGATTGAGCATAATAGCCTAAAACCTTGGTTTTTCTAGATCCAACTGTGGCTTCCTTTTCATCCATTGGTATTCGCCCGAACACAGGGTTTACTATACCGATGATTCAAGTCTGTGCATAACACATTCGATAATACCGTACAGAGGTCCGATGCCATCAGCGTAAGGTTATCACCCCAATCTTTTCACACAAGCTAGTCCCCGACGGGGGTTACAACGTGAGATCCCCGGCGGGGGTTACAACGCATGCTCATCCGTTGACACACAAATCAACGAAGGTCAAGCAGCCTTGATATTATTACAGCTGATAGCGATTTAAACCTATCAGAGCTCTGGAGCTATTCGAGGTTTTCACACCCGACCGCTCAGATCCTCGACGGGGGTCACAACGCAATGTTCTGTTGATTCACACGTCGACGAAGGTCAAGCAGCCTTGACAGTATATCCCATAGGATTTTTCAGCCGTTGATTCACATGTTGGTAAAGTACACGTCAACGAAGGTCAGGCATTCCTGACAGCATTTGCTGTTGGCAGTAAACCCAACAGAATCTTAGCATATTTTGACGATACTAACCAGGAGAGGTCAATGTCATCAAAGAGGATAGATGATGGAATATGTTATACACATCCTCAAACAGATCAAGCTTTATCCCCACAGATCTCTTACACATATACATCTGCAGGATCAAGTCATTATTCAGGAAGGTGGTGATAACTCCAACATCAACATCCTACCAAATTCATATTACACATCAAATCTGGTCATCATTGCCAATCCCCAATTGAAGCAACAGGGAGCCAGTAATCATCCCTAGCGTGGTGGGCTACAACCTCGTACATATGCATCGTGCATTTGCATCATGTTGCTATTCATAGTACCATGTTCATCTTGTTACGTTTCAAGTGTCTAGGATTCTTTATCCTACCCATGCATCGCCATGCATGAGTATGATAAAGAGGGGCATCTGTAGACACTCAAAATTTTTTGTACAGCTGTCACTAACATTGCAGGAGGACAGATTCGTCTTTTAAGAGGAAACCCTGAAAGACAATCCATATCCATGTCGGATACTATCGGAAGTTCAACATCAACCCCGGATCGCAATCTGGGAGTAACAATTCTAATCTCAGAGATAACCCCGAGGCATGCAGATCAATACCGAAACACACACCGGAGAAGACTGATTAATCTCGGAGATAACCCCGAGGTTTCCAGTCTCAGTCTCAACCATGAGAATAGCCACCAACCTTGGTGATAACCCCAAGGAACGCAATTTCGGCGATAACCCTGAAAATGCTTGTTACAAGTGCGACCAGCTTCAATCTCGGCGCTCACAACGAGATACACTGTACCAGCCTGGTGATAAAATCGGGAAGACAGGCACACCTCAAGGATGACAATGAGGACCTTCAATAAATTGCAGCAGTTCAATCTCAGCGAAGCTGAGCAACATCTGCTTTATCAGCCCAATTCGGCGATAACACCGGTGAGCGGCAACATCGTCATCTGACCAACACGATGCCACGCCACGTCGTTTCAACATATCTACGCAACAATGTCCCACAAAACTAATCAATCCCGAGTGACTATTGTACGGGGTAACGGATGAAAGTTGAAGCTTGAAGACCGGAGGGCACCGTCCCATCTTCAATGACTTCGCACAAACTCTAATCCCATGTCATTGTACAACTCTCGATAACGGCGGTCCGAAATAGGTCCTGTATACCTCAAACGGATGCCCGGATTATACTTCTGAAAGTTCGAGTGGACATTACAGTGCCTGAGTGCACGTACTTTGAGACGACCCGAGCCGAAAAACTCGGGCCCACCTGGGTTGCCTCTGGTACACCTGCAACTCTTGGGGTGGCCATTTTTTAAGAGAAAACGGCAAGGAAGCCCTGCCCAATTTGCTCTGGACTCATCCCACGCAGTGTACTTTCCCCTTTTAAACACCTGTGAGCTCATATATAGCCCTTTTGTACCTACAAAAGTCTGTGTTTACTCACTCTAAAGATATAGAAGTCTTCTTTGGCAGCCCACTGTAAGCCTTCTTACACACTTTAGAGTCTTTCTCTTCATCTTTGCACACACCCTTCTACACGTTGAGAGTCGTGTTGCTTGCTTTTGCTCGGACTTCGGTCCGTGGTTTCATTTCAGTCTATATATATATTATATACATATTTACATATATATTGACTAACATTATCGAGTTATGCCTCGATTGAGCCTAGACTTCGGTCTGGAGCGTTTATTTGCTTTAATATATATATATATATATATATATATATATATATATATATATATATATATATATATATACATTTATATATATTAACTGTGTGTCGAACTTTGTTCGATGAGCCTAGACCTCGGTCTGGAGCGTTTACGTGCTTTAATATATATATACTTATATATATTATATGTGGTCGAACTCTGTTCGATGAGCCTGAATTTTACATCCGGAGCGTTTACGTGCTTTAATATATATATATATATATATATATATATATATATATATATATATATATATATATATATTAACTGTGGTCGAACTCTGTTCGATGAGCCTGAATTTTTCATCCGGTGCGTTTATTTTTATATATATATATATATATATATATATATATATATATATATATATATATATATATATATATATTTTTACATTTCGTCCTGCCTAGAGTTCACTTCGTGGCAGTTGATTGCTTTGTACAGCTTTCTTTACGTTTTGTCCCGCCTGAAGTTCCTTCTGTGGCGGTTGATAGCTTTTAACAGCTTTATTTATATTTCTGATCCCCCATGGAAGTGCTTCGTGGTTGGTGATCATGTATGTATATATATATATTTACAACTTTTATATATATACCTGCTTACTGCATTTATATCAATTGCGGCATCATGTGAGCCTAGGAATCATGTGATCACAGATTTAGTCCCTTGAATCTAGATTCGGTTCCCGTGATGGACCTTTTCAGCTGTAAGCAGCTTGTAAATATATCTGTGATGTTTAGATTTCCTCAGATGGTTTTCATACCCACGAGAAATTCAGCACCTTTTTGTAAAGTATTTTCGTACGGATGCTTCGCATCTGTCAAATAAAATCAATCCAGCCGAATACGGAATAAAATGGGAGTGTAAAAGGTCTCAATTACTATTGAGCATCAGGGTTTGAAAAACCTCTTTTATAAAACATCACTGCCATATCTTGCTTAAAATTGAATTTTTATATAAAATTCAAATCCTGTGTATATAGGTGCGAACGAGGCCTCACACTACTTCCAAATAACAGCACATTGACCCACACACACACATTCAGATAATAGTTTCTTAAAAAGAGGCGGTCACCGTGGTAACACGGATGTCGGGGGGTGTCTAACACCTTCCCTCCGCATAACCAAGTCCCCGGACCCTAATGAATCTCGGTTTCACCGACCCGTTTAGCAGTGTCACATCACTGGGTCAATGTGCAAACCTTTTCTCGGTTGTGTTGGTACAACCATTTAAAAAACCAACTGGCGACTCTTATAGTCCAATCGTCGACATTATACATGTCGGACCTTTTTTACTTATTTTTTCAAACAAATCTCACCTAAAATGAGAACACCAAAGAACAAGTAACGGAAAGAGACAATTAAAAATCCCGACGTCGACAACTATATTACTACACAAAAATTTATGTACTTTGATATCATCAAAGGTCACCTTTAATAGGGTGAATTATAAAGGTGATTATTGGGTACATCATGAATCGTGTGAGAAATATGAGTGATCTAGATGAAATTTAACCCTCCTATTTATTAGGGGTGATATCCATAGGCCTCTTGATTGAGTAGGACTATGAAATGCATGACCATGGTCAAATAGTAATTTATTTCATATAGTCTACACATTGATCAAGAAAAACTCAGATTAAATTATGACGAGTATAACGCATTCCATGACTCGAGTTTAATCTAGGATTTTAAGGTTAAAAAGATTAAATTACATTGAAACATTGGTCACGAAAAGGTTGCATCGAATCATCGATCTTATTATTATTTGGGTAACAGTGATGCATTACTAGATGCCGCTCACTGTTTATAATTTTATAATATAATTTTAAAATTATTGCCAACGTAATAATAACCTATAGGGTCACATACATAGAACGTAATTAAAAGGTAATTAATTTAAAATGTAAAGATTTAAATATGTTAATATGATTGATAGTATTTAAATTACGAATTTAAATTAATAGGATAATTTATATATATAGGTATATTAATTAAGTAAGACTTAATAAATATATATATATATATATATATATATATATATAAATTCGGATTTTATTTTAGGGTTTTGATTAATTCCATTTTAACCGCTATATATATGATATGTAGCAGTCATATTAGAATAATCATCATAACCAAAACCCTAGCCGCTCTTAGAGAGGGACTAGTGGGAAAGAGTTTTGAAAAGAAAAAAAAATTCTCATCCTTGTGGCTAGTACCGCAGTTCCTTTTACTGCAGATCGTACGACGATTCGCGGGGCGTTCGTGTGCATACCGTAGAGGCGCGATTCGTTTGGATTGCGTTGGAGATTCGAGCGTATCAATTCTATTTCATAATTGGTATAATTTCTAACCATTGAGTTAATTTGTTTTTCGCATGGATCCTGTTTTAGGGTTTCAGAATTGCCTTTAAATTGGTTTATTTTCGCTGCGTTTTATGTGCTGAAACCCTACAGTTGCTGAACCCATATAACAGAGATTCTTGCTCAATCTCCATCTTCCTCTCATCCAGATTCATCCTCTGATAAGCATGTGCGTATAGTACAGGATATCCACCGAAGACCTATTGTCTATCATCATCCACCGAACCCACTTGTTCAGTAATTACCAAAGCTCGCTTGTGAGGTTCAATGGGCTTTGAAGGGAAATCATCATCAGTGAAAGAAATCACCGAATCCGGGTACACCCGTTAACTCCTTACAGGTTTATCCGCCACTGACATTACTGCATCTAGATATCCACGTTGCTTCTTCTCGACAAGTTTTCCCATGTTTCCACCTGTGATCACATCCACAACCATGTCTCGCCACTTGAGTCTGACCTTGCTGTACGGGTTGACTGGTCTGCACAGGCACATTACTTCCTTGTGGCGTCGTCGGGGGATCTCGTCCTGCCACATATTGTACTAACACCCCACTCTATACGTTCTTTTTAATAAACTCCTTTAAGTTCCAGCAGGCGTCCGTAGCATGCCCCGCCGCCTGATGGTAATCACAGTATTTATATGGATTCCCATTGTTACGCCCCCAAAACAGGTCCACACGACCCATTTTGAGTCGCCAGATATCACACTAAAGAAATCAAATACAAACTCCATTTATACAACTGTTGAACTGTCGTGCAGAGTACGACAACACTAAGCTGTGAGTTTTAATACAAATATATGTAACTCTCATGGTGACTCGACCACAACATATAACAATGGTACTTTATATAAAAGTACAATCAATAACTATTTTAGAAATTAAAATCTTTGGAAAATGCTCAAGGAAACCTTCGTACATGGGAGGACATACATCTAAGTTATGATAGATATCATATGATTCGAGAATTATCCTTGGTTAACCCAATAGTCCCCAAAGAAAAACAAACAGATTACTATTATGTTCTTTCCAATGGTGAGTCTTCTCTTGACATATAATTATCTCCATTGTCTCCAATTGAGAATTATACTTCAACCAAACTCCAAGATTATATAGGTAGTGCTCGTAGATATACTCAGCAAGTGGATGTGCACAACCCTGTCTTATGATAACACGAAATCGTATGTCATTAGACATCTCGTATGATAGTGGCAAAACACACTTCCAAAGTTGGGTTCGCCTCACCCTATTTGATTCACCAGATATAATTGTTAAATATCGTATAAAAATACAATACACATATCTAAAGTTCTCAATAAAATTATTTCCATACTGTTTAAGGAGAACCTCAACAGCTATAGACCACCGTTCTAATCCCCTGTTACCTCCACTTGACTAGAGGTGGCAAACGGGTGGGCAGACCCGGGCCAGGCCGAGCGCGGGAGGGCCAAAAACGGGCCGGGCTAAAAAGGCCCGGGTTTTGGCGGGCTGAAAATGTGAGGTGGCCCAGGTTGGGCCGGGCCGGCCCGCGGGCTTCTTAACCTATTTTTTTTTGGCAAAATTTTGCTACACCAAAAATAGTAATAATAATAAATATTAAAAATAATAAAATAATTTATAATAAACAATAATTTTAATTACTTAAATTAACTACATATCTCAATCAATTAAAATTTTAATAGTATTATAATTTTAGATATTATTCTAAAGGCATGACTTGGGATAATGATTGATTTACTTTCCAAATAAGTAGGGAGAATGCATAATTAAGGGATAATGATTGATTTACTTTCCAAATGTACTACAATAAGTAGGGAGATTGCATAATTAAGGGATACAATTATCTATATTATTGTGTACAAATTTTGGACTTGCAATCTAAAAAATTAGTGGTTGATTCGGATTATATATTGCTTGTAATTCAAAGTATATAATCAAATTTGATTCTTTAAAATTAATATAATTTATTTAACTTTAAAAAAAATACTGTAATTAATACTAATATATAGATAATTTTAAATTTTTATAATTATATTATCTAACTTAAACTAATAATTATTAGTTTAATAGTTTTATACTTTGAAATTATTAACTACATATCTCAATCAATTAAAATTTTAATAGTATTATAAATTAGTATTATTAATTAATTACATACATTAACTACATATCTTAATTATAATTTTCAATTATAGTTAAAATATATTGAAGATTGCATTAAAAATAAATAGGTGTTGTAGCTTAGTTGGTTTGAACTCTTATTTATTTACTTACAAGTCTTGTGTTCAAGCCTCACAACCCACAAGTAGTAACATTTTATTTAAAAAAAAAAAAGTTCACGGGCCACTTGGGCTGGCCAGGCGCCCACAGGCCGGGCTTCCACGGGCCGGGCTAAAAACGGGCCGAGCCAAAAAGGCCTGGGTTTTGGCGGGCTAGAAAACTACGGCCCAAAGCCTAATTTTTGGCGGGCGGGCCTGGGCCATCTTTGTCAGGTCTACGCTCAACCCAACTACACTCTTATTACCTGAAAGGAATTGTGAAGCAAAAGGGTGAGCACAACTAGCCCAGTAAAGAATATCATGACTAAAGATAATTAAATTATCAATAGCCTTCGTCAGTAATAAATCAGAGATTTAGAACATATGGTAGATGATAAAACTTTTTAACCATAAATGTAGCGAAACGAGCAATTCATTGAAAGAGTCAAATAGACCATAAAGTCTATTATCTTCTCCATGTTAAAAGTTCACAAATAATATTTTATTCTTGTAACATCAATCAATAATTCCTGTCCACAATCATGTGAATAACTCATAATCATAATTGTGGTTCTAAATTTCTCTTCGAATCTAGGACGAAAATAATTTTCATCACCTGTCTTTACCTGAAACATCAAAGATCATGGTTATACCAAATCACAGTTCCTGTTCATAATCATACTAATAAATTCATCTTTGCACTACGGGCCAAAGATATTCATTAATAGTTCATCCTTGCACTACAGGCCAAAGACATGCAACTGTATTTTAGAAGAGTCAAGTAGAACATGATATCTACTATCTTCTACGAATTAAAAGTTTATTATCAATATTTTTATTGCTGAGACTTAGCTCAATACATCACCGAATTATTCATGCAATACGGCAAAGGATATTCGTTAGTATCACATCCATGAATTATCCATGCACTACGGCTTAAGATATTCATTAGTATCACGTCCACGAATTATCCATGCACTACGGGCCAAGGATATTTGTTTTTTCACCAATGGTCATGATTATACCGAATAATCCTGGTCATAATCATACCAACAACTGTCCATCAATGCACTACGGGCCAATGAGGACTTTTACCACATCATTTGTAACATTTCGGGTCATGATTATACCGAATTATCCCTGGTCATAATCATACCAATCAATAGTACATCTATGCATGTAAGCCACATATGACTTTTATCACAATATAAACATGAGGATGATGACAATGATATATGCATTAATCAAACGAAATCAAAGATAAATATTAAAGACTTTAAATTTATTCAGAGTTTAAAAATATCAAAATTGTCAACATGATACTGGTTTGTGGAGTAAAATTTAAGAATAATATTCATGTATCAAAAATAAATTGGACAGAAAAGAAATATATTTTTCGGGTGAATAGTACCCCGTGAATAGTACTCTATGAATAGTACTTCGGGAATAGTACCTCGTGAATAGTACTCCGACATGAAAAGTGCCCCAAATATCCGAGTGAATAATAATCGGGTGAATAGTAATCGGGTGAATAGTAACTCGTGAATAGTACTCCGACATAAAAAGTACCCCGAATACCCGAGTGAATAATAATTGGGTGAATAGTAACTCGTAAATAGTAACTCATGAATAGTAACTCGTGAATAGTATTCCGGCATAAAAAGATCAATAATTATCGAGAAAGCTCAGAATAATATTTCCATGAAAAGATACTGGATGAATCATAAATATCAAGGATATTCTACTAATTTCACGGAGTATAAAAGTAATACTTCAACAAAATGAGTGTAGAAGTAGGAATACGAAACGAAATAATATTACTTACATACTACAGAGTATGGAAGAAAATATTATTTCATACGATTATTGAACGAAGATAATATCCATACGAATACGAAAAATAATATATCTTTTGAATATGAAATAAATAATACCCCTTACTAATACGAAAAAAATAATACCCCTTACGAATAAAAAATAAATAACATCCTTTACCTTAGAAGAAGACTGGATATTAGAATAGTGAGGTAGTAGACTCCTCTTCTTTTTTCTCTCTATAACTTCTCTCTCTATAGTTTCTCTCTCTATAATTGCTCTTGTGAGTCTTAGTGAATTAGTGAGAATGAAAGAAGAATGAACTTCTATTTATAGGAAAATATAGTCTCAATAATTGCACGTTTTGGGGTTCGAAATATTACAGAATAATACCTTCATCTTTTCTTTCATTTTTAATTTGGTCCTGCAAGTATTATCAAACTTGCACCACCTCCCTTAATAGTACATCATGTGAATCAATAGTACAATCATGTGAAAAAAATAATTATAGTATAGTACCTTCATCTATACCTCTATTTTTAATTTAGTCATGCAAGTATTATCAATCTTGCACCACCTCCCCTAATAGTAATGCATGTGAACCAATAGTTCCATTCATGTGAGCAAATAGTTATATGCATGTGAATCAATAGTAATTAATTGCTCATTTATCCGATTAATTATCCGATTGATCAATATAACCTCCAGAAATTAATTATTATCGAAATAAATGTCGATTTCCACTAACACAAATAATCCCAATACAATGGAAATATTAATTTTATCTTTAATTAATATGAACTTATTCATCATTAATATTATAACTCACAATATTTAACAACCAGATCATTTCCAGGAAAGAGGGGGCCTTACGATAAGGATTTCTCCCTATTGGTGCGCAATTAGGTGACCAAACATCTCATCGACAGAACTTTCTAGACATCGTCAATATTATAAATAATAATATGAATAACTTTTGTCGTCTCAATTATTGATTTAATAATAATAAATATTATACAGATGATATTGTGACAATAATTGAATCAAATAACGTGAGATACTATGCAGCAATTACTGTAACAATAATTAAATATAACTGAGTGAGTTCTCACGTAAACATTAATAATCAATACCGTGTTCTACTATGCAACCACGTGTATTACTGTACTTTTACCACCGATTATTTTATGACAACTTGCTTACTTTGAAAAATTTTCACATATCACCCTTAACTTTAACCTTTTATTAATTTATCCATTTACTAAACAGAATAACAATTATCAGAAAATTGAATACTTTTATTTCGTAAAATTCAGGGTCTTACACCCATACCCTGGTTTTATGTTATCCTTAGGCTGCTCGAAGTAGGACTGGTTTCTTATCTGCTCCAGAATGGTAGCCCGATCAGTATTAAGTTTCTTATATACCTTATTCACTTTCTGACTCGGAAAAGGCGAGCAACCTCCTCCCGAACCACCATTGTTGTTGTACATCTTCTGATATCCATCAGACCGATCATGACTACCGCCATACTTCCTCTAGTTACAGTCTGATTTATCCTTATCTTTTTCCTTCAATTTTTTCGAAGAGCCTTGCTTTAAACTGCTCATGACTTCTTCCACCACTATGAAGCCTTCAGCTTTCTCAAACGCTTCTGCCAAGCTCTTCGGATGATTGAACATCAACTTCTTTACCAACTTCTTTGACTTCACAAAATCTAATCAATTCTGAAAGAGTCCCACGGCCTGAAGGTCGTTAAGATCTGTCACTTGACCCACTGCTTCTCTGAACCTTTTCACGTACTAGTCCAGAGTCTTATTAGAATACTGTCTGATCTGTGCCAACGATCCGGTGGGTTTCCCTCTTCTCTTATTGCTCTCGTACCGGGCATGAAACTTGTCGTACATCTCTTCCCATGATGAGATTGAGTTTGGAACTAAGACCCCCATCCACTGCCTGACGTCTTTCCTCAACGTCGTCATGAAGGTCTGACACTTAGCAACATCTGAGTAATCATAATAATCGATCAACCTGTCATATGTTTGGCTGTGGTCGTATGGATCTTTTGAGCCATCATAACTTTCCATATAAGGGAGCTTTTTACTGGGGTCCACCTTCTCCTGAATGATTTCTGGAGAGAAAGGGGATGCCTTTTTACCCGAACTAACCTTCCCCTGCTTAACTTCGGCCAGTTCTTTCTGAAGCTCCTCCAATTTTCTTGCCAATAGTTCCACCTCTTCGGGCTTCGTGGAGACTTCTTTCTTGGGGGAGTCTTTCTTCCCACGGCCAGATCGACCCTTTCCATCTGAACTTCCTGCCCTGGATGGGTTTCGTTTGTCATTCTTGTTGTGTTGAGACTCTACTGGGCGATGTGCCCTCATTGGATCCTCGGGTGTGCGACCTCTCGATCTGCTTCGACGTCTATCCTTATAGCCATACCGAGAATCCGCAGGGCAAGGTGCCCTATTTGGATCCTCGAGAGTACGACCTCTTGCTCTGCTTCGATCTCGAAAGCGGCTCCGAAGCCTTCTTTCGGATCGCCTTGAATCTACATCCCTTCGAGTTCTGGCTCGTCTATCTAGAGATCTACCACGCCTTCTGGATCGAGTATGGCTGGAGGCCTCGTCTTCCTGCTCAACCATAAGAACCATCTGCTTTGCAATTTCTTCCTTTTGTTGCAGCAACACCTTCAAAGCCTTATCAGTCTCCTGTGCCATCTTGGCAAGAGTAGATTTCATGTCTGCCTGATCTTCTTAGTATTGGGTTCTAGGCGGTGTGCCTTCTACCCTCCTTCGATCATTATCAGGCCCCTTACTGACTGTGAAAAATAGCCTCCTCTTGACATCATCATGATCTCTAGCTTGAGACCCTACTGGGGCACCTTGTGGCCCAAGTCTATCATGAATACTCCTTGATGGCCCCAGTCTATCCTTGACAGACCCTCTCTGGTGAGAAGAACCTTCTGCCGTCAGCTGCCTTACACCTGAAACTATCCTACTGTTCTCCATAATTTTAGATGCAAAAAAGTAACGAGTGTGATTGAAAACCAGAAACACTAGAGAGACCCTCCTTCTAGCACCAATGTTAACGTCAATATCCGTCCACGCGCTCCAATCACCAAAGCGGGTCCAACCCTGCACAGAAACGAGTAAACATCAAAAGCTTGACGGCTTGGGCCGCCGGGGGATAGATTCGGTCTAAGAATAAGTGCTGGCTGATATAAGGTTAACAATGGAGGCTTAATGCTCTAGTGCTAGAAAGTAATAATTTGCATGTACCTTAGAATCAGTAAAGAGCCTTGTATTTATAATGTTCTCACCACATTCACAAAATCCTTCTTCGAATCAGATTAAAGTCCTCTCCCAAACAACCATTCCTTAATAGGATTGCCCCGTATCTCCTAGAATTAAGGAAGTGGATTCATAATCCAACACCTCCTCACATATCTAGAGACCAAATAGAATTAGGATATTTAATCCACAAATCCCCCGCCCACCAAATTCACTCTTGGTCCAAGCCCATATAACTTCACAGGACTAATGGCACACTATATTTGAGAGGCCCAAATAAGCTTGGCCCAACATTAATCATAGTCGTTTGTTCTTAATTATTTTGTACAGTAATGATGGTGTATCATGTATGTCAATTTTTTATCTATAGCATGTACATGTCATGGATAATTCACTTTTATTGTTTTACCATTGTATTTAGAGAATAATTAACCTTTCATCTTAACCTATAAAGTTTAGTTTGATTTAGAGGTGGTGTTGAAGTGTAGACAGCAGGGACCATTTGTACCCTGGTATTCAATTAGTAATATTTGGAAGTTTTGTTCATTGAATCTCCTATTTTTGTTAGAGTAGTGCTACGCAGACAGGGAAATGGGACAGGAAAATTGGATCGGTTGTAATTTTTTTTTTTTTTTATTGTGACTCTCAAAAAATGTATAGTATTTATTCCAACAGGAATTTTTATAAAATATAGTGTTTTAGGTGTAATTTGAATACACATACAAATACAGGGTTATACAGACTGTATAGCCCTGTTTTTGTATGTGTATCCAAATTACACCTAAAATACTATATTTTGTAAAAAATTCTGTTGGAATAAATACTATATATTTTTTAGAGTCACAAGCAAAAACTAAAAAATAAAAATTCGCCTGTCCAATAATCCTGTCCGGCTAGACTTATTGTTTTTGTTATTTTCCCTCAAAGGGCCAAAGGAAAGAAGAGATATGAAGACATGATTGTCTTGTGGTGAAAAATCAAAGCTGGCAAGAAGGAAATTTATATCAACTCCTTATCAGCTGCCTACTTTCTTAGCAACAAAACTCATATATATCAACTCCTTCAGCAGCTTATCGTACCTTATGTCTATATTCACACAAATTGAATATGTACATTTATCGATGTCTCTCTGTATAATTGCATGTGTGCGCCCGTGCATTACAGTTGTTATTATATTAACAAGGTACATTATAGTCTCTCTCTATCTCTCTATACATATATGAGTCCGGATCCAATCAAGGATCTCGGACTTTACCAAAATAAGGACTCATTTTTTTATATTTTGGGTGTGATTTGGATACATATAACAAAACATGTATGTACAGACTGTACAGTCTGTATTATGAGTATCTAAATCACACCAAAAATATTGTATTATGTAAAAAATTCAGTTCCATAATTTTTTTTATTTTTTTAGTTGTTTTAAAAAAAACAAAAATAAAATAAAATTAAAGATCCGTATTTTAAGCCTGTCCGAGAGTCCGGAGAAGATCCTTTCTCTCTCTATATATGTGTGTGTGTGTTTGTTTGTTTGTGTGTGTGTGTGTGACGAATAATCCATAATAAATGAGTAAATGTTTCTACAACATTATTTGAATAAAATACATTTCTAACCGTCCATAATAGAAACAACCGGTCTGGATTTATTTTTTTTTAATTCTTTTCACTACTAATAAATAGTAGTGAATATCGCTTTTTTTAATCTGAATCATCCGTTCCATCAATAGATGACCAAAAATATTTTTGTCCTAATAGTAAATATTTATTATAGATCACTACTTTATACACATACATACATGTGTGTGGGGTTAGGGTTATGGTTAGGGTTATGTGGGGGGTTGGGGTTGGGGTTGGGGTTGGGGTGATGGGGGTTGTTTAAAAATTCACATCAATCTACCATATTCCTAGCCTTCGATCTCGATATTGAATTACCTAAATTAAATACAATTTTTTTCCTGCTGTTAGAGCTTCTAATGGCAATAACAAGCCTTCTAGTGACACGGATAATTACCAAAAAGTCCCTCGCGTAATTATCAGAAAGTCCCTCAGTCTCATGGGTCTGCTAAATAAATCAATTGACGCTGCAAGTTGTAGCGAAATCGAAAAAAACAAGGCATGGAAGCTACAAGGCATGGAAACCAATTGCCTCGAAATATTCAATATGTACACACTCCCTGAGTAGAAAACCAATTGCATAAATAAACCAATATTAATATTAATATTCATAATAGTAGTAATTAATATTAATATTCATAATAGTAGTATTAATATTAATATTACTACTTCTAATATGAATATTAATATTAGTAATAGAAATATTCATATTCATATTACAGTAAAACACCTATTTAGGAATATTTTATATAAGAATAACTTCTATAATATTATAAAAAAATTGGTCCCAATTTGGACCATTTATAAATAGGAATAACCTCTAAATTGTAATATGTTATATATTTTTTAAGTCCCATATTAAGAAACTATACCTCTATATAGTAATAATTTCATATATATATATATATATATATATATATATATATATATATATATATATATATGAGAGAGAGACAATATTAATTATATATATATATGAGAGAGAGACAATATTAATTTTATAAGACTATATTTTCTATAAAAGACTACATTTCTTATAAAGAACTATATTTTTTTATAAAAGACTACATTTCCTATAAAGGACTACATTTTCTTATAAAAGACTACATTTCTTATAAAATACCACATTTTTTTATAAAATACTACATTTCTTATAAAAGACTACATTTTCCTAGTTTGAAAATCTAAATAATTTATGTTTTCTTTAATTTTTGTTATAAAATCTATAAAACATATATTTTTGTTAAAGTAGATATTTTTTGGTGTTCGGAAAATATTTTGTATCAATATTTCTATTTTGTAATAACCTCTCAAATAGAATATAAATGTGACGCCCCCAAAATTAGGTATACATCACCCATCTTGGGTCGTCAGATACATATTACAGAATACAAATACAACTTAATAATACAACTGTCGTGTACAATACGACAAAATATAAACTGTGAGTTTGAATACAAATATTATCTTCTAGAGAGTATTCATACTCAAAAGGAGTCCTCATTACATTTATTTACACACCATTACATAGAATAGTGAGGACTACTAACTAATACTATCATTCGGACCATCACTCCGTTCCCCGACTTGCCCCAGCTACGTTCTCATTTCCTGAAGAGAACAGTGAAAGAAAGGGTGAGCTCAACTAGCCCAGTAAAAAATATTATGACTAAGATAATGCAAAATAAATTATCATTAGCCTTCAACAATGTTAAACTGATAAAATACAATAGACATCAAGTTTAACTGTAGCGGAATAAGCAATCCATTAAAAGAGTCAAGTAGAAAATAAACTCTACTATCTTTTATGATTTAAAAAATTTTCCAACACTTTGATCGCTGAGACTCAGCTTAATAAAATAATCCACATCATCGAATCACCCCTGCACTACGGCCAAGGATATTCGTATATTCATTAATGGTCATGATCATGCCAACAACTGTCCATCAACGCACTACGGGCCAATGAGGACTTTTACCACATTATTTGTAACATTACGGTCATGATTATACCGAATAATCCCTGGTCATAATCATACCAAGTCCATCTATGCACTACAGGCCACAGATGACTTTCAACATTTTATACACATGAGGATGATGACAATGATATAAGAATTCAATAAAACAAGTTCAAGAATTAATTTATCCAAGAATTAACAACGTCCAAATTGTCAACATGATATTGCTTTGTGGAGTAAAATTCAAGAATACTTAGAAGAATATTTTCATGAAAAGATACTGGATGAACCGCAATTATCAAGGATATTCCACAAATTTCATGGAGTATAGAAGTCAAAACTTAACCAACTGAGTACAATAAAGAATGGAATAACAAAAGAAATCACCATGCATGCGATAGACCGCACAGACAGGTTATTCCAACAGAATAATAAATAATGGAACCAGGTCCGGCGTAAACGCACAGACAGGATATTCCGACAGAATAATAAATAATGGAACCAGGTCCGGTGTAAAACACACAGACAGGATATTCTGACAGAATAGTAAATAATGGAACCAGGTCCGGTGTAAAACACACAGACAGGATGTTCCAACAGAATAATAATAAAAACGGAACCAGGTCCGGTGTAAAACACACAGACAGGATGTTCCAACAGAATAGTAATAAAAACGGAACCACGTCCGGTGTAAAACACACAGACAGGATGTTCCAACAGAATAATAGAAGAATGTCACCAAGTATAGGGTAGACCGCGTATACAGGTCATGTATAGGGTATGCCACTTTTACAGGTTATTCCAACAGAATAATAAAGAATGGAATAACAGAAATTCTCTTCATGAATAAGAAAGAATAACACCCCTTACCGTTTTAAAGAAGAGCTGAAGTAAGGAAGTAGTTAAGTAGCAGAATACTCTTCTTCTCTCTCTCTATAGTTTCTCTCTATAGTTTCTCTCTCTAGAGTTCAGTGAATTCGTAAGAAATAATGAAGGAATGAGCTGCTATTTATAGAAAAATAGAATGCATAGTAACTAATCCATGAACGGTCCAGATTGATTACTTTAATCTGACGGTCCATATTTAAAGAAAAATCTTTTAAATAAAATATAATATATTCTATTTATAGAATAACTTTAATAAAGTATTTTATTTTATATATAAAGATGTTTCTGTTTTATTACGTTAATAATACGAATAAAACAAAACGTCATTATCGCTAAATAATTCATATTATTAACTGACAATAATAAAATCAAACTGAGTGACTTCTCACATAAGCATTAATAATCAATACCGTGTGCTACTATGCAACCACACGTATTACTGTACTTTTACTACCGAGTAGTTCAACAGTAACAATGGTAAAATTTCCGTCGTTATTTTTAATAAAATATTTTTGTCGTTTTCTCAATCCGACAATAATTCCGTTGTGGGGTCCACCAATGATTGTGTCGTTGTACGAATATTCCCTGTTAAAACGAATATTCCCCGACCAATCGAATATTATATAACAACTTGCGTACTTTGCAAAATTTATAAATATTACCCACAACTATAACATTATATCAAATTAACTCCATAATATTCAAAAATGATATTTATAAAAAATTCATCTTTATTTATAAAAGTTGGGGTCTTACAATAAATACTTTGGTCCCAAGTTTATTCCTAAATAGAGGTTTTACTGTATTAGTATTAATATTAATAATAGTAATAATTAATATTAATATGCTTATTAGTATTAATAATAATAATAAATAATATTAATATACTTATTAGTATTATTAATATTTATGCAGGAAATACTCCCTTCCATGCCTTGGCTTATTTATGCAGAACATACTCCCTTAATACTACTATTATGACTATTAATATTAATTACTACTATTATTAATATTAATATAAATATGAATATGAATATTAATATTACTAATATTAATATTGGTTTATTTATGCAATTGGTTTTCTACTCGGGGTGTGTACATTGAATATTTCGAGGCAATGGCTTGAAGCATCCATGATCCGGATCCTCTCTATTTCAATTTAAAATAGGGAGTATCCATTTAAAAATTCAGATTTAAAATTATTAGATCTAAGGTCTAAAAATTGCTATCTCATTTAAAAATTATTAACTTAACTCTAACCATCTTATTTAAAAGTCACAACCTGACTCTAGTCAACTCATTTAAAAGTCATTAATCTAACTCTAGTCATTAATTTAATATAACACTATATATTATTATTATTATTATTATTATTATTATTATTATTATTATTATTATTATTATTATTATTATTATGAGCACTTTGTTATGTCCCTCATTAGTTTTTTTAGTAATTTTATTATTATTATTATTATTATTATTATTATTATTATTATGTTTTTTTCTTCTTTTTTTTTGTTGTGAAAGTTATGTACCTATTTTGTCTAAATATTTATTGAGTGAAGTTTTATGATAAGCATTTTATCATGTTAAAGTTATGACGGACAAAAGAAGAAGATGAATAAAATAGAAATTATAACCTATAATTTACTCAATTTTCTTTACTTGACTACATGTAATCCTAACTTACACATGGCAACCTACAAGAGTTAAGCTACATATAAAATAATATTAATTTTTTTTTTTGCTATGTTCATTAATTAAATGACTAGTAAAAACTAATTTTCTTTTAAGTTATTTCATACATATTAAGATTTGTTAAAGAAATATTTTTAAAATCCATGCAATTTTTTAATAGAATAACCGGGATTTAAAGAACATGTAAATTTATGTAGCATACTTTTTTTTGTCCGTCATAACCTTAACATGATAAATTGCTCATCACAAAGATATTAGTGTTATATTAAATTAATGACTAGAGTTAAGTTAGTGACTTTCAAATGAGGTGACTAGAATTCGATTATTAGCTTTTAAATGAAGTAGTTATAGTTAAATTAATAACTTTTAAATAAGGTGATAATTTCTAGGCCTAAGATCCAATAATTTAAATCTTAACCTTTAAATGAAGACTCTATTTAAAATTGAAACCTTTAAACTGTAGCGGCAGTTGGTTTATTTAAGCAGACACGTTGGAGTGAGAGATTTTTTGATAATTACTCGTGCAGCTAGAAGGTATGCTACTCTCGGTAAAAGCTAGCGCCAAGGGAAAAAGTTTTATTTAATCTATTTCATTATTAATGGATGAATGACACTTTTGTCCCATTAAATTGTCACTCGTTTTTAAAGTCGTTCTTATATTTTATTTTTCGTCAATTAGGTCCTTAAATTGACAATTTTTGGCGTTTCCGTTCCTCCTACTTGATTTTACCGCACTCGACCCAGTTTGACCAAATCCCAATTTTTAATATTTTAAAATAAAATAAATATTTTTAATATTTTAAAATAAAACAATTATTTTTAAAATAGTTAATTTTAATATTTTAAAATAAAATATTACTTTTTTAAAAAATGAAAAAAATAATTATATTTAACATTTTAAAATGATAATTATTTTTAATATTTTAAAATAAAATATTATTTTTAAAATATTAATTATATATAATATTTTTTAAAAAAATTAAAAAATTTATTATTTTTAATATTTTAAAATAAATATTAATTTTAAAAATAATAATTATTTATTATATTTAAAATAAAAGATAATTTTAAAAATTTATAAAAATAATTATTATTTAAAGGAAAATATATTAGAAATTTATTTTTTTCAAAAATGGGTAAAGTTTCATAAAATATAGATTCAAAAAAATTAAATAAGAAAATAAAACTTTATTTTAAAAAAAGTACATTTCTTCATTTTTATGTAAAACTTTATTTTCAAAAAAAAAGTCAATATCTTTACGATTATTATATGTATTCTTAAAATTAGAATTTTTAAAAACAAAAACTAAAAATAGAAATTAAAATACAAAAAATACTAAAAGATAAAAAAAATGATTCATTTTTTTAAAAAAATAAATTAAATTTTTTTAAAAATAATAATTATTTTCAGGGAAAAAAATTGGGAATTTTTTTATTTTTTAAAAAAATGAGTAAAGTTTTATAAAATATATATTCAAAAAAATAAATCTTTATTTTCATGAAACAAAAATAATTTTTTTTAAAGATGTGTAAATTTTCATAAAAATAATTAAGATTTTAAAAATTTTAACTTTGCTTTTTTCAATCCATAGTTTATGAAACTTGGCTCATTTAAAAAAAAAGTTTCTTATATTTTTTCCTTAAAATAAAAATTATTTTGAAACTTTTTAAAAATTATATTTTATTTTAAATATAAAAAATATTAATTATTTTAAAAAGAATAATTTATTTTAAAATATTATAAATATTTATTATTTTCAAATTATTTTAAGAAAATAGTTTATTTTAAAATAATAAATTATTTTAAAATATTAAATATAGTTATTATTTTAAAAATAAAATTTTCTTTTAAAATATTAAAAATAACTATTTTAAAAATAATATATTATTTTTAAAAATTAAAAATATTTATTTTATTTTAAAATATTAAAAATTGGAGTTGAGTCAAACTGGGTCGGGTTGGGGTCAAATCAGGTAGGATGAACGGAAACGTAAAAAAAATACCAATTTAATGACCTAACTGACGAAAAATGAATTTTAGGGACGACTTTAAAAGTGGGTGACAACTTTAAAGAACAAAAATGCTTTTCAACCCGCTATTAATAGTAACAAATGACACCTTTTCTTTTATCTGAATCATCTGTTCTACTTATAGACGACCAAATATATCTTTGTCATAATAGTAAAAATGTGTTATAGGTCACTACTCCCTTGTACATGCCTACATACGTTTAGGACTATTCTTAATTTATGGGATGGGGTGTTTAAAAATCCTCATCAACCTTGGGGGAGTTCCTTAAATGCGACAAACAATAGGATTATTCTTAATTTAAGCAAAATCTTAATTTATAGAACTTTGTCTAGTTCAAGAAAACCAAATGTTTACTCTAATTCTAATAAAATGGTATGCCATGACAAATGCTATGATTATACCAATTGTAGGAAATTCCAATTTGACTTTAACATAATACTCCATTCGTTTCCCAAAGTGTTTTATTTGTCAATATATATATATATATATATATATATATATATATATATATATATATATATATATATATATATATATAATCCGCTTCTCCAGCGAATTGAAAGAAGCGAACTAAGAACGAACCGGTTATAACGACGGTTTTTTCCGTCGCTATAGCATAGAAAGTCGGCTTTTTATGTTATAGCGACGACTTTTTATGCTATAGCGACGAAAAAACCCGTCAATTTAGCCGGTTCGCTCTTAGTTCGCTCATTCCAGTTCGCTGGATATATATATATATATATATATATATATATATACATATATATATATTGTTCCACAAAATGTTTCTTTTTTTGTTGCTAAATTTAAAAATAAATAAATAGAAGAAAAATGATAATAATTTTTTACTAACATGTTATCATTATTAAATTAAATAGTTGTTATATTTAGAAATAAATATAAAAGAAAAATATATATCGTTAATATTTATAAATAGTAAATAGTAAATAGGACTGTTGTGTAGAAGAGGAAGTAGCACGTAATCGCTGAAGAGCCCGACACGAGGGTAAAGATGGATTTTTGTGATAATGATGATAGAATGAAGGAGAATTATGTCACATCATATAAGAAAGGAAGAATTTACAGGCCAAAAGAAAAGGGTAAAATGATAATTTCAATCCAGCTAATTCTTGTGACGAAAAATGGGCCCATAGGGGGGTTTATGAATTGTCATCATGTGAAACGACAGAGTTTCTTACTCATGCAAATCTATATATGCGTGTTACACGCCATTGATGGATGATTCATCTTCCACATGAAATAGGTTCTTTATAATGGTAATATGTCAGTGTACCCTCCATCTTAAAACTCCCAATGATTTACTTACTACTCTAGTACACCATTAAAATTTACATTCAATTTCTATCTTATTTTTTATTATAAATAAATTTTATTATACACAAATTATTATTTATTTTTCTTTAACAAATTGATCAATAACTAATTTAATAAATATTATTGTAATATTTTGTTATTTTATATAATATAAAATGTTATTAATATTTTTTAATATTTTATTCCTAATATTATATTACTAATACTATACTCCATCAAAGATTGTTCAAAAGTTTATATTTAATTTTTTTTACATAACAATGTTTATTTAAAATTACATAATAAATTTGTTCATAACAACCCATAAATTTAAAATAGGATAATACACGATGTTTTAGACAGAGAGTTATCAAACACATCATTTATTTCCATATTCAAATTTTCTACTCCATTCAGTTCATTCAGATTTTTTTATACATTCAGAATTTTTCATTCAGTTTTATCAAACAGCCCCTAATACTATTTAATAAAACGATGTAATTTTGTATAAAAACTATAATTAAAGATTTTTTTATATAAAACCCAAAAATAAAAAATTTAACTCTTAGAAAAAAACTACATTGTTGTACTAATTAGTCTTAGGGGGTATTTGTTTAGAGCTGAATAATTGAATCGGTCAACCATTCAGTGCGTTTGTTTTGGATAAAAATTGTTTGAATGATTGAATCAGTCAGATTTTTATATTGAATAGTCAATTGTAATTTTTTTGGCTGAATGAGTTGAATGAAGTATTTTATATTTTTTACAATATTAACTATTATATTAAGTAATTGTGACACCCCCAAATCTGGTACTTTCATTTTCACAGGATTTGGTGTTCACTGTACAAACATTATCCATCTATCTACCCATAAATAAATGCAGACCATGCAATAGATAGAAATAATAATAAATCTCCCCTTATGGGGTTACATCAACTACATAATAATTAAATCCCAGGTTACTCTAACCTTAAATCATGTAATATTCCATATTTTTTAAATGTAAGTTATAAATATTTATTAATTTATATAAATATTTATTGGATATGTTTATTATTGAATAAGTAATTGTTCAATTTGATTGAGTTTATTTAGTTAATTATTTATTTGCTAAATAATTAATGTGATTAGTTAATTATTTATTTGTTAAATAATTAATGTGTTACGTGGATTGAGTTATGTGATTAAGTAATTTATTTAATTGTTATTACATAAAGTTTGACAAATAACTATGTTATAAAGAGTTATTAAATTAAATTAAAGTAATTTTAATTTAGTGTTGCCAAACAAGGTGTAAGTATATTAATCTTTTATTTTATAAATGGTTTGCCAAACAAGGCCTTATGGCTTTTGAAATTCTTGTTAATTTTAAATTATATTACTAATAGAATAAAACAAATATATAAATAAAATATATTTATATTTATAAGATTATACGTTATATGTTTGGTAACTAATAAGAGTAAATATGTTTATTATTGCCATAACAGTTATTTTATGTGTATGATTATCAGTTTTATGCTCAGTGTTAGTACCTAATCTATTGCTGAGAGAATTAAGAAAAGAGAAAGGAAAAGTTCAGAGAGTTTGAGAAGAAGTCATGTGCGTGATTGTTCAAAACAGATTTTGTTAACAAGGTTTTCTAAAATCAACAAAAAGGTAGGTACTTATAACCTTAAATTATGTGTATGTAATCATATATGTTTCACGCTTTATACTTACTGTGAATTTGATAGTCTGTGTTCTTGAAAGTCATTCACTCTGTTAAGGTTTTTACCAAAAATTATCTGTAAAACATGTTCTAGAATTGGTTATGATGTTACACGTTTTTATTGTTATAATTGTTATAGTTAGCATATATATGTGTGTTGTATGCTAAATTACGTATTCAAGAAATTGATTTTTTACAGTGGAAACATGTGAGTACGAACTTGAGTGTAGAATCTATCAAAGGTATATATATATATATATATATATATATATATATATATATAATTGTATGCTAACTGAGAAATTGGACTATACATGTTAATTGGGATATATATTGGTATACTTGTATTTCAAAGGAATCAAAATTGGTTAATAACAGTGTAAATTACATTCACTGTAAATTGATATTTCGTCAATGGAGTTTTTGTTTTAAAAGGAGTGTTTTCAAAGAATTAGTTATGATGGTGTTGATTAGTGGTTGATAATTAGTATATAGTTGATTGTTAACTTTTATGTGTAATTTTCAATGAAGTTATATATGTTGTTGGATGTCATTGACCGTTAAAAATAAATTAGACAGTAGCTTTGCTCTGTCTTTCTGGGTTGGGTTGGTTCTGTGAGTTGCGGCGCCTCAGCATCAAAATTCACGCCCCAGCGCCAAATTTCGCGCCCTGGCGTCAAGGTTCGCGCCCCAGCGCCAAAAATGGGCCAGTATCTCGCGCCCCAGCGCTGAAGCTCACGCCATAGCGCCATAGCTCGCGCCCCAGCGCCACTGTTCCGCGCCCCGGCGCCGGAAAAGTGTCCTAGTTGGGCAGTTTTGACCTCCTGTAGTAAAACAGTCATAACTTTTTCATACGAACTCCGATTGAGGTAATTCAAGATGATTCAGAAAGAGAACGAGTAGACCTACAACTTTCATTCTTTAAGTTTTTTAATTTGAGGTCTGTAACAGTAGTCGAAATGGCCATCGTTAGGACTGTTGTGTATTTGGAGCCAATCGGAGGGCGTCGGGATGCACAAATGCAAGTGCAACCCTTTGGGTATTAGTATAACTTAATGATAACATATTGGACATGTATTAGGATGTTGTATCAAGTTGTTAATGTACATGTGGTGCAATGGCATGATCATTTAAGTAGTTGTAATAAAGCTAAAAAGTAATGTTCATGAAAGATGTGATGTTGTTTAAACTTAAACTTAGTTAGTAGCTATACTAAGAGTAATAAAGGAACTCATAAAGGTAATGTTAGTGTAACTAATGTGTATTGTCAATGCATATGGTATGTGTAGGACTTGGGGCGAACACGAATAGTAATTATTTAACCTACACACGAGGCAAGTTCCCAAACCTTTGCTACTTTATTATTCAGTAAGGTTACTTTTCACTGTTATGTTACACTTATGCAAGTTCTCTAACTCTACTTTTATAATTGTGCAAGTTTTCTTAACTCTAAACTTGTTATATTAGCATGCAAGTACCTTTAGTTTATCGTTCAAGTTATTATTTGTTGTGAATGCTTGATATTAAATTCTAAGATGTAACCTTAGCTTAACGTTGTTCAAAGCAAGGTATGATAAGTTATTCAATTGTTATGCTACTAGATTATTCCTAAAGCATGAACTTAGAACGAAATATTTATTCAGTATGATCATTCAATAACATAGTGTTATTATCTTGTATTCAACTAATCCTTAGTTGATGTCCGTTGAACTCCAAATTACCTTGAAAACTTATCCAAACCAAACTTACTTTGGTGCGGACTTGTATTCTAAATACTGAGATGAACAACTCTTTTAATAGAGGTTTACGCTTAGCGTTAAAATGGTTGTGCACAATACATTGTACGAAGGGTTGATCCCCCTAAGTACGTGGAGTCCTTATAGTCTTATGACTGTTAAAGTTAAAGTTGAAAGATTACTTATAACTGTGGACATGATTCGTGGTCATTAGACCCTTAGTGAATGTTATAATTTTCAGAAAGTTAATAGAATATATTGTTCAGTTCTATTGAGCCTAATATTGGCAATTGATGTGAAAGTTTAAAGATTTACTTATTGTTATTTCAAGTGGGCCTAGTTTGCTCACTCTTGCCTGTAAAATTTCTTACAGCTAAAGTTGAAACGGGTGACGTACCTAGCACCAGTAAGGGAAAAGGAAAGATGAATAAATATTGAAGACTTGTAATAGTTTTGATAGTTTACTTTCAGAATTTGATTTAAAGATTGTAATGAAGTTATTTAATTTTCCGCATTTGAATGATTGTTTTTAAAGGTTGAATAACCTGGGAGATTTTTTTTATTTAAGTTTAATCATGTATGGGCAGGTTTTCTTTTATTATTCAATTCTATTATGATTGGGTTGTTAGAAATGAATGTTTTGATTACGTGAACACCAAATCTTGAGGTAATGAAGTACCGGGATTTGGGAGTGTCACAGGTTGGTATCAAAGCTTTAAGTTATGAACCTTAGGTGGGGGAAAAAGCCTTAGGAAGTAACCTTTGAAAAGATAGTGGAGATAACTCTTATCGAGTTTCAAGAAAAAAGTAATAAAACACTTATGTGCTTATGTGTTTATAACTTATGTGCTCGCGAGTGTCGAGTAGAATGATTAATAACTAAAACTTTAAAATTTTGTTGTCAGGATGACTAATGTCGGAGAATCTAGTCAGGCTAGGGAGGAGGGACCTCAAATGCCTATAGAGGAGGAGCCTCGCGACATTCAGGTAGTTTGGGAACAACTACTGCCACGGGAGTCAGCCCCGTTGGTCACGGTGGTTGAAGATGAGGATGATGATGTGGAGACGGATGAGGAGGATCCCGTGGAGTTGCCACAGGAGGATGAAGATAACGAGGACGAGGAAGAGGAGACTCCACTAACCTCGATGGCTGCTCGTATGTATGATGAGGTCTACGACCGTAACGTGGAACTTCAGGACACAATTGAGGAGTTGCAGGAGATAGTAGCTGAACAACAGACTGCAATGACATAGAAGGACGACGACATCCAGGATCGAGATGAACGTCTAACTAATGCTGAAGAGAAGCTGATGCAGACTGAAGGAGAGAAGGAACAATTGATCGAGATGGTCGTGGAACTGAAGAAAAGGCTGAATGAAGAAGCTACCAAGAGGGCGAGAGCTGAAGACGCATACGAGGAAGCTTATCAACGAACTAGAAGAGCAGTAAGGGATGCACAAGCAAAGAGGATGAAGATGGAAGAGATGGATAAAGTATTCAATACCGTGATCAATCGAGCTCAAGATCGGGTCATGGGTTATCCAATTCAGTTCGAGACTCTGCCATCATACGTGTTAGATCGTCGAACCATGTTCCGTGTTATGGAAGAAGAGCGTCAAAAGGCTACTGATTATCTTAATAGATCATCGTAGGAAATCTATCTGTTTTGCAAGTAACAAGTGTTAAATAATGTGTAAATCCCGAGTGTTAAGTAACCATGGGATATGAGAATGATGATGTTGTCCTGTAACTTTTATAGTTCAGGAAAGGAATGTAAATGGCAGTGATGCTATTATTGTTATGTTTTTCAAAGTTATGATGAATAAATAAAAAGCTATTATTTTATTCAAAAGTGTTATGTGGTTATTTTTTTTGGAGGCAAGTTAATTAGAAAATACTTAAAGAAGTTGGGTAATAGTCTAATAGATGTTTTTTTTAACAGAAAATGCCTCCCAGACGTGAACCAGCCCGTCAGAGAACCAATGCGAGAACTAACAATAACGATGTTGAGGATAATCCCGTTCAACAACTAGTGACATTACTACAGGAGCGTTGCAGAATCAACCTCAAAACCAAGGCACAATGTTTAAGGAGTTTAAGGCGGTCGGACCACCTGAATTTCGTGGGTCAATGAATCCGGTCGAGGTACAGACCTGGATTATGGAGATTGAGAAGATATTTGAAGTCACTAGGGTAGGGGATGAATAGAAGACTGCTTTTGCAACATTCATGTTGAAAGCAGAAGCTAGTTATTGGTGGCAGGCCAATAAAACCCGGGAAGGACCAGGAGTGATGACTTGGGATAGGTTTAAGGAGTTATTCTTCGAGACCTACTTCCCAGAGAGTTCTAAGAGTCAGTTAGAGGTTCAGTTTCTGGAACTAAAACAAGGAACGATGACGGTATCTGAGTATGCCGCAAAATTCAACGAATTGGCAAGATTTGCGCCATATCAAGTCAGCACAGATGAACGTAAGGCGAATAGATTTGAACAGGGACTGAAGCCCTGACTGTACAGTAGGGTTTCCCTATTCCAGTTAAAGACATTTACAGGGGTGATGGAGAAAGCAGTACTCGCAGAAGGTGGAGGTGAGGCAGTGACAAAGTTCAATCAGGAACAGAAGAAGAAAAAGAATGAGAATGAGATTAAGAATGGAGGTGGTAGCAGTGGAAACAACAACAACAACAACAGCAACAACAACAACAACAACTTGAAGAGAAAGTGGAATGGGAACATGGGTGCTGAAAATCATCAGGGTAACCAGCAAAACAAAAAGTTTGAAGCATGTGCGACATGCGGGAAATTTCACAAGGGTGCGTGCTTGATGGGAAAACGAGTTTGCTACAATTGTGGCCAGGAGGGTCACATCGCCCCAAATTGTACTCAACCGAAGAAGAAGGCGTGCTTCACGTGCGGATCCAAGGATCATTTTGCTCGTGAATTCCCTAAGAAGAAGGAGGGAGGGACAACCTGAAGCAATGGAGGTAACAATGGAAGTACATGGGCCATTACAGGACCTGCAGCATCAAACAAACCCACAGCCAGAACCTTTAACATGACTGTGCAAGATGCTGTGCAATCAAAAGATGTGGTGTCAGGTATTATCCCAATCAATGATATTAATGCATATGTATTATTTGATTCGGGTGCTACTTGCTCGTTTATATCTGATGAATTTGCCAAGAGGTTAGAATTGCCTAGAGAAGAACTGAATTTTCCTTTGAACATAGAAATTGCGAATAAGGAAGTAATCCCTGTTAGATTCGTATACAAGAACTGTAGGGTGAACATTAAGGAGAATATCTTGTTGGTAGATTTGATTCCGATTAGACTCGGGGAATTTGATGTAATTTTGGGAATGGATTGGTTGTTCAAATACGGAGCAGTAATTGACTGCCAAAAGAAGTGTGTAAACCTTATGACTCCGTCAAAGGTAGTATTTTATGGTAGCAAGTCGCCTAGACAAATGAAATGTCTGACGACCATGCAGGTCAAGAAATTGTTGAGTCAAGGTTGTGTGGGCTATTTAGCTTACATAGTCGATACTCAGAAGAAGGGGGTAAAACTAGAAGAAATACCGGTAGTGAGAGAATTCGAAGACGTGTTTCCAGAGGATTTGCCAGGACTTCCGCCTGACTGAGAAATTGAGTTCGTGATCGACTTAGCGCCGGGAACAACACCTATATCGAAGGCCCCGTATAGAATGGCTCCGGTAGAAATGAAGGAACTCATGGTGCAATTGCAAGAACTACTGGACAAGAAGTATATTCAACCAAGCGTGTCACCGTGGGGAGCGCCGGTATTATTTGTGAAGAAGAAGGACGGATCAATGCGTCTTTGCATTGATTATAGGGAGTTAAACAAGGTCACTATTAAGAATAGGTATCCGTTAGCTAGAATAGATGACTTGTTTGATCAGTTGAAGGGTGCTAAATACTTCTCGAAAATAGATTTGAGAAGTGGGTATCACCAATTGAAGGTAAGAAAGGAGGATATACCTAGAACGGCATTCAGAACTCGATACATACATTACGAGTTTCTGGTGATGTCTTTTGGTTTAACAAATGCCCCTGCCGCGTTCATGGATCTGATGAACAGGGTGTTTAAACCATTCTTAGACAAGTTCGTAGTGGTGTTTATCGACGACATTCTGGTGTATTCCAAAACTCAAGAAGAACACGTGGAACATTTACGTCTGACATTGGAGACAAAAAGAAAGGAAAAGTTGTACGTAAAATTCTCTATGTGTGAATTTTGGCTCGACCGTGTACAATTTTTGGGTCATGTTATTGACAAGAATGGGATTTCAGTGGATCCATCAAAAGTGGAAGTTGTAATCAATTGGGAACAACCAAGAACACCGTCAGAAGTGAGGAGTTTCTTGGGACTGGCTGGTTATTATAGAAGATTCATTCAAGATTTTTTTAAGATAGCCACTCCGCTAACAAATTTGACAAGGAAAGTTGTAAAATTTGTGTGGACGGAGAAATGTGAAGAGAGCTTCCAAGATTTGAAGAAGAAGCTAAGTATGACACTTGTGTTAACCCTGCCGAATAATACAGGAAATTTTGTGGTGTATAGTGATGCCTCACACAAAGGGTTGGGTTGTGTTCTTATGCAGAACGGCAAAGTTATTGCGTATGCATCAAGACAACTGAAGGATTATGAGAAAGGGTATCCGACTCATGATTTGGAATTGGCTGCAGTTGTATTTGCTCTGAAGATATGGAGACATTATCTATATGGAGAGAAATGTGAGATCTACACAGACCACAAAAGTTTGAAGTATATTTTCAATCAGAAGGACCTGAACATGCGTCAGATGAGATGGATGGAATTGATAAAGGATTACGATTGTGAGATCTTTTATCATCCAGGCAAAGCGAATGTGGTTGCGGATGCTTTAAGTAAGAAAGGTTGGAAGAAATTAATGCTGATAACAACTCAGGAGGAGCTCATTTCAGCAATGACAAAGTTAGAACTGGAAATCAAATTTCCACAGGAATCTGACGAATAACTATTTCAGATAGAAGCTGGTCCAACTTTAGTGGACAAAGTGAAGGATGCTCAACTACAAGATGAAGAGTGTGGGAAAATCAAAGTGAATCTGGTTGAAGGCGGTGATGTAAAATATAAGGTCGATACCGAAGGATTACTACGGTTTGAGGGAAGAATTTGGGTTCCAGCAGTGCTAGAACTGAAAGATAAAATCTTAACTGAAGCACACAACACAAGATATTCGATTCATCCAGGAAGCACGAAAATGTATCAAGATTTACGCCGACATTTTTGGTGGCTGAATATGAAAAGGGATGTTGCAGAATGCGTGGCTAAATGTTTGACATGTCAAAGAGTAAAAGCCGAACATCAAAGACCCAACGGATTACTTCAACCGTTGGAAATACCGGAATGAAAGTGGGAACATATCACAATGGATTTTGTGGTGGGTCTTCCAACTACTCAGAAAGGATACGATGCGATTTGGGTAATAGTAGACAGACTGACAAAATCTGCACACTTTTTGCCAATAAAGATTAGATTCAATCTTGATCAGCTGGCAAAACTATATATTAAAGAGATCGTTGCAAGACATGGAGTTCTAGTGTCAATTGTGTCAGATAGAGATCCGAGGTTCACATCAAACTTCTGGAAGAGACTACAAGAATGTATGGAAACATAGTTACGAATGAGTACGGCATATCATCCGCAAACAGATGGCCAAAGCGAACGAACGATCCAGACATTAGAAGATATGTTGAGAGCATACGTCATAGATTTCAAAGGAAGCTGGGAAGAGCAATTACCGTTGGTGGAATTTGCCTGTAATAATAGTTATCACGCGACCATCGGCATGCCGCCTTACGAAGCGTTATACGGCAGAAAGTGCAGAAGTCCACTGTACTGGGATGAAGTTGGTGAACGTCAACTGTTAGGACCAGAATTGGTGTAACAAACTGCTGAGGTTATCAAACTCATCAGGATAAGATTGGTAGCAGCTCAAGACCGACAGAAGAAGTATGCTGATCAACAAAGGCAAGATCGTGCATTTGACGTAGGAAGCTATGTATTCCTAAAAGTTTCTCCTTGGAAGGGGAAAATTCGTTTCAGCAGAAGGGAAAACTAAGCCCGAGGTTTATTGGACCCTTTGAAGTGCTGCGAAAAGTTGGAGAGGTAGCTTATGAGGTAGCTCTACCTCCAGAGTTGGAAAACATTCATAATGTTTTTCATATTTCAGTGTTACGACCATATAAACCCGATTACAAGCATGTAATCGAGTACGAACCGTTGCAGTTCGAGAAAGATTTGTCTTATGAAGAGGTTCCTATCCAGATAGTCGACACGAAAGAACAAGTGCTCAGAAATAAAGTGATACATTCTGTGAAGGTGTTATGGAGAAACCACAACGCTAAAGAAGCAACGTGGGAACTCGAAGAGAAAATGTTGAAAGAATACCCTGAGTTATTTGTTTAATCCTTGTCTTCGATTCTGAGGACAGAATCTTTGTAAGTAGGGAAGAATGTAACGAATGTGTTGTTTGAGTTGTGATTCTGAGGACAAAATCCTTATATGAGGGGAATGATGTAACATTCCATATTTTTTAAATGTAAGTTATAAATATTTATTAATTTATATAAATATTTATTGGATATGTTTATTATTGAATAAGTAATTGTTCAATTTGATTGAGTTTATTTAGTTAATTATTTATTTGCTAAATAATTAATGTGATTAGTTAATTATTTATTTGTTAAATAATTAATGTGTTACGTGGATTGAGTTATGTGATTAAGTAATTTATTTAATTGTTATTACATAAAGTTTGACAAATAACTATGTTATAAAGAGTTATTAAATTAAATTAAAGTAATTTTAATTTAGTGTTGCCAAACAAGGTGTAAGTATATTAATCTTTTATTTTATAAATGGTTTGCCAAACAAAGCCTTATGGCTTTTGAAATTCTTGTTAATTTTAAATTATATTACTAATAGAATAAAACAAATATATAAATAAAATATATTTATATTTATAAGATTATACGTTATATGTTTGGTAACTGATAAGAGTAAATAGGCTTATTATTGCCATAACAGTTATTTTATGTGTATGATTATCAGTTTTACGCTCAGTGTTAGTACCTAATCTATTGCTGAGAGAATTAAGAAAAGAGAAAGGAAAAGTTCAAAGAGTTTGAGAAGAAGTCAAGTGCGTGATTGTTCAAAACAGATTTTGTTAACAAGGTTTTCTAAAATCAACAAAAAGGTAGGTGCTTATAACCTTAAATTATGTGTATGTAATCATATATGTTTCATGCCTTATACTTACTGTGAATTTGATAGTCTGTGTTCTTGAAAGTCATTCACTCTGTTAAGGTTTTTACCAAAAATTATCTGTAAAACATGTTCTAGAATTGGTTATGATGTTACATGTTTTTATTGTTATAATTGTTATAGTTAGCATATATATATGCGTGTTGTATGCTAAATTACGTATTCAAGAAATTGATTTTTTACAGTGGAAACATGTGAGTACGAACTTGAGTGTAGAATCTATCAAAGGTTATATATATAATTGTATGCTAACTGAGAAATTGGACTATACATGTTAATTGGGATATATATTGGTATACTTGTATTTCAAAGGAATCAAAATTGGTTAATAACAGTGTAAATTACATTCACTGTAAATTGATATTTCGTCAATGGAGTTTTTGTTTTAAAAGGAGTGTTTTCAAAGAATTAGTTATGATGGTATTGATTAGTGGTTGATAATTAGTATATAGTTGATTGTTAATTTTTATGTGTAATTTTCATGAAGTTATATATGTTGTTGGATGTCATTGACCGTTAAAAATAAATTAGACAGTAGCTTTGCTCTGTCTTTCTGGGTTGGGTTGGTTCTGTGAGTTGCGGCGCCCCAGCGTCAAAATTCACGCCATAGCGCCAAGTTTCGCGCCCTGGCGTAAAAATGGGCCAGTATCTCGCGCCCCAGCGCTGAAGCTCGCGCCCCAGCGCCGTAGCTCGTGCCCCAGCGCCACTGTTCCGCGCCTCGGAGCCGGAAAAGTGTCCTAGTTGGACAGTTTTGACCTCCTGTAGTAAAACGGCCATAACTTTTTCATATGAACTCCGATTGAGGTAATTCAAGATGATTCGGAAAGAGGACGAGTAGACCTACAACTTTTATTCTTTAAGTTTTTTAATTGGAGGTCTGTAAAAATAGTCAAAATGACCATCTTTAGGACTATTGTGTATTTGAAGCCAATCGGAGGGCGTCGGGATGCACGAATGCAAGTGCAACCCTTTGGGTATTAGTATAACTTAATGATAACATGTTGGACATGTATTAGGATGTTGTATCAAGTTGTTAATGTACATGTGGTGCAATGACATGATCATTTAAGTAGTTGTAATAAAGCTAAAAAGTAATGTTCATGAAAGATGTGATGTTGTTTAAACTTAAACTTAGTTAGTAGCTATACTAAGAGTAATAAAGGAACTCATAAAGGTAATGTTAGTGTAACTAATGTGTATTGTCAATGCATATGGTATGTGTAGGACTTGGGGTGAACGTGAATAGTAATTATTTAACCTACACACGAGGCAAGTTCCCTAACCTTTGCTACTTTATTATTCAGCAAGGTTACTTTTCACTGTTATGTTACACTTATGCAAGTTCTCCAACTCTACTTTTATAATTGTGCAAGTTTTCTTAACTCTAAACTTGTTATATTAGCATGCAAGTACCTTTAGTTTATCGTTCAAGTTATTATTTGTTGTGCATGCTTGATATTAAATTCTAAGATGTAAACTTATCTTAACGTTGTTCAAAGCAAGGTATGATAAGTTATTCAATTGTTATGCTATTAGATTATTCCTAAAGCATGAACTTAGAACGAAATGTTTATTCAGTATGATCATTCAATAATATAGTGTTATTATCTTGTATTCAACTAATCCTTAGTTGATGTCTGTTGAACTCCAAATTACCTTGAAAACTTATCCAAACCAAACTTACTTTGGTGCGGACTTGTATTCTAAATACTGAGATGAACAACTCTTTTAATAGAGGTTTACGCTTAGCGTTAAAATGGTTGTGCACAATACATTGTACGAAGGGTTGATCCCCCTAAGTACGTGGAGTCCTTATAGTCTTATGACTGTTAAAGTTAAAGTTGAAAGATTACTTATAACTGTGGACATGATTCGTGGTCATTAGACCCTCAGTGAATGTTATAATTTTCAGAAAGTTAATAGAATATATTGTTCAGTTTTATTGAGCCTAATATTGGCAATTGATGTGAAAGTTTAAAGATTTACTTATTGTTATTTCAAGTGGGCCTTGTTTGCTCACTCTTGCCTGTAAAATTTCTTACAGCTAAAGTTGAAACGGGTGACGTACCTAGCACCAGTAAGGGAAAAGGAAAGATAAATAAATATTGAAGACTTGTAATAGTTTTGATAGTTTACTTTCAGAATTTGATTTAAAGATTGTAATGAAGTTATTTAATTTTTCGCATTTGAATGATTGTTGTTAAAGGTTGGATAACCTGGGAGATTTTTTTTATTTAAGTTTAATCATGTATGAGCATGTTTTCTTTTATTATTCAATTCTATTATGATTGGGTAGTTAGAAATGAATGTTTTGATTACGTTAACACCAAATCTTGAGGTAATGAAGTACTGGGATTTGGGAGTGTCATAAATCATCTGTGCGAAAACATAAACAAATAAGTCTTAAGTAACATCAATTCTAATTATCATTACATAACCACATAAATAATCAATCTTCATTACTTGCTAAGCTTGCCCTTGCCTTTACTAGTGGAAAGTTCGTCTGCTCTTTCGTTCTTAACTGCAATGTTATTATTACGCAAGAGTAAGCACGATTGCCCACAAGTATAACAATATAACAATGAATAATAACATGCGAAAAAAATAATAACTTCGAATATAAAAGCTCAACTTCTGAATCAAGAATGGATAATAAGAATCAAAAGAAATTTTTGAGGGTCATAAGACCTTGAACTATGTCCTAGGTTATCAAGGGTTATACTTAAGACCTTTAATAGTCATAAGACTATGGACCTTTCTTCTCGTACTTAGGGGGATCAGCCCTTAGTACCATACTGTGCACAATATCTTAACGCTAAAGCGTAAATAATCTCCTATTAAAGGGTTGTTCATCTCAGTTTGACATCGGAGTCCGTACCAAAGGAAGTTTGGTTTGGATAATTCATCAAAGGTTTTGAAATTTAGAACGCTCATCAACTATGGACTAGTCGAATCATTAAGGGTTCGCTAGTCTAATAAGGTTTAACAGTAAATGAATATTTAACTTGAACAGAATCTCAAAAGGTATACAATAGAATAAGTATTGTATAACAGCATTATGCTTGAAAGGTTAATAAACTTTAATATACAAAATAGACTTGATCAATAATAATGAGAACTTGCTCAACGTAGAAAGGTGAATTAATCAACTTATATAACGATAACAAGTAGGGTTAGGAAACTTGCCTCGTGTGTAGATTACACTTAATTAACTCGTTCTTTGAATTAAATCCTACATATCAATTATGTTCATAATGCCAGTCAATAATAACGTACTAAACATCATAAGTTATTCTTTATCTAATCTCGAATTTATGACTATACTTAGTCAATTTATCACATTCACTGTCACATAATATCACTTCATGAATAATAATTTAATTATGTATTCAGTAATTCGATCCACATGCAATTATGTTATTTACATGTTACACATCTATTTTACATCTCTTTATACTTCTAACATGTTTATTACATTAAGTTACTAACACATTGCTAAACTTAACATTGTAAAAATAATTCATTCTGAACTTTCTGGAGAGTGGAGCTGCGGCTCCACTGTTATACTTGGTCTTCGCGCTGCGGTGCGATGGCGCTGCGGCCAGACTCTTGGCGCTGCGGTGCCGTGGCGCTGCGGCTCGAGACTTGGCGCTGCGATGCGGGAAATAGGCAGGTAGCCGGCGCTGCGGCGTGGCGTACCAGACACAGAAATGGCAGTTCGCGAAAATCGCAGAACATGCCAATTTCTTCCAATTTCTTATTTTCTACTCGAAATTAGACATACCCATATGATATAATTCATGCATAAACATAACCCAACATTTATATAATGACTTTAACCAATTTAAACACTTAATTATAGAATTAAAGAATGCAATTTCACTGACTTTGATGTTCTTGAAGGTTTTGAAAATAAAACATGAAAATTGTCACTACGGATTCGTTATAACACCGAATCCGTTCATTTAAACTTTGGTCTCTTCGTATCAACATGCATAATACAATACGAGTGTAAAATTTAGGGATAATATATGATCAACACATGAAATATCACGTATAAGGCCATATGGCCAAAACCCAAACTCTGTAAGTTTTTGAAAAACATATACGACACGTGTTTTCATGAAACTGATGATATGGTTTACATAATATATATAATTAAATACGAAGTGATATGTCATAACACATACGCAACCCATAATTATTACTCCTATCCTAATTACAGAGGTTAAACCAAAAACTTTGAAAGCCATGTTCATGGAATTTAAATGACGTAAAATAGAAATTGGGAAGGAGGAGATTACCCAAAGCGTAGTGTAGATTTTAATAAGAGATGAATATCAATTTCTCTCTGACTTCTCAACTAATACTCTGTATCTCTCTCAGTGAAAGCTCTCTAGACTTGGCAATAATAGAATGAATGAAGAAGACGTCGATATAAGAGCTGGCGCATTATGGTCAGTTAACCCAGCCATGGGTAATTGTCCATAACTCCCACTAAGGCCATGTTTGGCTAGTATAATAGACTTATACCCAATTAATTTAATAAAACCTCTTATACTATAGTTTAAATCATGTCACACCCACTTGCACAATACTTCATATATCTTATTTAATATAAATAAAATATAATAACTTCTCATAATTTCACATAGTCATATAATTAATTTCTCATTAATAAATAATGTCAAATTACTAATTCTCTAATTAATAATTAAATAATTAAATAACCTCATGCTTAATTAAATATTTCATTTAATTCAATAAGCTCACATAATTACATACTTGAATAATAATTGTTCTCTACATTAATTTAATAAATATGACACATATAATTAAATTAATCAACCACAATTGCATCAAATAATTATTTAATCCAATAATTAAATCATCAAAAAATATTTATTTAATTCAATAAATATTAAAAATTAATTTACAAAAATCTCGTTCGTCACATCTTTCCCCCCTTAAAAGGATTCTGTCCCCAGAATCACGACTCAATAAATTCGACCCGTTACATTCTCCCCCCTTACAAAGATTCTGTCCCCAGAATCGCTTACAACAATCTAGGTAAATAAATGAGGATAATTCTTCATCATATTCTCTTCGAGTTCCCACGTAGCTTCTTCAGCGTTGTGGTTCCTCCAAATTACCTTAACAGAAGGTATTACTTTATTTCTCAGAATTTATTCTTTTCGGTCGACAATTTGAACAGGGATTTCTTCGTAAGACAAGTCTTTTTCAAAATATAGGAGTTCGCATTCAATTACATGCTTGTAATCGGGTTTGTAGGGTCGTAAAACTGAAACATGGAAGACATTGTGGACATTCTCGAGTGCTGGAGGTAAGGCTACCTCGTACGTGACTTCTCCGATTCTTCGTAGTACTTCAAAGGGTCCAATGAATCTTGGGCTTAATTTCTCTTTCTTTCCAAACCTGATCTTTCCCTTCCAGGAAGAGACCTTTAAGAATACATAACTACCCGGTTCAAACTCAACATTCTTACTGTGTGGATCGGCGTATTTCTTCTGCCTATCTTGAGTTGCTACCAATCGTGTTCGAATTACTTTGACTATTTCTGCTGTCTGTTGTACCAATTCTGGCCCTAGCAACTGTCTTTCGCCAACTTCATCCTAGTAAAGCAGAGTTCTGCACTTTCTGCCGTATAAAGCTTCATAAGGCGACATGCCAATACTAGCGTGGTAACTGTTGTTATAACCGAACTCTACGAGTGGTAGATGATCATCCCAATTTCCTTTAAAGTCCATTATACAAGCTCTTAACATATCTTCCATTGTCTGAATTGTTCTTTCACTCTGTCCATCTGTCTGAGGGTGATATGCTGTACTCATTCGCAACTGTGTACCCATTCATTCTTGTAGACATTTTTAGAAGTTCGACGTAAAGCGCAGATCCCTATCTGAAACAATTGACACCGGCACTCCGTGCCTCGAAACAATCTCTTTTACGTATAACTTTGCCAACTGATCTAAATTGAATCTGATTTTGATTGGAAGGAAATGTGCGAATTTCGTCAGTCGGTCAACGATAACCCATACTGCTTCGTAGTCTTTCTGAGTCGTCGAAAGACCAACCACGAAGTCCATTGCAATATGTTCCCATTTCTATTCTGGGATCTCCAACAGTTGTAGCAATCCACTCTGTCTCTGATGTTCTACTTTAACTTTCTGACAGGTCAGACACTTGGCAAGACATTCTACAACATCACGTTTCAAATTCGGCCACCAGAAATGTTGTCGAAGATCTTGGTACATCTTGGTACTAATAGGGTGAATCGAATATCGTGAGTTATGAGCCTCGCTCAAAATGTCTTCCTTAATGTCTGTTACTGGCGGTATCCAAATTCTGTTCTCGAATCTCAGTATTCCTTCTTTATCCATCTTAAATCTCGGTTCAGTTCCTTCGGATATCTTCCTTATCACCTTTTTGCATTCATCATCCTGAAGTTGAGCCTCCTTAACTTTATCCAGTAGGATTGTACCAGATTGCATCTGAAATAGCTTCTCATCAATTTCCATAGGATACTTCACTTCCAACTCCAGTTTCTCCATTTCTGCAATTAGCTCCTCCTGAGCAGTCAACATCATCAATTTCTCACGTCCCTTTCTACTTAAGGCATCGACAACCACGTTTGCCTACCTGGATGGTATAAAATCTCACAGTCATAGTCCTTAATTAACTCCAACCACCTTCTTTGGCGCATATTCAATTCTTTCTGTGTAAAAATATATTTCAGACTCTTGTGGTCTGTATATATTTCACACTTCTCCCCGTAAAGATAGTGCCTCCAGATTTTCAAAGCGAAAACCACTGCAGCTAACTCCAAGTCGTGGGTCGGATACCCCTTCTCGTAATCTTTCAGTTGTCGTGACGCATACGCAATGGCTCTACCGTTCTGCATAAGCACACAGCCAAGTCCCTTATGCGATGCATCACTATAAACTACAAAATTTCCTGTATCGTCCGGAAGAGACAACACAGGTGCTGTACTCAACCTCTTCTTCAATTCTTGAAAGCTTTCCTCACACTTCTCCGTCCAAACAAATTTCACAGCTTTTCGATTCAAATTCGTTAACGGAGTTGCGATCTTGGAAAAGTCTTGAATGAAACCTGCCAATCCAAGAAAACTTCTTACTTCCGACGGCGTCTTCGGCTGATCCCAGCTGATCACTGCTTCGACTTTGGATGGATCTACCGAAATTCTGTCTTTATCGATCATATGCCCAAGAAATTGTACCCGTTCGATCCAAAATTCACATTTCAAAAACTTAGCATACAACTTATCTCTTCTCAACACTTCTAACGTTAATCTTAAATGCTCTTCATGTTCTTCCTTGGTTTTTGAATATACCAAAATATCATCTATAAATACCACTACGAACTTGTCCAAAAACGGCTTGAACACACCATTCATTAGTCCCATAAATGCTGCAGGAGCATTCGTTAAACCAAACGACATTACTAAAAATTCGTAGTGACCATATCGTGTCTTGAATGCTGTCTTCGGTACATCCTCTGGTCTCACCTTCAGTTGATGATAACCACTCCTTAAGTCTATCTTTGAAAAGTATCTTGCTCCCTTTAATTGATCAAACAGATCATCGATCCTCGGTAATGGATATCTATTCTTAATCGTAACCTTATTCAGTTCTCTATAATCAATATAGAGCCGCATTGTCCCATCCTTCTTCTATACAAATAAAATCGGCGCTCCCCACAGTGATACGCTTAGTTGAATGTACTTCTTGTCCAATAATTCTTGTAGTTGTACCATCAATTCTTTCATTTTTACTAGCGCCATTCGGTACGGTGCCTTAGATATTGGAGCCGTTCTTGGAGCCAAATCGATCACGAATTCAACTGCTCTATCTGGAGGAAGTCCCGACAAATCGTCCAAAAATACGTTAGCGAAATCTCTCACTACTGGTATCTCATCTATTTTTGGATTCTCTTTACGACTAGCGACTATGTAAGGTAGATATCCTACACAGCCTTGTCTTAACAACCTCCTGGTCTGCATCATCGTCAGACAATTCGCTTGTCTAGGGGACTTGCTACCATAAAATACAACCTTTGACGGAGTCATAAGGTTAATACGCTTCTTTTGGCAGTCAATTACCGCTCCATAATTGGATAACCAGTCCATACCCAAAATAACGTCGAATTCTCCAAGTCGAATAGGGATAAGATCTACGTTCATGATATTACCCTTAATATCCACTCTACAGTTCTTATGCACGTACTTAACAGGGATTTTTTCTCTATTCGTAATTTCTATGTTAATGGGGTATTCTAACTCATCCTTAGGCAATTCTAAATTCTTAGCAAAGTCATCGGATATAAATGAACAAGTAGCAACAGAATTAAATAATACGTAAGTATTAACTCTATTGATCGGAATGATACCTGACACTACATCACGCGACTGCATTGCATCCTGCACCGTCATATTGAATGTTCTGGCAGTCGGTCGGTTGGTTGCAGTTGGTGCTGCGAAAGTCTGAGTGCTTCCACCGGTATTTCCTCTATTTCCTCCTGAACTCGTCCCTCCAGATCCCTTCTTGGGACAGTCCCTTGCCAGATGATCCTTTGAGCCACAAGTGAAACAGGCACCCTTCTTTGGGTTAGGATAGTTAGGTGCTATATGGCCTTCCTGACCACAATTGTAGCACACTCGCTTCCCTTTCATACAAACTCCTAAATGGGCTTTTCCGTAGTTTGGGCATGCTTCAATCTTCTTCTTCTGCCCTCCTTGTTGACTTCCAGCTGACGAGTTATCTGTCCACTTCATCTTCTGATTATGGCTACCCCCAGTGCTACTCCCATCAGTCTTGTTATTACCTTCATTCTTACTCTTCTTTTTCTTTTGCTCCTGATTGTATTTGGTTACCACGTCATTTCCACCTTCAGCAAGTATGGCTTTCTCTAGTACCCTGATGAATGTCTTCAACTGAAACATCGACACCTTACTATACAACCACGACTTCAGTCCTTGTTCGAACCTTCTTGCTTTTCTCTCGTCCGTGTGCACTTGATACGTGGCGAACCTTGCCAATTCGTTGAATTTAGCCGCATAATTCGATACAGAAATATTCCCTTGCTTCAATTCCAGAAACTGAACTTCCAATTGGTTCTGCGAGGTAGTCAGGAAATATATCTCGAAAAACATCTCCTTGAACCTCTCCTAGGTTATCATACCTTCTCCTCCACGGACCTTGTTTGCTTGCCACCAAAAATTGGCTTCAGATTTCAGTATAAACGTTGCAAAAGTGGTCTTCTGGTCCTCTCTGACTCTTGCGACCTCAAAAACATTCTCCATCTCCATAACCCAAGTCTGAGCTTCGATCGGGTTCATGGATCCTTTAAACTCTGGCGGTCCCACCGCCTTGAAATCCTTAAACGAAGTATTCGGTGGAGCTTGAGGTTGATTATTCATTGCTCTAGCTAGTAAGTTCACTAATTGTTGGATGGGATTAGCATTGGCGTTATTGTTATTATTTGTTGACTCTTCTTGAGCTGGTTGACGGTTTTGTCTTCTTCTCGGCGGCATATTTCTGTTAAGAATATACGCTTATTAGATCTTTATTAAATTCTCTAAATAGTTAAGGCTTAACTCAATAATTTAACATAATCACTTAACACATTATCTCAAATAACTTGATATATTTATTCAAATCAAAAGTTTTAACATCAAACGATAGCATCACTAATTTTTACATCAACTATCCCGAGATAAAGAATCTACAGGATTTAAAATATTAAAATATTCATTCGTTCATAAACACGTCTGAATTTACATCTAAAAACCAGAGAAGTTTTTCACATAATTAAACAAATCCTATCACTGCCTATTAAGGTGCCGAATAGCCTTGCTACGTTCCTCTTCTATGATGTAAGACATCGTTCTGCGATCCAGCATGTATGATCGTAGACCTTCAAACTGGATTGGGTACCTCAAAACTCGATCTTGAGCTTCATCCATTGCATTATTAAATGTAGAGTACGTCTCTCCAAGCTTAGCCTTCTTTACACGACAATCCCTTTCTGTAAGAGCAGCACGACGTGATTCTCGTACCCAGCCCTCCTCTGCTATGGCAAGCCTCTTTGAGCTCTCTTTCAGATCCTTCTTCAACTTTTCTATTTTCGCGGACTTATCCTCGGTTTGACCCTTCTCGTGAACTAGATCCCACTCCATGTTTCCCAAACGTGTGTGAAGAGTCATAATCTCCCTGTCCCTCTGCTCAAGAGTAATCTGCTGACTAATTGCCCGCTTAGTCAAATCCTGGACAGTGTCTTGCAACTCTATGTTACGATCATAAAGTGCATCATACATCTCAGCATCAATGGAGTTCGGTGGGAACTTCTCTTCTTCCTCTTCCGCCTTAGGATCCTCCTCTGGATTAGTCTCAGGCTCATGCTCCTGACCAACAACTATGATCAACGGAGATGGCTCCCTCTGAATCAACTGCTCCCTGACAACATGAATGTCTCGGGGCTCCTCCTTAGTAGGCACTCGGGGTTCCTCCTTCCCAGCTCGACTAGCTCCTCCAACATCTGACATCTTGACAACATAATTTTAAGTTTTAGTTACTAAGTCATACTAGTGAGCACATACTTTAACACATAAGCACATAGAGTCTTTTATTATCTTTAATGAATTAAGAAATTCATCTCTTAGAACTCGATAAGAGTTTTCCTTCACTATGTTCTTCCTATAAGGCTATTACCTAAGGTTGTTTCCCCACCTAAGGTTCATAACCTACAGCTTTGATACCAACCTGTGACACCCCCAAATTTGGTACTTCCATTTTCACAGGATTTGGTGTTCACTGTACAAACATCATCCATCTATCTACCCATAAATAAATGCAGACCATGCAATAGATAGAAATAATAATAAATCTCCCCTTATGGGGTTACATCAACTGCATAATAATTAAATCCCAGGTTACTCTAACCTTAAATCATCTGTGGGGAAACATAAACAAATAAGTCTTAAGTAACATCAATTCTAATTATCATTACATAACCACATAAATAATCAATCTTCATTACTTGCTAAGCTTGCCCTTGCCTTTACTAGTGGAAAGTTCGTCTGCTCTTTCGTTCTTAACTGCAATGTTATTATTACGCAAGAGTAAGCACGATTGCCCACAAGTATAACAATATAACAATGAATAATAACATGCGAGAAAAATAATAACTTCGAATATAAAAGCTCAACTTCTGAATTAAGAATGGATAATAAGAATCAAAAGAAATTTCTGAGGGTCATAAGACCTTGAACTATGTCCTAGGTTATCAAGGGTTATACTTAAAACCTTTAACAGTCATAAGACTATGGACCTTTCTTCTCGTACTTAGGGAGATCAGCCCTTAGTACCATACTGTGCACAATATCTTAATGCTAAAGCGTAAATAATCTCCTATTAAAGGGTTGTTCATCTCAGTTTGACATCGGAGTCCGTACCAAAGGAAGTTTGGTTTGGATAATTCATCAAAGGTTTTGAAATTTAGAACGCTCATCAACTATGGACTAGTCGAATCATTAAGGGTTCGCTAGTCTAATAAGGTTTAACAGTAAATGAATATTTAACTTGAACAGAATCTCAAAAGGTATACAATAGAATAAGTATTGTATAACAGCATTATGCTTGAAAGGTTAATAAACTTTAATATACAAAATAGACTTGATCAATAATAATGAGAACTTGCTCAACGTAGAAAGGTGAATTAATCAACTTATATAACGATAACAAGTAGGGTTAGAAAAATTGCCTCGTGCGTAGATTACACTTAATTAACTCGTTCTTTGAATTAAATCCTACATATCAATTATGTTCATAATGCCAGTCAATAATAACGTACTAAACATCATAAGTTATTCTTTATCTAATCTCGAATTTATGACTATACTTAGTCAATTTATCACATTCACTGTCACATAATATCACTTCATGAATAATAATTTAATTATGTATTCAGTAATTCGATCCACATGCAATTATGTTATTTACATGTTACACATCTATTTTACATCTCTTTATACTTCTAACATGTTTATTACATTAAGTTACTAACACATTGCTAGACTTAACATTTTAAAAATAATTCATTCTGAACTTTCTGGAGAGTGGCGCTGCGGCGCCACTGTTATACTTGGTCTTTGCGCTGTGGCGCGATGGCGCAGCGGCCGGACTCTTGGCGCTGCGGTTCGAGACTTGGCGCTGCGGCGCGGTGGCGCTGCGGCGCGGGAAATAGGCAGGTAGCCGGCGCTGCGGCGCGGCATACCAAACACAGAAATGGCAGTTCGCGAAAATCGCAGAACATGCCAATTTCTTCTAATTTCTTATTTTCTACTCGAAATTAGACATACCCATATGATATAATTCATGCATAAACATAACCCAACATTTATATAATGACTTTAACCAATTTAAACACTTAATTACAGAATTAAAGCATGCAATTTAACTGACTTTGATGTTCTTGAAGGTTTTGAAAATAAAACATGAAAATTGTCACTACGGATTCGTTATAACACCAAATCCGTTCATTAAAACTTTGGTCTCTTCGTATCAACATACATAATAGAATATGAGTGTAAAATTTAGGGATAATATATGATCAACACAAGAAATATCACGTATAAGGCCATATGGCCAAAACCCAAACTCTGTAAGTTTTTGAAAATCATATACGACATGTGTTTTCCTGAAACTGATGATATGGTTTACATAATATATATAATTAAATACGATGTGATATGTCATAACACATACACAACCCATAATCATTATTCCTATCCTAATTATAGAGGTTAAACCAAAAACTTTGAAAGCCATGTTCATGGAATTTAAATGACGTAAAATAGAAATTGGGAAGGAGGAGATTACCCAAAGCGTAGTGTAGATTTTAATAAGAGATGAATATCAATTTCTCTCGGACTTCTCAACTAATACTCTGTATCTCTCTCTGTGAAAGCTCTCTAGACTTAGCAAAAATAGAATGAATGAAGAGGACGTCGATATAAGAACTGGCGCATTATGGTCAGTTAACCTAGTCATGGGTAACTGTCCATAACTCCCACTAAGGTCATGTTTGGCTAGTATAAAAGACTTATACCCAATTAATTTAATAAAACCTCTTATACTATAGTTTAAATCATGTCACACCTACTTGCACAATACTTCATATATCTTATTTAACATAAATAAAATATAATAACTTCTTATAATTTCACATAGTCATATAATTAATTTCTCATTAATAAATAATGTCAAATTATTAACTCTCTAATTAATAATTAAATAATTAAATAACCTCATGCTTAATTAAATATTTCATTTAATTCAATAAGCTCACATAATTACATACTTGAATAATAATTGTTCTCTACATTAATTTAATAAATATGACACATATAATTAAATTAATCAACCACAATTGCATCAAATAATTATTTAATCCAATAATTAAATCATCAAAAAATATTTATTTAATTCAATAAATATTAAAAATTAATTTACAAAAATCTCGTTCGTCACAGTAATATTAAATAAATTTAGAAAAATTTTAAATTTTTTTTAGAGGGGTAAAATAATAAAAATTTGTTATTAAGATGTTTCAGATATGTTAATTATCAAACAATTTTTTTCATTCATAATTTTGCTTCATTCAGATTACTTAAATATTCAAAATAACTTCATTCAATTTTATCAAACACCCCCTTAGCCAAACTTGACCAAGACGCGTCAAAGTCAAGTTTAAAGTATATATTTCAAGTAATATATAAACTATAAAATGTGTGTGTGTGTGTGTGTGTGTGTGTGTGTGTGTGTGTGTGTATATATATATATATATATATATATATATATATATATATATATATATATATTGTTGACGTCGGGATTTTTATTTGTCCATTTTCGTCGCCTATTTTTTTGTGTTCTCATTTTAGGTGAGATTTGTTTGAAAAAACAAGAGAAAAAGGTCCGACATGTGTAATGTCGACGATTGGACTATAAGAGTCGCCAGTTGGTTTTTTAACTGGTTGTACAAACACAATCGTGAAAAGGTTTACACATTGACCCAGTGATGTGACACTGCTAAATGGGTCGGTGAAACCGAGATTCAATTAGGGTCCAGGAACTTGCTTATGTGGAGGGAAGGTGTTAGGCACCCCCGACATTCGTGTTGCCACGGTGACCGCCACTTTTCAGGAAACTGTTATATGAATGTATGTGTGTGTGGGGGGGGGTGTCAATGTGCTGTTATTTGGAAGTAGTGCGAGGCCTCGATCGCACCTATATAGACAGGGTTTGAATTTATATAAAAATTTAATTTTAAACAAGATGGGGCAGTGATGTTTTAAAAGAGGTTTTTTCAACCCCAATGCTCAATAGTAATTGAGACCTTTTACACTCCCATTTTATTCAATATTCGACTTGGTTGATTTTATTTTATAGATGCAAGGCATCTGTATGAAAAAAATGTACAAAAAGGTGTCGAATTCCTCGTGGGTATGAAAATCATCTGAGAAAATTAAAACATCACAGATAAATTTACAAGCTACTTACAGCTGAAAAGGTCCATCACGGAAACCGAATCTAGATTCAGTAGACTGAATCTGTGATCACATGATTCCTAGGCTCACATGATGCCGCAGTTGATATAAACGCAGTAAGCAGGTATATATATAAAAGCTGTAAATATATATATACAGACATGATCACCAACCACGAAGCACCTCCATGGGGGATCAGAAATATAAATAAAGTTGTAAAAGCAATCAACCGCCACGGAAGAAACTCCAGACGGGACGAAATGTACAGAAAGCAGTAAAATCACCACGAAGTAAACTCCAGGTGGGACGAAATATAAATATATATATATATATATATATATATATATATATATATATATATATATATTAAAGCATTAAACGCACCGGATGTAAATCTAGGCTCATCGAACAAAGTTCGACACACAGTTCATATATAAAAATATATATATATGAAAGCAAATAAACGCTCCGGATATAAAATCCAGGCTCATCGAAAAAAGTCCGACAACAATTAATATATATATATATATATATATATATATATATATATATATATTAAAGCAGTAAACGCTTTAGATCGAAGTCTAGGCTCATCGAACAGAGTTCGATATGCAGTTCGTATATATAAATGTATATATATACAAAAGTAAGTAAACGCTCCTAACCGAAGTCTAGGCTCAATCGAGGCATAACTTGATAATGTTAGTTCATATATATATATATATATATATATATATATATATGTATATACAAACTAAAATAAAACCACGGATCGAAGTCCGGGCAAACACACGCAACACGACTCTTAACGTAAAGAAGGGTGTGTGGATGTGTGAAGAGAAAATCTTGAAAATATGTAAGAAGGCTTACAGTGGACTGCCAAAGAAGACTTCAATAACTTTAAAGTAGATAAACACTGGCTTTTATCGGTACAAAAGTAGCTATATGTGAGCTCACAAGTGTTTAAAATTAGAAAGCACTCAGTTTGGGGTGTGTACAGAGCAAATTGGACAGGGCTTCCTCGCCTTTTTTCTTACAAATATGGCCACCCCAAGCCCCATATATATAGAGGGGGTGCCGCAGGTCTACCTGCGGCTACCCGTGATGCCCAGTAATGTGGGTCCTGTCGTGTCGAAGTATGTATACTCGGACAACACGCTGTTTGCTCGGTCGTTCATAACTTTTAATCTGGGAGTTCGATGGAAGCGTGCCGTACCATTTCGAAAAGCTCTTTTCGAGAGCTACATAATGACATAGGATTTTCCCTTTTTTGATTTTGAGAAGATCAGTTCGTGACCAAAATAGTATTTTCGGGTTTCCGTCAGGCAATCCGATGAGCCGTTTTGCGTAGTTTGCGCTCGGAAGTTAAGATATGGTTCTTGTACGACTTCTAATGAAGCATTTTGAGTTGAAATGAGTTGATTTGATTTGAGTTGAAGTTGAGTTGGTAAAATGAACATTTTTGCCCCTCCTGGGGTTAGCTTCGGTTTTCGCGCAGTTATAGCAGTCTTTTCTCAGGATTATCTCTGAGGTTAACTTGATGTTGACTTTGATTGTCCTCAGGGTTATCTCTGAGAATGGCTTGACCTCCTGGAGTTATCTCCAGGCTTTGAACTTGATCCCCCGGGGTTGGAATTGATGTTGTAGTCCTCTAGAGTTATCTCTAGAGTGTGAAACAGACGCTTTTGCCCTCATGCATAGTTAGTAACAAGAAAAGAAAATTTCGAGTGTCTATAGATGCCCCTCTTTATCATGTTCATGCAATGCAATGGAATGGACATGATAAAGATTAGTAGACACTTGAAATATGATAAGGTATTTTTAATGATGCAAATCACAATGTAATGAATGTCATGATGAATGTTAAAATGTTTTTGCAAATCGCAGTTCGTAAATCGCACATCATTTTTCGTACTTCGCATTTCGCATTTGGCCAATCACACATTATAAATCGCACATCGTACATCGCATGTCGCATATCGTAAATCGCAAATCACAGTGTAATGAATGTTTAAAATAATATTTTCAAATCGCTTTACCTTTACCGATCATTGCTGATGCCTATGCTGGTGTTGACTCCAGCGATATGGCTTTTTGTCGGTGTCGCCGAGGCTTGTTTGATAAAGATAAGTTGAGATGCTTTCCACATCTCTAATGGGGATGACGTTCTGAAATACCAGACCTTCCCGATGTATACGCTGATAGTTTGCAACGGTGCCTACCCTGCTGATCGCCAAACTATTTTGGTTCCCACTTGAATGGTGGTATACGAAGCTTTCATCGCTAAACTGTCTTGATGTTGCACTGAATTGATGCCAATAGTTTAGAATACCGGATTGTTTGATACTTTCACTGAAGTAATATCCAACGCTTTACTTCACTAGACTCCGTGTGATGTTACGCTCACCTTTTTTGAGGTGATTTGGAGTTTCTTTTCGCTGTTGGGTGCTTGTGCCCCATTTCCTTGAGCGTTTGATTCGTAACCCGGCTGAACTGATGATTTGAGTGACACTGACATCGCTGGAGGGTGCAGCTCATTCTTTCGCTGCCCAGATTTGCACTTCGGTGTAGCGGCCTCAACTTGTGAGGACTTGACGCAGGTTGACGCATTTGATGGTGTAGATTTCGTTCGCTAGGCCTTTCGTTGTTGGCCTTCTACTTTTGAGTTAAGAACTTTTTTGAGAATTTTCCCCTTCTTTCGTAGGGGCAAGCTAAAGTCGCCATGATTTCTTCCAGGAGTTCTCCCCTTTGTTTTAAGGAGAGGATTGATTTTGCCTTAAGATCCTTCCATTTTTTTGAACTGGACAATGGCCCAGTCCTTTCGTATGTTAATGCTGAGGGTTCATATGAGAAATTCTCTTTGTTGATGAAGTCATAAGTGAGTAATATCCAAATCGCCAATGAGATGATGTGAGGGAAGCTTTGATGATGATGTACCATGCTGATGGTGCTGACTGGCGCATTTTCCTCCTTAGGATGATTGATAAATGTCCCAGTGTTGAGTTGTCGCTGTTTTCGAGATTGCCCCAGTCTTGTTGTAAGGGTTCCAATATCGGGTTGTTGCTAATTTGAAATTGCCCCAGCCTTGCTTGTTGTCTGGGATACTTGCTTTGACGGATGAGCTGATAAGACGCTGAGATCGCAAGAGGCTTTTACCAGATGGTAAATTGGTAGTGGATTTGGGCTTTGATGCCCTCAATTATTGTTCCTGACTTGTTCTCGCAATAGGCGTTGATGGTTTTCTTTTGATTTGATGAAGACTTGTGATTGAGGGTGTTTACTTTTTGAAGGTGCTCGTTGCTGGTTGTCTTAGTGTATCACTGTTTCTTCCTTTTTGGGATTTGTACCAGATTCGATGACATTGAAGTGTAGTTGGGTCTTCTCGACATGGGTCGCTGACTTGGAAGGTTATCCTTGGGATTGATGTTTGGGTTTGGATGTTTTTTTTGAGGGTTAGACCGCACCACTAATGGTTGCCTACGTACTCCCATTGATTAGGGGAGATCAAGTTTGCGTAGTTCTTGCTGGTGAGCTGAACAGTTTGAGAAGTGTTTGTTTGGGTTTTTTGGGTTTTTACTTGGTTTGACCGCACCATAAATGGCTGCCTACGTACTCCCATTGAGGAGGGGATATCAGGTCTGCGTAGTTCCAACCTAGGGTGAAAGGCTCAAAGTTGTAAGTGGTGAGAAAGGTGTAGAGATGTCTTTGTTTTTGTTTTTCTTCTTTTTTTTTCTTTTTTCTTTTTGTTTTTTTTTGTTTTTTGTTTTTTTTTTGTTTTTTCTTTTTCTTTTTGTTTTTGTTTTTTTTCTTTTATTTTTCTTTACATGCACGGAAAATAAATGGCACACTGCGAAGAAAGTGATATCGTCCCAATGTCTCCTGGAACTCACAACGGTATCCTCTGGATTTGCATCTTCTTGGCTAGCTGAGGCATGATAGTCCAGTTATCCATGGTTATGTTGCCTTCAGGGCTCGCGATAGAGGTTACCTCTTGATTCTGAATATCTTCACTTATAGCCATAACTTGATCGCTTCCTGATTCAGTACATTCCTCAAGAACGCTTGAACTGGACCCATCGTACAAACGTATGAACTCCAAATTCTTCAATGGGATGGCTTCCCCGATAACCTTACCACCTTTTTCTTTATCTGTTCCTTCACCTTTTTCCTGGGCTTGGGAGGATTCGACCATGAAATCTCCCTCGCACTGTTGTTGTATTTCTCGCAAGGAACTTTCCTTTTTGGCTTTTTCTTCTTTAGAAAGGATTAGTATTTCCTCCTCATCATCCAAGGTGATGAAATCAGGAGCGTGGTTGATATCTTTGGACCACAGGACGTTTGATGTTGGTGAAGGAATCTCCTTTGGGGATGCCTTTGTCTCCTCTGTCATTACTTGTATTAGGATCAGTCCACCTTGTGTTCTGGCAAAATTGTCGCTCGTAGTCTTCACCTCATTTGAACTACCTGTCTCGAATGGACATCTTAAGCTTTTTATTTCCTTTTCGCCTTTTTTAGTCATGGGAAATTCTATCTCCAGCTCTCCATTTTCAATGAGATCCTGAATTTTATGTCGCAAAGACCAACATTCTTCAGTCTTATGTCCAAGTGAGTTAGAATGGTAGAGACATATTTTGGTGGAATCATAACTCTTTATCTTGGGATTTATAGGAGGCAGCAACTCAGTAATCCTTCCTTCGCTTATCAGAAAGTGTAGCATTTCTTCATTTGATTTGCTCAGAGAGGTGAATTTTCGGACTCTTTTGGAGGTTGTTTGATCTTTCATCTTTGAGAATTCGCATTACCTCGAGTGATTTTTCCACTGGTGAGATCTTCTAGCACATTTATCATCCCCATTTTCTTGTACTTTCAGCCTGCTTTGATCTTCTTTATTTAGCTGGCTCATCATGGAGAGATATGGGCTTACATTATGGTTAACCTCCTTTTTCTCTTGGCTTTCTGATAGTTGAGTGAAAAACTACCTCGTTTCCTGATGTTGGCGCACTATCAGCTTAGCTAGCAGATTTGCTTGATTCTGGATCGTCTCTAATTTTTGCATTACTGGCATATCCTTTTCCAGGTTTTCCCACTCTAGGACATTTGTTCTGTGCCTTTGGGGGTATTCCTCCAGCCTTCATATGTACTTACGACTTGGATATATTTCAGCGCTTCCTGACCCGATCATGTTTACTTCCCCCGTATCATGCTGCAACGGAAGGTTAGTGTTGACATTTAGTTAATCAGGTTATTGGACCACAATACTGCCACTTTCGATCAGATTTTGAATTTTATGCTTTAAAGACCAACAATCTTGTGTATCGTGTCCTAGAGACCCTGAGTGGCAAGCACATCTTTGGCTTGGATTGTATCTTTTGCTCCCTGGTTCCAAAGGTGGGGCCAATTCGGTAATTTTCTCGTGATCCATTAATATCGCCAATACATGTTCAAGGGAATCGTCCAGTGGAGTGAATACCCGATTTTCCGATCTTTCAAATTTTCTTTTTCTATCCTGAAATTGGTTGAATGGAGCCTGTTGTTGAGATGGTAGATTGTCTTGCATTTTCCAAATGAGAGGACTGTAGGTTGGTCTCCTAGCTTGCCCCTGTACAACAAGGGATACATCTTCATTTCCTTTATCGGGTACCCCCTTGGGATCACTCGAATACTTGTCAGTCTGTATATGTTTGGCGACTGCTTCCAAGGCAGTGAAGTCTTTAATCTTGCCTGCCTTCAGGCTCATCTCTGCCATTTTGCCATGTTTGATCATTTTCGAGAATGGCTTTCCTATGCCGGCTAGGATCCTCTCATAGTAAGGAGCCTCTTGGATGTCAATAAACGTCATGACCATCTCCATTTCTGTCATTGATGGAATGACTTGTGCTGCTAGATGTCTCCACCTTTGGGCATATTCTCGAAAAGATTCAATACTTTGCTTTTTGACTTTAGTCACTTGGTATCGATCCGACACCATTTGTGATTGAAAACTGTACTGATTTAGGAAGGCATGGGCCAATTCTTCCCAGTTGTGAATTTTGGCATTGTCAAGTTGGGCATACCAGGCTTTAGCCTCTCAAGTGAGACTCTTTTGAAAAAGTTGCATTCCGGGGCTTTCATCTTCAGCATAAGACCCCAGTTTGCCAATGTACACTTTTAGGTGCGTATAGGGATCGCCTGCCCCATTGTACTTTTCAAACTCTGGAACTTTAAATTTGGTAGGGTATCGAGCCCCTGGGAATATGCAGAGATCTGAATAGGTGACACTTCCATAGTTTCCTGTCCCTTTGATTGATCGGATGGTTTCCTCCATTTGTTGGACTTTCTTTCTTATATCCCCAGTTTCTCGATCATCCCTGAGTTTTGTGATTTCAGGGGTTTTGTTGGCTCCTTTATTGTAATAAGGTTCAGGTATTTGGGTTTCCATCTTTTTGCCAATACCCTGACTGCCCCTGGTGTTAATGACTCTGGTTGAGTAGGCATTTTTGGCCCTGAGTATTTTTACTTTGTTCTTTTAAAAAGACAACCAATTCTGCTATCTTATTCCTTAGTCCTTCAAACTCCTCTAGAGAAACAGGAGTAGGATCAGGCTGGGCACTTGTAGCCATGTCTGACGGTGGGCTTGCCTTTTTGGATTTTAAACGGGTAACGGTACCGATTGCTTCCTTGCGACAAAACTGGCATAGTTTAGTTTTTAGGGAATGTGTAAATATTAACATGCTATATGGTGTGTCCGTTTTAGGAAATTTTTATCCTGCAAAACGGATGTTAGCTGTTCGTAGTTTAGGATAGCATGTTAATATAAATATGTATATGCACATATTTCTTCATATTTCTCATTACATGGAGATGAATATGGAATGTAAATTACAAGTAATTGTTTTTACAAGTAATTTAAAATGAGAAAGCATGAAGAGACTTTCCTCTGTGTTTGGTTTATCAGAGGCTGACCTATCTTAGGTTACTCTCGCTGCATTTCGGCATGAAGGTTCCCAAATCATCACAATTTACTTGATGGGAAGTTAATCCGGTCTTTCAACTGGAGCGAATTTGGGTGGTGTCTTTCCTGACCCTCGCGGGAATTAGTCTTCCTACGAGTCCAGTAATCAAGCACCGACAAAATAGCCTCCTGGTGGAGGGACCACACAACGTACATTCACATACATCGCGTCTCACCGTATATAAAAATGATGACATGTGCGAAGCACTAATATCACAGGCAGATATAGTGTAAAGCATTAATCACAGTAAAGATATGCATTCGTACACATTCATCATAAATGTAAATACAACATCCACACATAAGCATATAATTATTTTGAAAAGCTTGTAATAGCAGCTTAAGTCCTCTTACTGGCTTATGTGGAGGGAAGGTGTTTGGCACCCCCGACATTCGTGCGGTGACCGCCACTTTTCAAGAAACTGTTATATGAATGTGTGTGTGTGGGGGGGGGGGTCAATGTGCTGTTATTTGGAAGTAGTGCGAGGCCTCTTTCGCACCTATATAGACAGGGTTTGAATTTATATAAAAATTCAATTTTAAACAAGATGTGGCAGTGATGTTTTAAAAGAGGTTTTTTCAAACCTAATGCTCAATAGTAATTGAGACATTTTACACTCCCATTTTATTCAATATTCGGCTTGATTGATTTTATTTTACAGATGCAAGGCATCTGTATGAAAAAAATGTACAAAAAGGTGCTGAATTCCTCGTGGGTATGAAAATCATTTGAGGAAATTAAAACATCACAGATAAATTTACAAGCTACTTACAGCTGAAAAGGTCCATCACGGAAACCGAATCTAGATTCAGTAGACTGAATCTGTGATCACATGATTCCTAGGCTCACATGATGCCGCAGTTGATATAAACGCAGTAAGCAGGTATATATATAAAAGCTGTAAATATATATATACAGACATGATCACCAACCACGAAGCACCTCCACGGGGGATCAGAAATGTAAATAAAGCTGTAAAAGCAATCAACCGCAACAGAGGAAACTCCAGACGGGACGAAATGTACAAAAAGCAGTAAAAGCGGTCAACCACCACGAAGTAAACTCCAGGTGTGACGAAATGTAAATATATATATATATATATATATATATATATATATATATATATATATATATATTAAAGCATTAAACGCACCGGATGTAAATCTAGGCTCATCGAACAAAGTTCGACACACAGTTCATATATAAAAATATATATATATGAAAGCAAATAAACGCTCCGGATATAAAATCCAGACTCATCGAACAAAGTTCGACAACAATTATATATATATATATATATATATATATATATATATATATATATATATATATATATATATATATTAAAGCAGTAAACCCTCCAGACCGAAGTCTAGGCTCATCGAACAGAGTTCGACATGCAGTTCATATATATAAATGTATATACATACAAAAGCAAGTAAACGCTCCAGACCGAAGTCTAGGCTCAATCGAGGCATAACTTGATAATGTTAGTCCATACATATAAATATATATATAAATATATATGTATATACAAACTGAAATAAAACTACGGATCGAAGTCCGGGCAAACACACGCAACACGACTCTTAACGTAAAGAAGGGTGTGTGCAAGTATGAAGAGAAAGGCTTGAAAATATGTAAGAAGGCTTATAGTGGGCTGCCAAAGAAGACTTCAATAACTTTAAAGTAGATAAACACTGGCTTCCGCCAGTACAAAAGTAGCTATATGTGAGCTCACAAGTGTTTAAAATGAGAAAGCACTCAGTTTGAGGTGTGTACAGAGCAAATTGGACAGGGCTTCCTCGCCTTTTTTCTTACAAATATGGCCACCCCAAGCTCCATATATATAGAGGGGGGTGTCGCAGGTCTACTTGCGGCTACCCGTGATGCCCAAGATGCCCAGCAATGTGGGTCCCGCAGTGTCAAAGTGCGTACACTCGGACAACACGCTGCTTGCTTGGTCGTTCATAACTTTCAATCCGAGAGTTTGATGCAAGCGTGCCATACCATTACGGAAAGCTCTTTCCGAGAGCTACACAATGACATAGGATTTGCCATTTTTTGATTTCGAGAAGATCAGTCCGTGATCGAAATAGCATTTCTGGGTTTCCGTCAGGCAATCCGGTGAGCCATTTTGCGTAGTTTGCGCTCGGAAGTTAAGATATGGTTCTTGTGGGACTTCTAATGAAGCATTTTGAGTTGAAATGAGTTGATTTGATTTGAGTTGAAGTTGAGTTGGAAAAATAAACATTTTTTCCCCTCCCGGGGTTATCTCCGATTTTCGCGCAGTTGTTGCAGTCTTTTCTCAGGGTTATCTCTGAGGTTAACTTGATGTTGACTTGACTGCCCTCAGGGTTATCTCTGAGATTGGCTTGACCTCTTGGGTTTATCTCTAGGCTTTGAACTTGATCTTCCGGGGTTGGAATTGATGTTGTCGTCCTCCAGAGTTATCTCTGGAGTGTGAAACAGACACTTTTGCCCTCCTGCATAGTTAGTAATAGGAAAAGAAAATTTTGAGTGTCTATATATATATATACACACACACACACACACACACACACATACGGTCCGGATCTTAAGCTCACCCCTTATCTGACATACCTTGCATACCCCCCTTTAGTGACGGACCGGACGACGATTCGGTCCGTCGCTATATATAGAACCGTCGTCTTAGCTTTTAGCGACAAACAACATATAGCGAGGGACAACATATAGCGACGTTTCTATATATAGCGACGGAACGAATCATCGCCTGGTTCATCGCTAAAGGAGGGTATGCAAGGTATGTTAGATAAGTGGTGACCTTAAGATCCGGACCGTATATATATATATATATATATATATATATATATATATATATATATATATATATATATATATATATATATATATATATATACACACACACAGTCCATTTCTTAAGCTCACCCTTATTGAGCTCACCCCGAGCTCACCCTGCCATTTTTTTATAAAAAAAAACATAACTAATAAAAAATGTATAATAATTTTTGGAATTGAAAGTTTTTTTAAAAAAAGTGTTTTGGGTGTGATTTGGGCACATATAACAAAATAGTGTTATACGGACTGTATAACACTGTTTTGTTATATGTACCCAAATCACACCCAAAACACTTTTTTTAAAAAAAAATTCAATTCCAAAAATTATTATACATTTTTTATTAGTTATGTTTTTAAAAAAAAAAACAAAAAGGCAAGGTGAGCTCGGGGTGAGCTCAATAAGGGTGAGCTTAAGATCCTTGCTCTCTCTCTCTCTCTATATATATATATATATATATATATATATATATATATATATATAGCCCGGCTCTCTGCAGCGAACTGGAGGGACCGAACTAAGAGCGAACCGGTTATAGCAACGATTTTTTCCGTCGCTATAGCATAAAAAACCGGGTTTCTATCCTATAGCGATGAAAAAAACCGTCGCTATAGCCGGTTCGTTCTTAGTTCGCTCATTCTAGTTTGTTGGAGAAGCGGACTATATATATATATATATATACACACACACACACACACACACACACACAAACACACCCACCCCCTCTATTACGCCCCCAAAATAGGTCCACACAACCCATTTTAAGTCGTCAAAATACATACTATAGAATTCAAATGCAAATTTTCCTATTTACAAATATTAAACTGCCGTGAAAAATACAACAACACATATACTGTGAGTTTCAATACAAATATTGCACCATAACTAGTACGACAATATCTACACTCAAATAAAATTCTCAATACAATTATTGTCATACAATTTTATATTGTATTGAGATACTTCTACAATTTCGAACCATCACTCCATTCCCCGGCTAGTCCCAACTACACTTCATTTCCTGAGAAGAATAATGGAACAAAATTAAAAAGAGTGAGCGCAAATAGCCAATAAAGTATATCATGACTAAGATAATAAAGAATAAATTATTTTTAACCTTCAACAAAAATAAATCAAAAAGTATAAATTTTCAACAATAACTGCAGCAGAACAAATAATCTATTAGAAGAGTCAAGTAGAACATAATGTCTACTATTTTCTCTTATTTAAAAAATTCATCATCAATATTTTATCCCAGTAATACTAATCAACAGTTCCTCTTTGCAATCAGGCCAAAGAGAAATTTTACTACCTGCTTTTGCCTATAACAATAAGGATCATGATTTTACTCATACACAGTTTCTGTTCATAATCATACAAATCTATAGTTTATCTTTACACTACGAGTCAAATATATTCATTTATAGCAACAATGGTCATGATCATGTCAAACACCAGTCCATCTTTGCACTACGGGCCAAAGAGAACTTTCACCACAAGCCTTTATCTATAACACCAAAGGTCATGATTATATCAATACACAATTTCTGCTCATAATTATATCAATCAACAATCCATCTTTGCACTACGGGTCAAAGATAACTTGTCACCACAATTTAAGTATGAGGACTATGACAATAATATAAAAGATGAATAGAGATAATAAGAACAATAAGATCAAGAATAAATATTAGAGATTTATAATTTAATTTATCCAGATTCCAATAATGTTCAAATTGTTCACATGATTACCAAATCGTGGAATCAAATTCAAGAATGATATTCAAGATTCGTATTTGAAAGATAACGATTAAAATTCAACAAAAAGATTCAGGTAAATAAAACATTCAAGTGAAATGATACTAGATGAAACGCAAACCTCCAAGAAATTTATAATCATTTAAAGAATTATATAAGTAATACTTACCATATTAAGTTTAGATTTAGGAGTACGAAAGAAAGTGATATTCCTTATAAATATGAAAGAAATGATATCCTTCTACGAATATGAAAGAAATAATATCCTTTACAAATATGAAATAAATGATACTCCTTACCTTAATAGGAGAGTAGATCTGACTGGTATAAATGAGATAATCCTGAGGAAATCTTGCACAATAGGTTACATTCAAAGTGTCTTTATACTCAAATGAAATACGAACAATATTATAGAAGAAGAATTTTGTGATTCTGGTGTGAGTTTTATACCTCAACAAAGCAACTTATTTATCGAAAAATGGTTAGCACACCACCTTTAACGAATTCGTCGGATAAACGAAACGTGGTGCAATTCGTTCGTCTAATTTTCTTATTTTAATAAAATATTCTAATAAAATAAGTAAATTTATATATAATATAATATATTCTAATTATATTCTAATAAAATAAACAACTTTATAGAAGTTTTCTATTTTATATAAAAAGTTTTATGTTTTATTACTATTATTATAATAATAAAATAAAAATTGAAAAATAATTTCTGTCGACGGTTTGACAAACACTATAAGAAAAAAGGTTATTTCTAACGGAATTTTCTGTCAGAATTAACTTATTTTCGACGAAAATATTCGTTGAAAATTCGGTCAGAAATATGCTGTTCGAAAATAAGTTCGTCGAGAATTCTATCGAAAATAATTATTTCCCACGAAAATTCCGTCGAAAATAAATTATTTCCCATGGAATTAAGTTATTTCCCATGAAAAAATCCGTCGAAAATAACCTTTTAAAAAAAATTTGTTTATAATTTTTGCACATTTTCTTTGTTTGATAAGTCAACTTTCTGTATCTAAGATCCCCTATATGTTGGCCTCACCGATAATCCAAATCAAACAAAGTCCAACACTAATCTATTTATTCAATATGTCTAAGGCATACCTTCACTTAATGACACAATCAAGGAGCTTTTTGGAGCAGTATCAATACACAATAACATAGTTAATACACAACAACATAATGTAAGTTAACTAACTCCAGGTTTTGGGATTTCTAAAAATAATAAGTATTAGATCTGTATTCCTAATTATTAATTTTAAAAACAACCAATTTGGCCATAAAACTCAAACTCAAACTCAAACTCAAACTCAAACATTTATCCTGAGATAAGATAAAATATGAGTACTACATACTCCATAACTTACACATGCTTCTTTATGGGAATATCAATGAATTCAAAATGAAAAATATGAGAATCGAGAAATTTATATCATGTGAGAGTTGACTAAATGAGAGGAGAGTCTCACTCTCTCAGCTTTCAACATATGCTAAAATGCCTAGGTGTAAGACCCCAACTTTTTATGAATAAAGATTTAATTTTTTTTTATTATTATTTTGAATAAAAGGTGTTGATTTGATTAATGTGGTTAGTTATGCACTACAAAAAATAGGTCATTGTCGATGGACAATGTCGTCGCTAATGACCCTTTTGCCATCGACAATGAGGTCATTGGCGACGGCATATTCCGTCGCCCTAGAGGTCGTTGCCCCTGACTCCTGTCGCTCACCGTCGGGAATTAAGTCATTGCCGTCAGGGTTATTCCCGACGACGTGCCGTCAACAATGCGTTATTAGCGACATCACTAGCGATGGACATACCGTCGTCAATAAGCATTCTTAAATTCTAAATTTACTGTCATTCCCGTCGCCAATGAGTGCATATCCCCGTCGCCAATAACCTATAGGTCATTGCCGATGGTCCCCCGTCGCCAATGGCCCCGTCACCAATGACCTGCTTAAAAAAAAATTAAAAATTACAAAATTCCCCTGTTCATTTACATATACATAATTGTACCTGTTATAAATTAAAGAAAAACAAATAATGACAATGCACGCATATTAATAACAATCATATCTTTTACCATCAACAATCAATGTAGTTAGATACAAAACTCTAGTCTGTACAACTCAAAAGCTATATAAATACATACATCAAAGTCAAAATATAAACATAAACTAACTACAGCCCAAGATCAGGAATGTTAGTGTCATCATCACCGCCATCTATCGTACGAACGCCGGTCCCATCGCCGGTCTCATCGCCTTTCCCACCTCCGATCCCACCCTCCATAGTCTCATCAGCATCAGCTTGGCGGTCATCACCATCTCCGCCACGGGCATCGCCTGTGCAGTGACGCCCCCTAAATAGGTATACATCACCCATTCTAAGTCGCCAAATACATGGTACATAATATAAATACAAACTTAAATATACAACATGAGCTGTGAGTTTTAATACAAATATTGTCTTCTAGACAGTATTCAAACTCAAAATAAGTCCTCAATACATTTATTGTCACACTATTTTACAGAATAGTGAGGACTACTAATGCAAACATCTGGACCGTCACTCCGTTCCCCGACTAGTCCCAGCTATATTTTCATTTCCTGAAGAGAACAATGAAAGCAAAAGGTGAGCTCAACTAGCCCAGTAAGAAATATTATGACTAAGATAATGCAAAATAAATTATCGTTAGCCTTCAGCAGTATTAAACTGATAAAATACAATAGACATCAAGTTTAACTGCAGCGGAATAAGCAATCTATTAGAAGAGTCAAGTAGAGCATGATATCTACTATCTTCTATGATTTAAAAGAATTTATCAAAAGTTTTATCGCTGAGACTCAGCTTAATAAATAATCCACATCATCGAATCACCCCTACACTACGGCCAAGGATATTCATTAGTACCACAACCACAAATTATCGATGCACTACGGGCCAAGGATAATCGTGTTTTCATCAATGGTCGTGATCATGCCAACAACTGTCCATCAATGCACTACGACCAATAAGAACTTTTACCACATCATTTGCAACATTACGGTCATGATTATATTGAATAATCACTGGTCATAATTATACCAAGTCTATCTATACACTACGGGCCACAGATAACTTTCATAATAATATAAGCATGAGGATGATGACAATGACATAAGAATTCAACCAAAAGAAAGAAAATGATAAATTTTTAAAGATTTATAATTTAATTTATCCAGAATTCAATAATGTCCAAATTATCAACATGATACTACTTTGTGGAGTAAAATTCAAGAATAATATTGCATCAAAAATAATTTGGACCGAAAAAAAATTTAATTTTTGTTATGAATAGTACTCTGAGTGAATAGTAATCGAGTAAATAGTATCTCGTAAATAGTAATTCGAGAATAGTACCCAGTGAAAAGTACTCTGACATGAAAAAGTTAAAACTTATCAAGATGCTCAGAATAATATTTTCATAAAAAAATACTGGATGAAGCGCAAATATCAAGGATATTCTACTAATTTCATGGAGTATAGAAGTCAAAACTTTAACAAAATGAGTATAGAATTCGAAATCTGAAATGAAATAATATTAGTTATATACTACAGAGTATGGAAGAAAATATTATTTCTTATGAATATTGAACAAAAATAATATCCCTTACCTTGAAAAGAAGAGTATTTCAACTGGTATAACGGGAATATTCTTGAAGAAAAATTTCACTATTTTCTATGCTCAAATCTTTCTAAAACTTGAAAGAAATACGCTCAATATTATAGAAAAAGAATTCTCTGATTCTGGTGTGATTTTTAATTCTAACTAAGCATCCTATTTATAGGAGAATGAAAGGATACTATTTAGAAACGGACTACATAGTAATTTCAAAAAGAAAATCACGGGCGTCTGTCGATTTTTTTTAAAAAAATTTTGATTTTACTATGCAAACGCTATGCAGGCACTATGCAAACACTATGCATAATAAAATATAATATATTCTATTTTTCATAAAAAACAAAACTAATAAAACAAAACATCCTTATCACCTAAAACCATCTGTGAATTCTCCCCTGAGAATTCATTTTCAACTTTCGTGGGCCCCACATATGGCCCCCACATGTGGTCCCCACCTTTATTATATAAAATAACTTTCTAACGATTATTTTGAAAAATAGATAAATTGGGGTCCATAAAATAAACAAAATTTACATAAATACTTCATAAAAATTTCCTCAATATTTTTAACAACCTTTATTTATATATTATATTATTATAACTCGCAATATTAACAACCAGATTATTTTCAGGAAAGAGGAGACTTTCCGATAAGGATTTCTCCCTATTGACAAGTAATTAGGTGACCAAACCTCTCCTCTACATAACTTTCTAGACATTGTTAATTATGTAAATAATAATATGAATAACTTTTCATCTCAATTATTGATTTAATAATATATAAAATATCGACAATAATTGAATCAAATAACGTGAGATACTATGCAATAATTACTAGAGGAATAATTAAAAAAAACTGAGTGACTTCTCACGTAAGCATTAATAATTAATACCGTGTGCTACTATGCAACCACGCGTATTACTGTACTTTTAATACTGGGTATTTCAACAGTTAACGGTAAAACTTCAGCCGTTATTTTCATAAAAAAATATTTTTATCGTTTTCTCAATTCGACAATAATTCCGTTGTGGGGGTCCACCAATGATTGTGCCGTCGTACGAATATTTCCTGTTAAAACGAATATTTCCTAACCAATCGAATATAATATAACAACTTGCGTACTTTACAAAATTTATAAATATTACCCACAACTATAACATTATATCAAATTTACTTCTTAATATTCAAAAATGATATTTATAAAAAATTTATCTTTATTCAAAAAAGTTGTGGTCTTACATGTGCCGTTTCCTCCACCCCCATGAGTCTCATCAACAAGACCCTACAACAGTAAAATATTACTAACGATGTCAAAAATAGAGCATATTTAAATTATTTTAGTTTGTGTTCTACAAGTCTAACAAACGGGCTGATAACTAGGCATTCGTATATCAGAATCGAGTCCCGTAAGTTGTAATGTGTGCCTAATACCTATTTAGTGCTATGTTCGTGTTTGCGTGTCGTTTGGACGACCGAGGCGGGTTTTGGTCTCTTTTTCGGCTTTTTACCTAAGTGTTGGCAAGTCTGGCACACGAGCTGATAACTAGACATCCGTATATCAGAATACAGTCCATTAAGTTGTAACGCGTGCCTAATACCTATGTGGTGCTATGTGTGTATTTGCCTATTGTTTGGACGATCGAGGCGGATTTTGGTCTCTTTTTTAGTTTTTTGCCTAAGTGTTGACATATGTGGGAAACATGCTGATAACTCGGCATCCGTATATCAGAATTGAGTCCCGTAAGTTACAACGCGAGCCTAATACCTATGCGGTACAATGCGTGTATTTGCATGTCGTTTGAACGACCAAGGCGGGTTTTAGTCTATTTTTTAGCTTTTTACCTAAGTGTTGACAAGTTTGGTAAACATGCTAATAACTCGGCATCCATATATCAAAATCGAGTTCCGTAAATTACAACGCATGACTAATACCTATGCGGTGCTATGTGTGTGATTGTGTGTCGTTTGGACGACCGAGGAGAGTTTTGGTCTCTTTTTTGGCTTTTTGGCTAAATATTGGCAAGTCTGGCAAACAGGCTGATAACTCGACATCCGTGTATCAGAATCGAGTCCCATAATTGCAACGCGTGCCTAATACATATGTGGTGCTATGTGTGTGTCTGCGTGTCATTTGAACAATCGAGGCGGGTTTTAGTCTCTTTTTTGGCTTTTTACCTAAGTGTTGGTAAGTGTGGCAAACGGGCTGATAACTCGGCATTCGTATATCAGAATCGAGTCCAGTAAGTTATTGTAAGACCCCAAGTTATTATAAATAAAATTAAATTTCGTCTAATTATTATTTTGAATAATAGAGTGTTAATTTGATATAATGCTTTGGTTATGGGTGAAATGTGCAAATTTTACAAAATAAGCAAGTGGTTATAAAATATTCATTTTGTCAGAGAATATTCGTTTGGACGTGGAATAATTTTTGTCAGGGAATATTCGTTTGGACGTGGAATAATCTTGCTGTCGGGGAATATTCGTACGACAGCACAGTCATTTATGGGTCCCATGATAAGTAGGTTTTATATCTACTTATTGGATATCAATTCACGAGAACTATGCCCATCTCAAGCACATTTTAGTATATTTTTAGTTACATTTCATGATAATTTGTATTGCATGTACTGAGAACTCCTTTGATTCAAAAGTGCAGGAAATGGTATGAGCTTGGCATTGGTAGATGACATGTGATCAATGAAGGCACAACATGAGGATCGAGTGAACAAAAGAGCTAAGAAGTGGTGAACAAAAGAGCAACAGTTGCATGTTAAAGCATTAGTAGCAGCATGACAAAGAAGCAGAAGTAGCAGCAGAACCTGAGAATTCAAACTACAGAAGCCGCGTGATCGCGCGGCTATACAGGTTTCAACACGCGCGCCGGCACAATCACCCGAACAGAGCCTACTTTAAACACGCGCGCCCGCGTGAGGATTACGAAGGGACAGCTCGCGGCCGCGCGCTGTGTTGATTGAAGCTACTGACTTTATTTTAATTTGCGTAACTGAGAGAGGAGTTGAATTAGGGTTTATATATTAGATGTATTTTCATTATGTGAAGACATTCCACCCCTTGGGGGATCAAGCTAATATTGTTTTCTTTCTTCAACTTTGAATAAGTAGATTAGAGTAGTGATTTTCTCTAGTTGATTAGATTGAAGACTTGAAGCGATTGGAAAGCATTAGAGATTCAACCTTGGAGCAAGAGAACAGATTTGCACTACCATTCTCTATTCTTACTCTCTCTTTGATTCCTAATTGTATCTTACGATGTTTATTCTATATGTGGATGATAGATTTGATTCAGTTATGATTTAAACACTATTTTGGGATTGTAATGGATTCTATGGATTAGTTATTTCTGATATATTTCATTGTTAATCTTATTGATTGTTATGTGATTGTCTAGTAAGATTCATGCTTAGTTGCTTAGTTGATTGGCCATCAATTACTGTGATAACCCCATATGAACTTGAAAGACGAAGTATGGGTTTAGATTTGATCTTGATAGCTTCTGTTTGTATGTTCTACATGGTGATGGAATGTCTGATTCGTGCTTAGGATAGACATATACCGAAGCACCACTCGCAGTTAATTGAGAACTTGGGCTTAAACCCTATTTATTTATAAATCACATAGACATATAGTGATTTACGTAATGTGGCTATTCATGTGTATTCTATCAATTGTAGATTATATGTGATATGAATTTGGTACATCAAGAGATGACTATATTTCACTTTCGTGTTCTCGACTAACAAACCGGTACAATTAGTTTGGCTTAACATGAAATGTGTGAACTTGAATAAGTCAATAGATGAAATTATGATCTCAGGTCTTCATTATCTAGTCTCACTCTAGGAATAGTTAGGTTTATTTAATTTAATAGTTTAAATATAAAATATAATATCATTCGTTTAAATAAGACTGAAATTGCAACACTTTCGGAGAGGTTAGATGTTCTTGCAGCCCAACGTCCTTGAGAGATAGTAGTTACATGTGAATATTGTGCTGGCGAGTATCCAAGTTATCAGTGCAATATCAGTGTTGGACAAGTACAGTATAGGGGTGATTACTCCAACAACTATGCTAATCCCAATTATCATCAAGGTTGGGGGTATCACCCAGATTATGAATGGAGTTATAACTATCAAGACCAATACTGCATCCTAAGTCTAACATATCCATCGGATTTCTCATATCCACCTCCAATGCAACAAGAAGAAAATCTAAGGTTGAAGGAATTCATGTCTAAGAGCATAGCAGACCAGGAAGAGATGATAATGAGTCAGGAGTTATCAACACAGAATATTAATCGATAAATGGAACAACTCATTAACTCTTCAATGAATGGCCCTCAATACATGGATTTCAAAACTGAACAAGATAATTCAAGATTGGAGGATTTGTGGTTCAAATTTGTAGCATCAACTGAGGAGAAGATGATTGAGCAAGAAAGGTCAATTCAAAATCTTCAGAATCAGATGGATCAAATGTTCGAAGCCTTGAACAATCGCCCTCCAAACAATTGGTGCTTTGACATGGACGATGAAACTGATGGAGAGCCAGAAGTGTACATGCCACTGAATGAACTTAAAGGAGTGGACATTGAGGAGACAAGTGAGGGTATGGAACATGAAGAACATGAAACGACTTGTATAATACCCCAAGTGCCTTTTCAGTCAGAGTTAAAAAATTCAGTGAAATTTGCACACCCATGTCCTCTTGGTAGCCACATTCAAAGTAAAGATCAGAATGATAAAGAGGCCTCTTATACACCATGGTGGGCTGAGGAAGAGAAAAGAGAAGAGGAAAAGTCCATTGTATCTTTCATGCCTCAATGTAAAAATTTATTCACAAATACAACGGGCGAAGCACCTAGTTATGCAATAGAACTTGGGGCATCATGTACATGAAATATGCTAGGTGGTTTCAATTTGAAGACTATCATGATGGGGAACCTACCAAAGCCCATAGCAGTTCTAATGGATGGAGGGTTCTTAGCTTATCGTAGAGGAGTTGAATAGCATTGTCAAGAAAAGAGTCCAGCTGACGGACTATAAACCGAGTGCTTGATGGGAGGCAACCCATTACTTCTATCTATACTTTTTATTTATTCAGTTTTAGTTGTTTTTGTTGGTTCATTTTCAACCTCAGTTATGATAGTTTGATTAGCTTTGCATGAATATCTTAGTGGATGAATTTGAATATGAGTATGTCTATGTATAGCATCGAAATTATGTTATTAAGTTAGACATTCATGCTTACTCAGTAATTCATGCCTTGACAGTGTTTATTGATGTCTATGTAGGTATCTTGGACTGAATTCATCACTAATTTGAAGTACTTGAAATAAAAGTTGGCAGTGCAGGAAACAGGGTCGCGCGGCCGCACCATGATTACAGTACAAAATCACGTGCCCGCGCGGCATGCCTGCCAGGGCAAACATCTCACTCGTGCGCCCGCGCCACATGTACATTGAAGACTCGCGCGTCCGCGCGCGGCACTGGAAGTGGAAATTTTTTTAAGTTCAACGCTTAAGTGGCCACAGTTCGGGTCGGCCGTGCCATATCCACCACTGGATTCACCACCTGACGAGGGTGGTGCAGCTGAGCATTAGGGGAGTTTTCTCTAACCCTATACCTTCATTCATTGGGGCAATAAATATTATAAGTTTTGGGGTATTGGGGTAGTAGGGTAGTTGCATATAATATTTGCGTGTTTGTTTAAAGCATGTAGTGTAATTGCAACATATAGTGTAATTTCATGTTACATATAGTTAATTGCATGTTAGTAGTTATTAGTGTAATTTGGTAGTAAATTTTTTCTTTTCTTCTTTTTGTTTGCTTAATATTTGTTTAGTTGCATAACATTGCATAATCCCAGGTTTTTAGTTAGTTGAATTCTAATTTGGCCAATGATGACATAGAACATTGATAAATTTTTGAATTTAGTGGATGACATGAGCTTAGTTATAATGTTATACATGATTTAATCCATGCTTGTTATTTAGATGCTATCGGTTAGCACATAGGTGTTCATATTTGCTTGTTGGTTAAGATTAACTTGTTTGTCTGCTGAGAGAAAAACGTTGTTGTAAAGACAGAATTGTATAGGAAGTGAGAAATGACTATGAAAATGTAAGACCCCGAATTTTATGAAATAAAAGTATTCAATTTTTCTTATAATTACTATTCAGTAAATGGTTAAATTGATAAAAGTTTAAAGTTATGGGTGAAATGTGAATATTTTTTTCAAAATAAGCAAGTGGTTATAAAATAATCATTGTTGTCGGGGAATATTCTTTTGGTCGTAGAATATTCTTTCTGTCGGGGAATATTCGTACGACGGCGCAGTTATTTGTGGGCCCCATAACGAATAACTGTCGGATGACGATAACGACAAAAATTTAAGTTTTTACAAATAACGGCGTAGTTGTTACCGTTAACATTGTTAGAATATCCGGTGGTTAAAATACAGTAATACGCGTTATTGCACAGTAGCACACGGTATTGCATAGTATTTTTGAAATTATTGATTCTTACGTAAGAAGGCACTACTCAATAATTGTTACAGTAATTACTGTTCAATATTTTATTTTATTGATTCAATAATTGCTACGTTGAAATTTTATATTATTGTTGTTTAATAATTGTTGCTGCACAGTATTTTCCTTTATCAGATCAATAATTCATATTATTTGAATAATATTATTAGATAACATTATTGTCAATGTCTAGAAAGTTCTGTCTAAGGAGAGGTTTGGTCATCTAATTGCGCGCCAGTAAGGAGAAATTCTTATTGGAAAGCCCCCTCTTTCCTGGGAACGACCTGGTTGTCATAAATGTGATTCTGTAATATTATTTGTGAATAATTAATTATTGATTCATATGATAAGAAAATATTTATTTTATGTGGATATAAATGAGGGATATATTTTTGTGGTTAAAAAATGAAGGAGTTAATGTTGAGATTTTTATCCGTATTTTTGTCGGAATGGAGGTATTAAAAATCAGGGTTTTTGAGATATTTTGCGGGGGTTATAATTTTTAATCCGACCGTTGGATCGTGGTAATTTTTGGATATGTTATACATATATAAGTTGAGTATATGTCCATAAATTTTGAACCGTTAAAAATGAACGTATGATTTGTTATGAATTTTAAGAGGTGGCTGATTCGGAAATCAGGTTATAAATCATTTTTGGTGGAAAATTCTAGAATTGGTGGGCCCCACTTGTGGTTGGTGAAGAAATGTGCTGAATTATATTTCAAATGTGGTGGGTGAGAATAGTAGCAGGTAAAGCCATCAGGTTGCATGTCAAACCTACCAAAATTTTCCTATAAATAGAGGGCTAAGTTAGAATTGAAAATCACACCAAAAACATAAGCTTTCTCTCTTTCTCTCTCTATATTATGAAGCATATTTTGTGAGTTTTTAGATACTTTGAGAGTTGATATTCAGTGCAAGGTTCCTTCGGCTTTACATTCCGGTCAGAAGTACTGCTGTTTTGAGGTAAGGGATTGTAAGGGATAGTAAGGAATTTTAAGGGTTGTTATGATTTTTAATTTCGTAATTTTTCTGACCTTCAAAAATTCTGGAAAAATTTGAAATGATATTTTGATGAGTTTTCTTGATTATGTCCAAAAATGGTGATTTTTGGATGTATAGATTGAGAGTTATGAATTTTATGAGAAAAGACTATTTTAAAAGTAATCGCTTATAATTCCTTGTGGTTAACTCCAAAATTGATGAAATTTTTATTGGGAGTACATGTATATGATAGAAGCATACTCTGTAAATTTCAGAATTTTTGGATAAAAGTATAATTTTTGATAAATATCTAAATATTCGGCTATTTTGGCCATATGAAAAATAGTAAATGACTTTTAAAAATTCTGAGAAAAATATATGTTCACTATGGGACTATATTATGCTAAATTCCAGAAAAGAAATATTTTTGGAACGGATTTGGTATTTTTCATGAAAATAGTCTAGTTATGAGAAAATGAATTAAATATGTTATGTGAAGTAAGAAAATTGAAAATAGGATTTTATGGCTTGAGAATCCTATATATGAGGTATATGCAGATTTTTGACGAGGGTTTTGGTTATTGATGATGAAATCTTAAGAGTTGACATTTTATGATGATTAAATGCATTAATTAGTAAAGTGTAAACAATTTAAATAAATTGTTTATAAGCTTAAGAATATTATTCTTTCAATATCATTATACCGAAATATTGGTATGTATATTATTATGGAATTTCTACCTTTTTCATGTCAAGGTTACTATTCACGAGTTACTATTCACAAGTTACTATTCACGAGTTACTATTCACGACAAAATTGGTTTCTTTTTCTAACCAAATTATAGTTGATTTATGAATATTGCTCTTGAAATTAAATCCATATTTTGATCATATTGTTTTTATTATCATATATAATATTTTTATAACCTTGATGTTGAAATTCTCTTTCGCTTGAGTGTAAAGATGGGTAGATTTTTGGTATGATCATGACTATGGGTTATCTTTGGCCAGTAGTACAAAGTTGAATCGTTGATTGGTATGATCATGACCATTGAATTTATAAGTGAATATCTTTAGCTTAAGTGCAAAGGTGAATGGATCAACATGGTTATAATTATTGTTTATATAAATTCTGAAATGATTATATATTTCTTTGAGATATTAATATCTTTGGCCTGTAGTGCAAAGATGAAATATTGATGAATATCTTTGGCCTGTAGTGCAAAGATGAATTGTTGATGAATATCTTTGGCCCGTAGTGCAAAGATGACATGTTGTTGAATATCTTTGGCCAGTAGTGCAAAGATGAACAGATGTTGAGATAAACATGACCAACTGGTGATACAAATGAATATCTTTGGCCGTAGTGCAAAGATGAAGTTATTAGTATGATTATGAACAGGAAATGTGATTTGGTGTAACCATGATCTTTGATGTTTCAGGTAAAGATAGGTGATGAAAATTATCTTCGTCCTGGATGAGAAGAGGAATTTAGAACTACAGTTATGATTATGAGTTATTCATATAATTGTGGACCAGAATTGTTGATTGATGTTACAGGGATAAAACATTGTTGGTGGATTTTTAACATGGAGAAGATAATAGACTTTATAGTCTATTTGACTCTTCTAATGGATTGCTCGTTCCGCTGCAACTATGGTTGAAATTTTTATCATTTACCATATGTTCTAAATCTCTGATTTATTATTGATGAAGGCTATTGATAATTTAATTATCTTTAGTCATGATATTCTTTACTGAGCTAGTTGTGCTCACCCTTTTGCTTCACAATTCCTTTCAGGTAATAAGAGTGTAGCTGGGTCGAGCGAGGGTAACGGGGAAATAGAACGGTGGTCTCTAGCTGTGGATATTCTCCCGAAGCAGTATAGAAAAGTTCATTTAGTAGTTATATTTGGTGAATCCAATAGGGTAAGGTGTACCCAACGTTGGAAGGGTGGTTTGCCACTATCATACAAGATGTCTAACGACATACAACCTCGTGTCATCATAAGACAGGGATGTGCTCATCCACTTGTTGAGTATATATACGAGCACTACCTATATAATCTTGGTGTTTGTTTGAAGTATAATTCTCAATTAGAGACAGTAGAGATAATGATATGTCAAGAGAAGACTCACCATTGGGAAGAATATGATAGTAATCTTCTCGTTTTTCTTTGGGGTCTATTGGGTCAACCAAGGATAATTCTGTGGCCATATGATATCTATCATAACCTAGACGCATGGCCTCCCATGTACGAAGGTTTCCTTGAGCACTTCCCAAAGATTCTAATTTCTAAAACAGTTTTTGACTATACCTTTATGTAAGGTGTCATTGTGAGGTTATGTCCACGATTGGAACATGAGTCACATTTGGTATATATTTGTATCCAAACTCACAGCATATGTGTTGTTGTATTTTGCACGACAATTGTTGTAATAAAGTTACAATTATTTTCTGTACCATGTATTTGGCGACTCAGAATAGGTTGGATGGAACTGTCCACTGATGGGACATTTGTCACAGGTGGTATCAGAGCTTGGGGATATGATCTCTGGCGGAGATCGGGGAATACAACTAGGAAGGGAGAGATGAGTAAATCCTTCGGTAGTGTGTCCTACCTAAGCTTATTTGTTGGTCAGTCATAATATCGGGATATTATGTGATATGTTAATTTGTTAAATTAACACTTGTTTTGAAGCTGTATTCTAGAATGTTATTTGAAATATAGGAGATGAGCAATAGAGAAATTATGATGACAGAGAAGATGGAATTTGAAATGAAAGGAAGGTATTCTCAACTCTTTGAAATACCAGGTACGTAAATTTCGGGGACGAAATTTCATAAGGAGGGGAGATTGTAAGACCTCGAATTTTATGAAATAAAAGTATTCAATTTTTCTTATAATTACTATTCAGTAAATGGTTAAATTGATAAAAGTTTAAAGTTATGGGTGAAATGTGAATATTTTTTTCAAAATAAGCAAGTGGTTATAAAATAATCATTGTTGTCGGGGAATATTCGTTTGGTCGTGGAATATTCTTTCTGTCGGGGAATATTCGTACGACGGCGCAGCTATTTGTGGGCCCCATAACGAATAACTGTCGGATGAAGAAAACGACAAAAATTTAAGTTTTTACAAATAACGGCGTAGTTGTTACCGTTAACACTGTTGGAATATCCGGTGGTTAAAATACAGTAATACGCGTTATTGCACAGTAGCACACGGTATTGCATAGTATTTTTGAAATTATTGATTCTTACGTAAGAAGGCACTACTCAATAATTGTTACAGTAATTACTGTTCAATATTTTATTTTATTGATTCAATAATTGCTACGTTGAAATTTTATATTATTGTTGTTTAATAATTGTTGCTGCACAGTATTTTCCTTTATCAGATCAATAATTCATATTATTTGAATAATATTATTAGATAACATTATTGTCAATGTCTAGAAAGTTCTGTCTAAGGAGAGGTTTGGTCATCTAATTGCGCGCCAGTAAGGAGAAATTCTTATTGGAAAGCCCCCTCTTTCCTGGGAACGGCCTGGTTGTCATAAATGTGATTCTGTAATATTATTTGTGAATAATTAATTATTGATTCATATGATAAGAAAATATTTATTTTATGTGGATATAAATGAGGGATATATTTTTGTGGTTAAAAAATGAAGGAGTTAATGTTGAGATTTTTATCCGTATTTTTGTCGGAATGGAGGTATTAAAAATCAGGATTTTTGAGATATTTTGCGGGGGTTATAATTTTTAATCCGACCGTTGGATCGTGGTAATTTTTGGATATGTTATACATATATAAGTTGAGTATATGTCCACAAATTTTGAACCGTTAAAAATGAACGTATGATTTGTTATGAATTTTAAGAGGTGGCTGATTCGGAAATCAGGTTATAAATCATATTTGGTAGAAAATTCTAGAATTGGTGGGCCCCACTTGTGGTTGGTGAAGAAATGTGCTGAATTATATTTCAAATGTGGTGGGTGAGAATAGTAGCAGGTAAAGCCATCAGGTTGCAGGTCAAACCTACCAAAATTTTCCTATAAATAGAGGGCTAAGTTAGAATTGAAAATCACACCAAAAACATAAGCTTTCTCTCTTTCTCTCTCTATATTATGAAGCATATTTTGTGAGTTTTTAGATACTTTGAGAGTTGATATTCAGTGCAAGTTTCCTTCGGCTTTACATTCCGGTCAGAAGTACTGCTCTTTTGAGGTAAGGGATTGTAAGGGATAGTAAGGAATTTTAAGGGTTGTTATGATTTTTAATTTCGTAATTTTTCTGACCTTCAAAAATTCTGGAAAAATTTGAAATGATATTTTGATGAGTTTTCTTGATTGTGTCCAAAAATGGTGATTTTTGGATGTATAGATTGAGAGTTATGAATTTTATGAGAAAAGACTATTTTAAAAGTAATCGCTTATAATTCCTTGTGGTTAACTCCAAAATTGATGAAATTTTTATTGGGAGTACATGTATATGATAGGAGTATACTCTGTAAATTTCAGAATTTTTGGATAAAAGTATAATTTTTGATAAACGTCTAAATATTCGGCTATTTTGGCCATATGAAAAATAGTAAATGACTTTTAAAAATTCTGAGAAAAATATATGTTCACTATGGGACTATATTATGCTAAATTCCAGAAAAGAAATATTTTTGGAACTGATTTGGTATTTTTCATGAAAATAGTCTAGTTATGAGAAAATGAATTAAATATGTTATGTGAAGTAAGAAAATTGAAAATAGGATTTTATGGCTTGAGAATCCTATATATGAGGTATATGCAGATTTTTGATGAGGGTTTTGGTTATTGATGATGAAATCTTAAGAGTTGACATTTTATGATGATTAAATGCATTAATTAGTAAAGTGTAAACAATTTAAATAAATTGTTTATAAGCTTAAGAATATTATTCTTTCAATATCATTATACCGAAATATTGGTATGTATATTATTATGGAATTTCTACCTTTTTCATGTCAGGGTTACTATTCACGAGTTACTATTCACAAGTTACTATTCACGAGTTACTATTCATGACAAAATTGGTTTCTTTTTCTAACCAAATTATAGTTGATTTATGAATATTGCTCTTGAAATTAAATCCATATTTTGATCATATTGTTTTTATTATCATATATAACATTTTTATAACCTTGATGTTGAAATTCTCTTTCGCTTGAGTGTAAAGATGGGTAGATTTTTGGTATGATCATGACTATGGGTTATCTTTGGCCAGTAGTGCAAAGTTGAATTGTTGACTGGTATGATCATGACCATTGAATTTATAAGTGAATATCTTTAGCTTAAGTGCAAAGGTGAATTGATCAACATGGTTATAATTATTGTTTATATAAATTCTGAAATGATTATATATTTCTTTGAGATATTAATATCTTTGGCCTGTAGTGCAAAGATGAAATATTGATGAATATCTTTGGCCTGTAGTGCAAAGATGAATTGTTGATGAATATCTTTGGCCCGTAGTGCAAAGATGACATGTTGTTGAATATCTTTGGCCAGTAGTGCAAAGATGAACAGATGTTGAGATAAACATGACCAACTGGTGATACAAATGAATATCTTTGGCCGTAGTGCAAAGATGAAGTTATTAGTATGATTATGAACAGGAAATGTGATTTGGTGTAACCATGATCTTTGATGTTTCAGGTAAAGATAGGTGATGAAAATTATCTTCGTCCTGGATGAGAAGAGAAATTTAGAACTACAGTTATGATTATGAGTTATTCATATGATTGTGGACCAGAATTGTTGATTGATGTTACAGGGATAAAACATTGTTGGTGGATTTTTAACATGGAGAAGATAATAGACTTTATAGTCTATTTGACTCTTCTAATGGATTGCTCGTTCCGCTGCAACTATGGTTGAAATTTTTATCATTTACCATATGTTCTAAATCTCTGATTTATTATTGATGAAGGCTATTGATAATTTAATTATCTTTAGTCATGATATTCTTTACTGAGCTAGTTGTGCTCACCCTTTTGCTTCACAATTCCTTTCAGGTAATAAGAGTGTAGCTGGGTCGAGCGAGGGTAACGGGGAAATAGAACGGTGGTCTCTAGCTGTGGATATTCTCCCGAAGCAGTATAGAAAAGTTCATTTAGTAGTTATATTTGGTGAATCCAATAGGGTAAGGTGTACCCAACGTTGGAAGGGTGGTTTGCCACTATCATACAAGATGTCTAACGACATACAACCTCGTGTCATCATAAGACAGGGATGTGCTCATCCACTTGCTGAGTATATATACGAGCACTACCTATATAATCTTGGTGTTTGTTTGAAGTATAATTCTCAATTAGAGACAGTAGAGATAATGATATGTCAAGAGAAGACTCACCATTGGGAAGAATATGATAGTAATCTTCTCGTTTTTCTTTGGGGTCTATTGGGTCAACCAAGGATAATTCTGTGGCCATATGATATCTATCATAACCTAGACGCATGGCCTCCCATGTACGAAGGTTTCCTTGAGCACTTCCCAAAGATTCTAATTTCTAAAACAGTTTTTGACTATACCTTTATGTAAGGTGTCATTGTGAGGTTATGTCCACGATTGGAACATGAGTCACATTTGGTATATATTTGTATCCAAACTCACAGCATATGTGTTGTTGTATTTTGCACGACAATTGTTGTAATAAAGTTACAATTGTTTTCTGTACCATGTATTTGGCGACTCAGAATAGGTTGGATGGAACTGTCCACTGATGGGACATTTGTCACAGGTGGTATCAGAGCTTGGGGATATGATCTCTGGCGGAGATCGGGGAATACAACTAGGAGGGGAGAGATGAGTAAATCCTTCGGTAGTGTGTCCTGCCTAAGCTTATTTGTTGGTCAGTCATAATATCGGGATATTATGTGATATGTTAATTTGTTAAATTAACACTTATTTTGAAGCTGTATTCTAGAATGTTATTTGAAATACAGGAGATGAGCAATAGAGAAATTATGATGACAGAGAAGATGGAATTTGAAATGAAAGGAAGATATTCTCAACTCTTTGAAATACCAGGTACGTAAATTTCGGGGACGAAATTTCATAAGGAGGGGAGATTGTAAGACCCCGAATTTTATGAAATAAAAGTATTCAATTTTTCTTATAATTACTATTCAGTAAATGGTTAAATTGATAAAAGTTTAAAGTTATGGGTGAAATGTGAATATTTTTTTCAAAATAAGCAAGTGGTTATAAAATAATCATTGTTGTCGGGGAATATTCTTTTGGTCGTAGAATATTCTTTCTGTCGGGGAATATTCGTACGACGGCGCAGTTATTTGTGGGCCCCATAACGAATAACTGTCGGATGACGATAACGACAAAAATTTAAGTTTTTACAAATAACGGCGTAGTTGTTACCGTTAACACTGTTGGAATATCCGGTGGTTAAAATACAGTAATACGCGTTATTGCACAGTAGCACACGGTATTGCATAGTATTTTTGAAATTATTGATTCTTACGTAAGAAGGCACTACTCAATAATTGTTACAGTAATTACTGTTCAATATTTTATTTTATTGATTCAATAATTGCTACGTTGAAATTTTATATTATTGTTGTTTAATAATTGTTGCTGCACAGTATTTTCCTTTATCAGATCAATAATTCATATTATTTGAATAATATTATTAGATAACATTATTGTCAATGTCTAGAAAGTTCTGTCTAAGGAGAGGTTTGGTCATCTAATTGCGCGCCAGTAAGGAGAAATTCTTATTGGAAAGCCCCCTCTTTCCTGGGAACGACCTGGTTGTCATAAATGTGATTCTGTAATATTATTTGTGAATAATTAATTATTGATTCATATGATAAGAAAATATTTATTTTATGTGGATATAAATGAGGGATATATTTTTGTGGTTAAAAAATGAAGGAGTTAATGTTGAGATTTTTATCCGTATTTTTGTCGGAATGGAGGTATTAAAAATCAGGGTTTTTGAGATATTTTGCGGGGGTTATAATTTTTAATCCGACCGTTGGATCGTGGTAATTTTTGGATATGTTATACATATATAAGTTGAGTATATGTCCATAAATTTTGAACCGTTAAAAATGAACGTATGATTTGTTATGAATTTTAAGAGGTGGCTGATTCGGAAATCAGGTTATAAATCATTTTTGGTGGAAAATTCTAGAATTGGTGGGCCCCACTTGTGGTTGGTGAAGAAATGTGCTGAATTATATTTCAAATGTGGTGGGTGAGAATAGTAGCAGGTAAAGCCATCAGGTTGCATGTCAAACCTACCAAAATTTTCCTATAAATAGAGGGCTAAGTTAGAATTGAAAATCACACCAAAAACATAAGCTTTCTCTCTTTCTCTCTCTATATTATGAAGCATATTTTGTGAGTTTTTAGATACTTTGAGAGTTGATATTCAGTGCAAGGTTCCTTCGGCTTTACATTCCGGTCAGAAGTACTGCTGTTTTGAGGTAAGGGATTGTAAGGGATAGTAAGGAATTTTAAGGGTTGTTATGATTTTTAATTTCGTAATTTTTCTGACCTTCAAAAATTCTGGAAAAATTTGAAATGATATTTTGATGAGTTTTCTTGATTGTGTCCAAAAATGGTGATTTTTGGATGTATAGATTGAGAGTTATGAATTTTATGAGAAAAGACTATTTTAAAAGTAATCGCTTATAATTCCTTGTGGTTAACTCCAAAATTGATGAAATTTTTATTGGGAGTACATGTATATGATAGAAGCATACTCTGTAAATTTCAGAATTTTTGGATAAAAGTATAATTTTTGATAAATATCTAAATATTCGGCTATTTTGGCCATATGAAAAATAGTAAATGACTTTTAAAAATTCTGAGAAAAATATATGTTCACTATGGGACTATATTATGCTAAATTCCAGAAAAGAAATATTTTTGGAACGGATTTGGTATTTTTCATGAAAATAGTCTAGTTATGAGAAAATGAATTAAATATGTTATGTGAAGTAAGAAAATTGAAAATATGATTTTATGGCTTGAGAATCCTATATATGAGGTATATGCAGATTTTTGACGAGGGTTTTGGTTATTGATGATGAAATCTTAAGAGTTGACATTTTATGATGATTAAATACATTAATTAGTAAAGTGTAAACAATTTAAATAAATTGTTTATAAGCTTAAGAATATTATTCTTTCAATATCATTATACCGAAATATTGGTATGTATATTATTATGGAATTTCTACCTTTTTCATGTCAGGGTTACTATTCACGAGTTACTATTCACAAGTTACTATTCACGAGTTACTATTCACGACAAAATTGGTTTCTTTTTCTAACCAAATTATAGTTGATTTATGAATATTGCTCTTGAAATTAAATCCATATTTTGATCATATTATTTTTATTATCATATATAACATTTTTATAACCTTGATGTTGAAATTCTCTTTCGCTTGAGTGTAAAGATGGGTAGATTTTTGGTATGATCATGACTATGGGTTATCTTTGGCCAGTAGTGCAAAGTTGAATCGTTGATTGGTATGATCATGACCATTGAATTTATAAGTGAATATCTTTAGCTTAAGTGCAAAGGTGAATGGATCAACATGGTTATAATTATTGTTTATATAAATTCTGAAATGATTATATATTTCTTTGAGATATTAATATCTTTGGCCTGTAGTGCAAAGATGAAATATTGATGAATATCTTTGGCCTGTAGTGCAAAGATGAATTGTTGATGAATATCTTTGGCCCGTAGTGCAAAGATGACATGTTGTTGAATATCTTTGGCCAGTAGTGCAAAGATGAACAGATGTTGAGTAAACATGACCAACTGGTGATACAAATGAATATCTTTGGCCGTAGTGTAAAGATGAAGTTATTAGTATGATTATGAACAGGAAATGTGATTTGGTGTAACCATGATCTTTGATGTTTCAGGTAAAGATAGGTGATGAAAATTATCTTCGTCCTGGATGAGAAGAGAAATTTAGAACTACAGTTATGATTATGAGTTATTCATATGATTGTGGACCAGAATTGTTGATTGATGTTACAGGGATAAAACATTGTTGGTGGATTTTTAACATGGAGAAGATAATAGACTTTATAGTCTATTTGACTCTTCTAATGGATTGCTCGTTCCGCTGCAACTATGGTTGAAATTTTTATCATTTACCATATGTTCTAAATCTCTGATTTATTATTGATGAAGGCTATTGATAATTTAATTATCTTTAGTCATGATATTCTTTACTGAGCTAGTTGTGCTCACCCTTTTGCTTCACAATTCCTTTCAGGTAATAAGAGTGTAGCTGGGTCGAGCGAGGGTAACGGGGAAATAGAACGGTGGTCTCTAGCTGTGGATATTCTCCTGAAGCAGTATAGAAAAGTTCATTTAGTAGTTATATTTGGTGAATCCAATAGGGTAAGGTGTACCCAACTTTGGAAGGGTGGCTTGTCACTATCATACAAGATGTCTAACGAAATACAACCTCGTGCCATCATAAGACAGGGATGTGCTCATCCACTTGTTGAGTATATATACGAGCACTACCTATATAATCTTGGTGTTTGTTTGAAGTATAATTCTCAATTAGAGACAGTAGAGATAATGATATGTCAAGAGAAGACTCACCATTGGGAAGAATATGATAGTAATCTTCTCGTTTTTCTTTGGGGTCTATTGGGTCAACCAAGGATAATTCTGTGGCCATATGATATCTATCATAACCTAGACGCATGGCCTCCCATGTACGAAGGTTTCCTTGAGCACTTCTCAAAGATTCTAATTTCTAAAACAGTTTTTGACTATACCTTTATGTAAGGTGTTATTGTGAGGTGATGTCCACGATTGGAACATGAGTCACATTTGGTATATATTTGTATCCAAACTCACATCATATGTGTTGTTGTATTTTGCACGACAATTGTTGTAATAAAGTTACAATTGTTTTCTGTACCATGTATTTGGCGACTCAGAATAGGTTGGATGGAATGAACCTATTTTGGGGCTGTCACAGAAAACACTGAAACTCAAGCTGTGGAAACGCATGGGTATGCTTGCTATTAAAAAAATGAAAAATTACCGTGGCTAGTCTTGTTTCGGGGCCTTTGTTACTTGAGCAAGTACGCCCGAGGGGATTGTCTTTACACCTAGTGCCCTAAGGTCTTTTATGGTCTGGGAGTCATTGGTTGAAAGCTCGCTAAGGGGTAGCACTATTAGCCTAATGGAATGAGACATTGCACAGTCATGGAAAAAGAAAAGAAATCAATAAACACCGCGAGAAAGTGCTAAAACCTTAGCTTGTACTGATGTGTTGGAGTAGTAGTTGTTTCATTTATATGCATAATTCTTGATTTGAACCTCAGTTTTCTTTCTTAAGTAGTATAACATGTGAAATCTTCACCTTTGTCAAGTTTATCTGTGAACACAACACACACACACACACAGCATCTCTATAGCAGGTTGAGATTGTCTGATTGTATGTCATTATGCCTTTATCTTAGTTTGATGCTTTGTTCTTGGATCTTGATATTTCTATGAGGCATATCTTTTTGGAATTCTTAAGATGGCTGGGAATCTGGGGATTCATTGTCATAGTAGCGTAGCATGCATAGCATGGAGATTGCATTATGTTGTATTGCTTGAGGGCAAGCAAGAGTTCAAGTTTGGGGGTATTTGATAAGTAGGTTTTTTATCTACTTATTGGATATCAATTCACGAGAACTATGCCCATCTCAAGCACATTTTAGTATATTTTTAGTTACATTTCATGATAATTTGCATTGCATATACTGAGAACTCCTTTGGTGCAAAAGTGCAAGAAATGGCATGAGCTCGGCATTGGTAGATGGCATGTGATCAATGAAGGCACAACATGAGGATCGAGTGAACAAAAGAGCTAAGCAGTGGTGAACAAAAGAGCAAGAGTTGCATGTTAAAGCATCAGTAGCAGCATAACACAGAAGCAGAAGCAGCAACAGAACCTTAGAATTCAAACTGCAGAAGCCGCGCGGTCACGCGGCTATACAGGTTTTAACACGCGCGCAGGTGCAAGCACCCGAACAGAGCCTACTTTACACACACGCGCCCACACGAGGATTATGAAGGGACAGCGTGTGGCCGCGCGCGACGTTGACTGAAGCTACTAACTTTATTTTAATTTGCGTAACTGAGAGGGGAGTTGAATTAGGGTTTATATATTAGACGTATTTTCATTATGTGAAGACATTCCACCCCTTGGGGGCTCAAGCTACTATTGTTTTCTTTCTTCAACTTTGAATAAATAGATTACAGTATATTAGAGTAGTGATTTTCTCGAGTTGATTAGATTGAAGACTTGAACCGATTAGAAAGCATTGGAGATTCAACCTTGGAGCAAGAGAACAGATTTGCACTACCATTCTCTATTCTTACTCTCTCTTTGATTCCTAATTGTATCTTACGATGCTTATTCTATATGTGGATGATATATTTGATTCAGTTATGATTTAAACACTATTTTGGGATTGTAATGGATTCTATGGATTAGTTATTTCTGATATATTTCATTGTTAATCTTATTGATTGTTATGGGATTGTCTAGTAAGATTCATGCTTATTTGCTTAGTTGATTGGCCATCAATTACTGTGATAACCCCATATGAACTTGAAAGACGAAGTATGGGTTTAGATTTGATCTTGATAGCTTGTGTTTGTATGTTCTACATGGTGATGGAATGTATGATTCGTGCTTAGGATAGGCATATACCGAAGCACCACTCGTAGTTAATTGAGAACTTGGGCTTAAACCCTATTTATTTATAAATCACATAGACATATAGTGGTTTAGGTAATGTGAGTATTCATGTGTATTCTATCAATTATGGATTATATGTGATATGAATATGGTACATCGAGAGATGGCTATATTTCACTTTCGTGTTCTCGACTAACAAACCGGTACAATTAGTTTGGCTTAACATGAAATGTGTGGACTTGAATGAGTCAATAGATGAAATTATGATCTCAGGTCTTCATTATCTAGTCTCACTCTAGGAATAGTTAGGTTTATTTAATTTAATTGTTTAAATATAAAATATAATATCATTCGTTTAAATAAGACTGAAATGGTTATGGGCTAGTGCTTGGTGATCTTTATTAGTTAATTCTCCGTGAGAACGATACTTTACTTACTTTTTATTACTTGTTACACGCATATATTGATCGGTAAAACGACCAACAACCCATAACGGAAAACGGTCGGATGAAGAAAACGACAAATTTGAGTTTTTATAAATAACGGCGTAGTAGTTACCGTTAACACTGTTGGAATACCCCATGATTAAAATACAGTAATACGTGTGGGTGTACAGTAGCACACGGTATTTCATAGTATTGTTGAATTATTGATCCTTACATAAGAAGCTCAATAATTGTTACAGTACTTGTTGTTCAATATTTTATTTTATTAATTCAATAATTACTGCGTTGATATTTTATATTATTATTGTTTCAATAATTGTCACTGCACAGTATCTCCATTATTGGATCAATAATTTATATTATTTGAATAATATTATTAGATAGCATTATTGACAATGTTTAAGGAAGTTCTGTCTAAAAAGAGGGTTGGTCACCTAATTACGCGTCAGTAAGGAAAAATCCTTATCGGAAAGCCCTCTCTTTCTTGGGAACGACATGGTTGTCATATTTATGATTCTGTAATATTATTTATGAATAATTAATTATTGATTTATATGATAAGAAAATATTTGATTTTTATGTGGATATAAATGAAGGATTTAATTTTGAGGTGTTTTATCAGTATTTTGTCGGAATGGAGGTTTTAAAAATCAAAACAATGATCTTAAAGCTCTATTGCGTGAGTTATAATTTTAATTCGACCGTTGGATCGTTGTGATTTTGGATATGTTATACATATATAAGTTGAGTATGTGTTCACAAATTTTAAACTGTTAAAAATTAACGTATGATTTGTTATGAATTTTATGAGGTATTGAAAATCATCCGTTTGTGGATTTCGGATATTTTTGGTTTAGAATCTGGAAAAACTTAAAGCTAAAAAGTTGTAGAGAATTTGATTTCGTGTGGAATGGACATGAGATTCGAACTTTTCTGATAAAAGTGCTATTTTATATGAATTATTGAAGTTACTGATTATTTAAAATATTTTAGAAATTTTTAGAATTGGTGGGACCCACTTTTGATTGGTGATAAATGTGCTGAAATTTTATTTCAAAAGTGATGGGCGAGAATAGTAGCAGGTAAAGCCATCAGGTAGCAGGTTAAGTCTGCTTCGGCGTTCTAATATTTTCTTATAAATAGGGTGCTGAGCTAGAATTAAAAATCACACCAGAAACAAGTTTTTCTCTCTCTCTCTCTCTCTCTCTCTATATATATATATATATATATATATATATATATATATATATATATATATTATCGAGCGTATTTTGTGAATATTTAGATACTTTGAGAGTTGCTATTCAGTACAAGTTTCCTTTAGCGTCATATTCGATATTCCGATCAGAAATACTGTATTTGGAGGTAAGGGATGTTTTTTTTGTAAATGGTATTATTTCTTTCAATATCATTATGCCAAAATATTATTCTGGACTTTTTATCAAATTTGAAACTTTTTGTGTCGGGATTACTATTCACGAATACGGCACTATTCACCAAAAAATAAAATTTTCTTTTCTTTGTCCCAGATGTCTACTATGGTTACTATCTTTGATTGTATCCATATTTTGATCGTCATTCTTGAATTTTTCTCCATTATGTTTTATTATGGAGTATTTTTAAACTTGAATTATCTAAAGTACGAATCTCTAAATTTTGTCCTTTTATCGTACTGGATTCGTTCTCTAAAATATTTTTCATCATCCTCAGTCCTTAATGGTGATACTTGATGAATATATATATTTGGCCTGTAGTGCAAAGATGAATGATTACCTGATGAATATCTTTGGCCCGTAGTGCAATGATGAACAGGTGTTGAGATGAACATGACCAACTGGTGATATAAATGAATATCTTTGGCCCGTAGTGCAAAGATGAATATTTGATTCAAGATATATATTGATTGATGTTACAGAGATAAAATATTGATGATGGACTTTTAAATTCATAGATGATAGTAGATTTCATTCTCTACTTAACTCTTCTAATGAATTATTATTTCCGCTGCAGTTGTTGATTTAAAACTTGTTGTCTATTATATTCTATCAGATTTTTTCCTGTTGAAGACTAATGATAATTTGTTGTATATTATCTTAGTCATAATATTCTTTATTGGGCTAGTTGAGCTCACCCTTTTCCTTTTTGTTCCATTTTTCTTCTCAGGAGGTGAGAATATAGCAGGAACTAGCCGGGGTATGGAATGATGGTTCTAGAAAATTATTTTAGCAGTCCTCACTATTTTTGTAAAATTGTGTATCAATAATTGTAATGAGGACTCCTTTTGAGTTTTAATACTGTTTATTAGACAATATTTGTATTTAAACTCACAGTTTATGTGTTGTCGTATTTTGCACGATAATTGTAGTAATGAAGTTGTATTTGTTTCTGTACCATGTATTTGGCGACTCAGAATGGGTGATGTATACCTATTTTGGGGGCATCATAGTTGGTATCAGAGCTTAGGGATATGGTCTCTGGCGGAGATCGGAGAATAGATCTAGGAGGGGAGAGATGAATAAATTCTTCGCTAGTGTGTCCTACCTAAGCTTATTTGTTGGTCGGTCATAATATAGGGATATTATGTGATATGCTAATTTGTTTAATTAACCTTTGTTTTATAACAATTTTTAAGAATGAAAGTAGAGAACGTTAACAATAGAGTGAATGAGACCCTGGAGACACCTCTAATCGCCAACCAGGACAATGTGATGTCAGGCGAAGAAGGAATTAGAGATATTCTTGTGGTTAGGGAAGAATTAATAGTTTCACCCGAGCTAGTCGTAGAGGTAGCAGCTGAGAGTGAGTAAGAAGAGGAACTTGAGGAGAATTTATTAGAAGAATTTTATGATCGAAATGTAGAATTGCAAAATCGTATTCATGAGTTAGAAGAGCAGGTTGAAGAATGGCAGGCGGTCGTGGAGCAAAAGGATGCAACAATTCAAGCTTGTGTTACCCGATATGCGATGCTTGACCAGAAGCACTCTTTGGCAGAGTATAAGATGATAAAGCTGGAATCTGAGCTGAAAGAAGAAATAACTGAACGAGTGAGAATGAGTGATGCATGGGTAAAAGCCGCACGACGCATTGATATTGTGGAAAGAGATGTCCGATCTAAGAAGGCTAAAATAGATGATATGTATTTCTCTTTTTGGACAACAATTGAGAGAACCCAACATCGAGTTTTGAATTACCCTGTACATTGCGGTCAACCCCAATTCGATATGGATCGAAGATTAATGATTCAGATCATGAAACAAGAGTACGACGAAGCAGTTGAGGGTGGAATATGCCCTATATAAAAGTCAATTCCAATGGTAGTGATGACACCAAATGCTTCCCCAAACAAGTCAAAGCCGGGTAGTTCAGGCGAGAGCGGTTGTCATGACTTCCCAACAAGTGAGGAACCCGAACGAGGTGATCACGAGTAAGCTAATCTTGAACTCTTGCGAAGTTTATACCTTACTAGATATCGGTTCTACCCATTCTTTTATCTCTCCTGCTTGTGCTTAACGTTTAAACTTGACTCTAGAGAAATTAGACTTTTACTTATCTGTGGAGACTCCGTTAGGAGAAACTTTTATTACATCCACTGTGTATAAATCTTGCTTGATCCAAGTGGGCACAATCACATTACCTATCAATCTTATTTCTTTGAAAATACTTACATTTGATGTGATATTAGGTATTGATTGGTTAACTATTCATCATGCCAAAATTGATTGTTTTCGTAAGGTTGTTAGTTTTCATATTCCTAACCAACCTGTTATGCGAATTCAAGCTACCAAACCACTAAAATAAATCACTTTCATATCAAGCCATAAAGCTATTCGTTTATTGAAAAATGGATGTCAAGCTTTCTTAGCCCATGCCACGGACTTGAACAAAAACACGTCAGATTTGAATAATATTTCTATTGTTAGTGAATTTCCTGACGTATTTCCTAAAGAACTTTTCGGTCTACCCCCAGAACATGAAGTTGAATTCTTTGTTGACCTTGAACCTGACATAAAACCCATTTCTAAAACCCCATATCGAATGGCTCCTATTGAACTTCAGGAGTTAAAAGTTAAACTACAGGAATTGTTAGATATCGATTTCATTCGTCCTAGTACATCTCCTTGGGGTGCTCCTATTTTATTCTTAAAGAAGAAAGACGGGAGTATGCGACTTTGTATCGACTATAGGGAATTGAACCATGTCACCATCAAGAATAGGTATCTGCTACCTCGCAATGATAACCTATTCGACCAGTTGCAAGGAGCACAATTCTTTTTAAAGGTCGATCTTTGTTCTGGATATCATCAGCTGAAGATTAAAACTGAGGATATTCCGAAGACTGCCTTCAGAACTCGGTACGGGCATTATGAATTCTTAGTCATGTCTTTTGGATTGACTAATGCTCCTGCTGCTTTCATGGTTATGATGAACCGTGTATTCAAAGAATATTTGGATCAGTTCGTTGTTGTCTTTATTGCTGACATACTCATTTATTCTAAAAGCCGTGAAGATCATGAGCACTATTTGAAGCTGGTACTCCAAAGGCTTCGTGATAACAAGTTATATGCCAAGCTAAAGAAATGTGAGTTTTGGCTTGAGGAATAGCATTCCTTGGGCACGTGGTGTCAAAACATGGAGTATCTATTGACCCGGCGAAGATTGAAGCCATACAAAGTTGGGAGCAACCGAAGTACGTAGTTTTTTGGGCTTAGCTAGTTATTATCGGAGATTTGTGGAAGGATTTTCTCGAATCGCTACTCCGTTAACTCAGCTGACTCGGAAAGATACAAAATTCGTATGGAGCGAGGAATGTGAGAAGAGTTTCCAAGAGCTTAAGAGGAGACTCATTTTGGCACCTGTTCTGACAATACCATCTGGTGTGGATGGATTTGTTATCTACAGCGATGCTTCAGGCAAAGGGTTAGGATGTGTTCTCATGCAATATGAAAAAGTCATAGTCTATGCCTCGCGACAACTCAAAAAATATGAGAGGAATTATCCTACTCATGATCTGGAGTTGGCAGCAGTCGTTTTGCGTTGAAAATCGGGTGGCACTACCTGTATAGGGAGAAAGTGGAGATTTATACGGATCATAAAAGCCTCAAATATTTCTTCACCCATAAGGAACCCAACATGCGGCAACGACGTTGGCTCGAGCTGTTGAAAGATTACGATCATACCATCCAATACCATGTTGGAAAAGCAAACGCAGTAGCTAACGCATTGAGTAGAATATTATATGCGGGTACAAGTGCGATATTGTCAACACAAAGGCCCATTTTGTATGATTTGGAAAGGATGGAGATAGAGGTAAAGGCTCCAAGTACTCACGTGATGATGTCAAATACACGAGTAGAACCGACTTTAATCGATTAAGTTAAAGCTGCTCAAGCTACGGACCTGGAGCTGATGCGTATGAAGAAGAAAGTGCAAGAAGGTGCTATTCCAGAAGCAAGAATCGATGAAGAAGGAATAATTCAAGTCCACTCCAGACTTTGTGTTCCTAACGATTCTGACTTGAAGTATAGAATCATGATGGAGGCACAAATCACACCGTTTGCAATCCATCCTGGGAGTACCAAAATATACCATGATCTTTGACATACAATTTGGTAGAGCAATATGAAGAAAGAGATCCCGGAGTTTATCTCGAGGTGTTTAACTTGTCAACGAGTAAAGGCGGAGCATCAATTGCCAAAGGTTCCATTGCAACCACTTAAGATTCCAAAATAGAAGTAGGAACACATTACCATGGATTTCGTTACGGGTCTTGCCAAAGTTTCTCAAGGCATAGATGTGATTTGGGTTATTGTTGATGGACTAACCAAGTCTACTCATTTCTTGCCTATACGGGAGACTTATTCCCTTGAACGTCTTGCTCGTATGTACGTGAATGAGATTGTGAGATTGCATGGCATGCCAGTATCCATAGTTTTGGATCGTGACCCAAGATTCACTTCACGATTTTGGGTTAGCTTGCAGAAAGCTATGGGCACAGATTTACGATTCGGTTCAGCATACCATCCTCAAACAGACGGGCAATCAGAAAGAACTATTCAAACTCTTGAAGATCTATTAAGACTCTGTGTCCTAAATTTCAAAGGGAGTTGGGATAAGTACCTACCATTGGTGGAATTCTCCTACAACAATAGTTATCAAGAAAGTATAGGAAGGTCTCTATTCGAGGCGTTGTATGGAAGAAAATATCGTTCTCTAGTATGTTGGGACGAGGTGGGTGAAGCAACGTTGTTGGGACCAGAATTGGTATGCATGACTACAGAAAAGATCCAAACGATTCGACAACGTATAAAGACCTCACAAGATCGACAAAAGAGTTATGTTGATCTTCATCGAAAGGACGTGGAATTCAATATTGGAGATCATGTACTATTACGTATTGCTCCATGGATGGGAGTTACAAGATTCGAAAAGAGAGGAAAGCTCAATCCACGATTTGTTGGTCCATTTGAGATTCTTGACCGAATAGGAAATGTGGCCTATAAACTCACATTACCTCCAAGCACGTCTCGTGTTCATAATATTTTTCACATATATATGCTTCGTAAATATGTGAAAGACCCGAACCACATAATTGAGTTAGAACCAGACGAGATAGCTGAAGATTTAACGTACAAGGAGGTACCTGTTAAGATCTTGGATAGGAAAGAACATGTCTTACGCACAAATGTTATACCATAAGTCAAGATTTTATGGAGGAACCATGCTATTGAGGAAATGACCTGGGAGTTGGAATCAGAAATGAAAATAAGGTATCCTGACCTTTTCGAAACACCAGGTACGTACATCAATTTCGATGACGAAATTTCATAAGGAGGGGAGATTGTAAGACCCCAACTTATTATAAATAAAATTAAATTTCCTCTAATTATTATTTTGAATAATAGAGTGTTAATTTGATATAATGCTTTGGTTATGGGTGAAATGTGCAAATTTTACAAAATAAGCAAGCGGTTATAAAATATTTATTTTGTCGGGGAATATTCATTTGGTCGTGAAATGATCTTGCTGTCGGGGAATATTCGTACGACGGTGCAGTCATTTGTGGGTCCCATAACGAAAAACGATCGGATGAAGAAAATGACAAGTTTGAGTTTTTATAAATAACGGCGTAGTAGTTTTTGTTAACATTGTTGGAATACCCGGTGGTTAAAATACAGTAATACGCGTGGGTGCACAGTAGCACACGGTATTGCATAGTATTGTTGAATTATTGATCCTTACGTAAGAAGCTCAATAATTATTACAGTAATTACTGTTTCATATTTTATTTTATTGGTTCAATAATTACTGCGTTGATATTTTATATTATTGTTGTTTCAATAATTGTCACTGCACAGTATCTTCATTATCAGATCAATAATTCATATTATTTGAATAATATTATTAGATAGCATTATTGACAATGTGTAAGGAAGTTCTGTCTAAGAAGAGGATTGATCACCTAATTACGCGCCAGTAAGGAGAAGTCCTTATCGGAAAGCCCCCTCTTTCTTGAGAACGACCTAGTTGTCATAATTGTGATTCTGTAATATTATTTGTGAATAATTAATTATTGATTTATATGATAAGGAAATATTTGTTTTTATGTGGATATAAATGAAGGATTTAATTTTGAGGTGTTTTATCAGTATTTTGTCGGAATGGAGGTTTTAAAAATCAAAACAGTGTTCTTAAAGCTCTATTGCGTGAGTTATAATTTTAATTTGACCGTTGGATCGTTGTAATTTTTAGATATGTTATACATATATAAATTGACTATATGTCCACAAATTTTGAACTGTTAAAAATTAACGTATGATTTGTTATGAATTTTATGAGGTATTAAAAATCATCCGTTTGTTGATTTCGGATATTTTTGATTTGGAATTTGAAAAAACTTAAAGCTACAAAGTTGTATAGAATTCGATTTCGTGTGGAATGGACATGAGATTCGAATTTTTCTGATAAAAGGGCTATTTTATATGAATTATTGAAGTTACTGATTATTTTAAATATTTTAGAAATTTCTAGAATTGGTGGGCCCCACTTTTGGTTGGTGAAAAATGTGCTAAAATTTTATTTCAAAAGTGGTGGGCGGGAATAGTAGCAGGTAAAGCCATCAGGTAGCATATTAAGTCTGTTTCGGCGTTCTAACATTTTTCTATAAATAGGGTGCTGAATTAGAATTGAAAATCACATCAGAAACAAGTTTTCTTTCTCTATATATATATATATATATATTATCGAGCGTATTTTGTGAGTATTTAGATACTTTGAGAGTTGTTATTTAGTGCAAGTTTCCTTTAGCGTCATATCCAATATTCCGGTCAGAAATACAATATTTTGTGGTAAGGGATGTTATTTTTTTGTAAATGGTATTATTTCTTTCAATATCATTATGCCGAAATATTGGTATGAACTTTTTATCAAATTTAAAACTTTTGTGTTGGGGTTACTATTCACTAATACGTCACTATTCACCGAAAAATAAAATTTTCTCTTCTTTGTCCCAAATGTCTATTATGGTTACTATCTTTGATTGTATCCATATTTTGATCGTCATTCTTGAATTTTTTTCTATTATATTTTATTATGGAGTATTTTTAAACTTGAATTATCTAAAGTACGAATCTCTAAACTTTGTCCTTTTATCGTACTGGATTCGTTCTCTAAAATATTTTTCATCATCCTCAGTCCTTAATGGTGATACTTGATGAATATATTTGGCCTATAGTGCAAAGATAAATGATTACATGATAAATATCTTTGGCCCATAGTGCAAAGATGAACATGTGTTGAGATGAACATGACCAACTGGTGATACAAATGAATATCTTTGGCCCGTAGTGCAAAGATGAATATTTAATTCAAAATATATATTGATTGATGTTACAGGGATAAAATATTGATGATGGACTTTTAAATTCATAGATGATAGTAGATTTCATTCTCTACTTAACTCTTCTAATGAATTATTGTTTTCGCTACAGTTGTTGATTTAAAACTTGTTGTCTATTATATTCTATCAGATTTTTCCCTGTTGAAGACTAATGATAATTTGTTGTATATTATCTTAGTTATAATATTCTTTACTGGGCTAGTTGAGCTCACCCTTTTCCTCTTTGTTCTATTTTTCTTCTCAGGAGGTGAGAATATAGCAGGAACTAGCCGGGGTATAGAGTGATGGTTCTAGAAAGTTGTTTTAGCAGTCCTCACTATTTTTATAAAATAGTGTATCAATAATTGTACTCCTTTTGAGTTTTAATATTGTTTATTAGATAATATTTGTATTTAAACTCATAGTTTATGTGTTGTCGTATTTTGCACGACAATTGTAGTAATGAAGTTGTATTTGTTTCTGTACCATATATTTGACGACTCAGAATGGGTGATGTATACCTATTTTGAGGGCATCACAGTTGCAACGCGTGCCTAATACCTATGCGATGCTATGTGTGTGTTTGCGTGTCGTTTGGACGACCGAGACGAGTTTTGGTTTCTTTTTCTGCTTTTTGCCTAAATGTTGGCAAGTGTGGCAAACATGCTGATAACTTGGCATCCGTATATCTAAATCGTGTCCCGTAAGTTACAATGCGTGCCTAATATCTATGCAGTGCTATATGTGTGTTTGCGTGTCGTTTGGACAATCGAGACAGGTTTTAGTCTCTTTTTTGGCTTTTTGCCTAAATATTGGCAAGTGAGGCAAACGGGTTGATAACTCGGTATCCGTATATCGGAATCGAGTCCTGTAAGTTGAAACGTGTGCCTAATACCTATGCGATGTTATATGTGTGTTTACGTGTCGTTTGGACGACTGAGGTGGGTTTTGGTCTCTTTTTCAGCTTTTTACCTAAGTGTTGACAAGTTTGGCAAACGGACTGATAACTCGGCATCCGTATATTGGAATCGAGTCCTGTAAGTTGCAATACGTGCCTAATACCTATACGGTACTATGTGTATGTTTGCGTGTCATTTGGACGATCGAGACGAATTTTGGTATCTTTTTCGGCTTTTTACTTATGTGTTGGTAAGTTTGGCAAACGGGCTGATAACTTGACATCCGTATATCGAAATTGAGTCCCGTAAGTTGCAACGTATGCCTAATAACTATGCGGTGGTATGTGTGTGTTTGTGTATCATTTGGACGACCGAGGCGGGTTTTAGTCTCTTTTTTGGTATTTTACCTTAGTGTTGGCAAGTGTGGCAAACGGGCTGATAAATCAACGTCTGTATATCAAAATCGAGTCTCGTAAGTTACAATGCGTACCTAATACCTATGCGGTGCTATGTGTGTATTTGCATGTCATTTTGACGACCGAGGCGGATTTTGGTCTCTTTTTCGACTTTTTACCTATGTGTTGGCAAGTGTGGCAAACAGACTGAAAATTCGGCATCCGTATATCGAAATCGAGTCCCATAAGTTACAACGAGTGCCTAATACCTATGCGGTACTATGTGTGTGTTTGCGTGTCTTTTAGAAAACTGAGACATGTTTTGATCTCTTTTTCGGCTTTTTGCCTAAGTATTGGCAAGTGTGGTAAACAAGCTGATAACTCGGCATCCGTATATCGAAATCGAGTCCCATATGTTTCAGCGTGTGCTTAATATCTATGTAGTACTATGTGTGTATTTACATGTCGTTTGGATGACCGAGGCGAGTTTTGGTCTCTTTTTTAGCTTTTTGTCTAAGTGTTGACAAATGTGACAAACGAGATGATAACAAGACATTCGAATATCTGAATTGAGTTCCGTAAGTTATAACACGTGTCTAATACCTATACGGTGCTATGTATGTGTTTGGATGTCGTTTGGGCGATCGATAATTGGTCACTTTTTTGACTTTTTGCCTAAGTATTGGTAAGTGTGGTAAACAGGCTGATAACTCGACATCCGTATATCAGAATCGAGTCCCGTAAATTGCAATACGTGCCTAATACCTATGCGGTACTATGTGTGTATTTGTGTGTTGTTTGGACCACCGAGACGGATTTTTATCTATTTTTCGGCTTTTTGCCTAAGTGTTGGCAAATGTGATAAACGGGCTGATAACTCGGCATCTGAATATCAGAATCGAGTCTCGTAAGTTGCAACACGTGCCTAATACCTATACAGTGCTATGTGTGTGTTTGCGTGTCGTTTGTACGAACGAAGCGGGTTTTGGTCGCTTTTTCGGAATTTTACCTAAGTGTTGACAAGTGTGGCAAACGGGCTGATAACTCAGCATCTGTATATCTAAATTGAGTCCCATAAGTTACAACGCGTGCCTAATATCTGTGCGGTGCTATGTGTATATTTACGTGTCGTTTGTACAACCGAGGCAGATTTTGGTCTCTTTTTTGGCTTTTTACCTAAATGTTGGCAAGTGAGGCAAACAGGCTGATAACTCGGCATCTGTATATCATAATTGAGTTCCGTAAGTTAAAAAGTGTGCCTAATACCTATGTAGTATTATGTGTGATTTCGTGTCGTTTGGACGACTGAGGTGGGTTTTGGTCTCTTTTTTAGCTTTTTGCCTAAGTGTTGACAAGTTTGGCAAACGGGCTGATAACTCGGCATCTGTTTATTGGAATCGAGTCCCGTAAGTTGTAATAGATGTCTAATACCTATAAGGTGCTATGTGTATGTTTGTGTGTCATTTGGACGACCGATGCGGATTTTGGTATCTTTTTCGGCTTTTTACTTAAGTGTTGGCAAGTTTGACAAACGGTCTGATAACTCGATATCCGTATATTAGAATTGAGTCCCGTAAGTTGTAACATATGCCTAATACCTACGCGGTGCTATTTTTATATTTTTGTGTCTTTTAGACAACCGAGGCGGGTCTTGATATCTTTTTTGGCTTTTTACCTAAGTATTAGCAAGTGTGGCAAACAACCTGATAACTCGGCATCTGTATATCAGAATCGAGTCCCATATTTTTTAATGCATGCCTAATACCTATGCGGTACTATGTGTGTATTTATGTGTCGTTTGGACGACCGAGGCGAGTTTTGGTCTCTTTTTCAGCTTTTTGCCTAAGTGTTGGCAAGTGTGGCAAACGGGCTGATAACAAGACATCCGAATATCAGAATCGAGTCCCGTAAGTTACGCCACGTGTCTAGTATCTATAAGGTGCTATGTGTGTGTTTGCGTGTCATTTGGACGACCGATACGGTTTTGGTCTCTTTTTTGATTTTTTGCCAAAGCGTTGGTTAGTGTGGCAAACGAGTTGATAACTCAGCATCCGTATATCAGAATTGAGTCTCATAAATTGCAATGCGTGCCTAATACTTATACGATATTATGTGTGTGTTTGTGTGTCGTTTGGACGACCGAGGCGGGTTTTGGTCTCTTTTTCGGCTTTTTGCCAAGTGTTGGCAAGTGTGATAAACGGGCTAATAACTGGACATCTGAATATCAAAATTGAGTCTCGTAAGTTGTAATGCGTGCCTAAGACCTATGCGGTGCTATGTGTGTATTTGCGTATCGTTTGCACGGTCGAGACGAGTTTTGGTCTTTTTTTTGAATTTTTGCCTAAGTGTTGGCAAGTGTGGCAAACAGGCTGATAACTCAGCCGTATGTCAGAATTGAGTCTTGTAAGTTACAAAGTATGTCTAATACCTATGCGGTGCTATGTGTGCATTTGCGTGTCATTTAGACGACCGAGACGAGTTTTGGTTTCTTTTTTGGCTTTTTACCTAAGTGTTGGCAAGTGTGACAAATATGATGATAACTCGGCATCCGTATATCAAAATTGAGTCTCGTAAGTTGCAACGCGTGCCTAATATCTATTCGATGCTATATGTGTGTTGGCGTGTCATTTGGACGACTGAGGGTGGTTTTGGTCTCTTTTCGACTTTTTTCTTAAGTGTTGGCAAGTCTGACAAACAGGATGATAACTCAGCATCTGTATATTGGAATTGAGTACCGTAAGTTGTAACGCGTGCCTAATACCTATGCGGTACTATGTGTGTATTTGCGTCTCGTTTGGACGACCGAAGCAAGTTTTGGTCTCTTTTTCTGCTTTTTACCTAAGTGTTGGCAAGTCCGACAAACGTGCTGATAACTTTGCATTCGTATATCAGAATTGAGTCACGTAAGTTGTAATGCATGCCTAATATCTATGCGGTGTTATGTGTGTATTTGTATATTGTTTGGATGACCGACGCGAGTTTTGGTCTCTTTTTCAGCTTTTTGCCTAAGTGTTAGCAAGTGTGGCAAACAGGCTGATAACTCGACATCCGTATATTAGAATCGAGTCTCGTAAGTTACAAAGTGTGCCTAATACCTATGTGGTGTTATGCGTGTGTTTGTGTGTCGTTTTGACGACCGAGACGAGTTTTGGTCTCTATTTCGGTTTTTTACCTAAGTGTTGGCAAGTGTGGCAAACGGATTGATAACTCGGCATTTGTATATCAAAATTGAGTCCCATAAGTTCCAATACGTGCCTAATACCTATGCGGTGCTATGTGTATGTTTGCATGTTGTTTGGACGACCGAGGCGAATTTTAGTCTCTTTTTCGACTTTTTGCCTAAGTTTTGGCAAGTGTGACAAACGGACTGATAACTCGGCATTCATATATCGGAATCGAGTTTCGTAAGTTTCAACGCATGACTAATACTTATGCGATGCTATGTGTGTATTTGCGTGCTATTTGGACGACCGAGGCGGGTTTTGATCTCTTTTTCAGCTTTTTACCTAAGTGTTGGCAAGTGTGGCAAACGGGCTGATAACTCGGCATCCGAATATTAGAATCGAGTCTCGTAAGTTGTAACACATACCTAATACATATGCGGTACTATGTGTATATTTGCGTGTCATTTAGACGATCGAGGTGGGTTTTGGTCTTTTTTTAGCTTTTTACCTAAGTGTTAACAAGTGTGGCAAACGGGCTGATTACTCGGCATTCGTATATCAGAATCGAGTCCCATAAGTTGCAACGTGTACCTAATACCTATGCGGTACTATGTGTGTATTTGCATGTCGTTTGGACGACCGAGGTGGATTTTGGTCTCATTTTTGACTTTTTTCCTAAATGTTGGCATGTGTGGCAAACGGGCTGATAACTCGACATTCGAATATCAAAATTGTGTTCCGTAAGTTTCAACGCGTGCCTAATACCTATGCAGTGCTATGTGTGTGATTGCGTGTCGTTTGGACGATCGAGGCTGGTTTTGATCTCTTTTTTAGATTTTTGCCTTAGTGTTGACAAGTGTGACAAACGGGCTGATAACTCGACATCCGTATATCAGAATCGAGTCCCGTAAGTTGCAACGCATACCTAATACGTATGCGGTGCTATGTGTGTATTTGCATGTCATTTAGAAGACCGAGATGGGTTTTGGTCTCTTTTCGGCTTTTTACCTAAGTGTTGGCAAGTCTGGCAAATGGGATGATAACTCGGCATCCGTATATCAGAATCGAGTCTCGTAAGTTGCAATACGTGCATAATACCTATGTGGTGCTATGTGTATATTTGCGTCTCGTTTGGATGACCGAGGCGAGTTTTGGTCTCTTTTTCAGTTTTTTTCTTAAGTGTTGGTAAGTTTGGCAAACGGGCTGATAACTCGGCATCCGTATATCGGAATCGAGTCCCGTATGTTGCAACGCTTGCCTAATATCTATGCGGTACTATGTGTATATTTGCGTATCATTTGGACGACCGAGGCGAGTTTTGGTCTTTTTTTTAACTTTTTACCTAAGTGTTGGCAAGTCTGGCAAGCGTGCTGATAACTCGACATCCGTATATCCGCATGTGTTTGCCTATGCAGTGCTATGTGTACAGTTTGATATGCAACTTTATATAAGTAATATAATTACAAATTTCATAAATAAAATAAGGAAATACATTAATAATTATTTTTACCTGTCGAATATGTGGTAAGAACATGTTAGTCAAGACAACCGCACATACACGGATGACCTCGTCCCGTACTACACCCATGAGGTCGTCAGCGGCAGCTGTAGGATCTATGGAGTTGTGGACAACCTCTTGAGCCAGCTGGTAGATCCGCTCTCGTGATGGTGCGCCTAACTGCACAACACTGCTCGCCATACACCCCTCTATAATCTGCCAGAAGAAATTGTCGGATAATGAAGGGTCAGCGCCCGATCCACTCGCACCACTACCTCCAATGGGTGGGAGCTGCCGAGATCTCGCAGTAGGGACTAGGGTGTAGGCTGGGACATGGGGAATGCCCACAACTCTACCCTTCTTTGGTCCCCCTGTAGCTTACAGCCAGTCCTCCATCTCCTCACCTGCACTTGTAGATCATCGACTGGAGTGTCACCTCTCTGGCTATTCCAAGCCACAGCAAGGTCCTCGAATCATTGCTGAAAAAAACATTAATAGATGATACGCAAACTATAAAACAAAAACATACAAAAGAATGTCCGAATTTTAAATACATACTAAATAAGAGAATTAAATAACTTACAGCAATGCGTTCTACCTCAGGTGATATATAACCACCTTCACCTTTCTTCTGATGGGCGTGCCACCAAAACTCCAAGCGGGAGGGTGCATGCTTTAGACTCACCTCGAGTCTCTCCCGGTAAAGATCGTACGACTGAGACCCCGTGCAGTGCGGGAGATGACTCTGCTGTCGAGCAGCTGTATGCTGTGTCGACATCTTCTTGAAGGCCTCGCCATGAGCTTCCTGCCCGTCCTCAAAGCGGTAATATCTCTGCACATTACACATTAAGAAACTTAGTAGACAACATAAATCAAACTAACATATGAATGAATGAATATAAAACTTAGTAGACAACCTAAATCAAACTAACATATGAATGAATATAAAACTATCACATATATGAATGAATGACATCTTACCCTGAACTCAGCAACAATTAGCTGGTGTGTGTGGTCATCCACATCCGTCCACCTCATCCACAGGCTTGAGAATCGGTTGCGGAAGATCCCAAGCAACGTGTTCCTCGATGTCACGTCAAGGATACTACAATTAAAATTAATACATTTGCGAATTAGAAAGAATATATAAGAACTATATACTTATGTCAATACTATATAGGACTATGAAATTACCTATTAGTCCCAACACGATAAATAATCGGCGCCTAGGGGGGATTCCCTAGCAAGCCACGTGCTAGTCCCTGCGGAGGCCTACGACGATCACCTATGTAGTGAAATACATCATTATTTATATAAACGAATATAATGTCAATACTATATAAAATAAAAGATAATAAGATGTATCCCAACAAAACATGTAATTATACCTGACGATCCGACCTACTCATCACCCCCACGACCTGCACGCCCACCACGATCACCGTGTGGTGTACGCGCCATATGTATATATACTATCAAATCATCAAAAAAACATTATTAGACATTCGTAGGCACAATATTTTTGAACAGTAACAAAGAGGATAACATATAGATACAACTAAAAGAATACAACATAAATAGTCATCCTAAAAGGATACAACATAAATTGTAACCTAAAATAAACTATTACATTTGAATACAACTAAAATGACACAAAGAGTACATACTCTTAATCATTTATATCGTCAAAGCCATCAATATCAGAATCGTCATCTTCGAGCAGTAAATCTTCAATATCATTGTCATCACCATCTTCATCATCCTCAACGATTTCTTCAATTATATCTACCTCCTCAAGAACATCGTCTTCATTTTCGACAGCAACGGCATCATCCTCTTCTTCACTAGACTCACTAATAATTGTCACATCAGCAGGTGTGACACTAGTAGACTCAACTTGTAAAGGTTCATCATCTTGACGAGGAGCAGTGCCTTGAAAACCACGGGCTTTGGTGGTTATTACAGCATACCATGGGCTTGCAGGAGTTTTAACACTCCGCGCGTAGTACACATGTGTTGCTTGACTTGCTAAAATAAAAGGCTCGTTTGAGTTTAGTTTTGATTTAACATTAACAGTCACTAGTCTTGAATTTTTATCTACTCTAACTCCATTCTCAACATCAAACCAATGACAACTGAAGCAAACTTACTCTTTATGACCCCAATATTTGAGAACGACAACTTCTATTAATCGTCCATACCATTCATCCCAAAGATTATCGTAGAAGCTACCTTTAAATACAACACCAGAATCAGAAGAAGCGACTTTCCCAATATCACAACACTTAAATCTGTAACCGTTGACAATGCAGCATGTATAAGTATCTACAGATCTTTCAGGGTTGTTGGCTATAAGCTTTAGCTGTGAGAGCCCCAAATCCAGGTCCCGAATCACCACGGATCTGGTACAATCATTCTATAACTATTTGCGAAAGATATAAATATAAATTGTTTATACAATACACTTTACACACTATTTCTCAAAATTGAGTAACCTTAACTTATACACAATTCATAAACTATCTAACACCTAACATTATTATCAAACTATACTATTACAAACTAGCTACACATTTTATCCCAATCAGAACTTGGCATTATCCTTTTTCCTGTATCCGAACGCATTCGCCTTATCTGCAATGTTTATCATGATATAGCAGGGGTGAGCATGAAAGTTGCCCAGCAAGTTTAAATATAATTTAAGGATATATCATGATTGAAAGAGTCTGAATAATAGGCTGACTATAATTCATCAATATAATTGAGAACTAGCACGAACAAACTTATGACTGAACAAGTATTGAACATGAACAAATATATCTGGACCAACTGGTAATGAAGGTGATCAGCCTTTCATACCTGACTTATACATACAATATGTACAGAGTATAATTCCACATGGCAATCAGCAATGATTAACCATCAGCATATCTGAATAAAACAACTCTTAGTAGAGTTAAGTAAAACTTGTCTAAACCGTTGATTACCGCTATGCAATTTAATAAGCTTTGTCTAAAGACCTATTATTAATAATATGTATTTCTACGTTAGAATAATATCATCACAGTATTTAAAAAAAATAACCTAAAAACATAACACATACCCCTATCAGTCTATACCACACATAACACATAGCCTCAAATCAAACTATTGTAGTCCGAGTTGAGTTCGGTACAATTCTAACATCCCGACGGTTTAGTCGGACTTTTCTCGAGTCTAAGTTTAATTAAACTCTGCCTGAACGCTTAGCAATTATCTTAAATAATTTATTATCAGTCAATATATATATATTATAGACTTACAATAATTTTCAGATAACAATTATCTTTAATTCACTTAATATTATTAATTTTGATAATATTTAATTCCCCTCTCAGTATTACTAGTTCACTAATAACACTTTTATCCGCTTACTAATATTATTAATATCTTAATAATATTTTAATACTTTACTAATATTAATAATTCTCTTAATTATATTTTAATCATGTACTAATATTATTACGTTAATAATATCTTACTTATGATTTAGTATCATTAATCAATTAATAATACTTTTATTCATTTACCAATCGTATTAATATTTTATTTATTTACTAATATTTTTAATCATTTAATAATATTTTATTACTTTACTAATGTTATAACATTCATAACATTTTATTTAATCTCAAATATTATTATAATATTTTAATTATTTAATAATACTTTAATTTAATATTATTAATCTTTTAATAATATTTTAATTTAATATTATTAACCATTTAATAATACTTTAATAAAGTTTTAATCTTAATATTTTTATTTACTTACAATATCATATTCTAATATTATTTAATATCATAATAACATTTTAATAATTCATTAGATCAATAAACAATTTATTTTAATTGTTCACCCTTTATTAAACCTCTTATTTAATATTCATAAAAGGTCATAAATAATATTTCTTATTCTAAATTACTAAAATGCCCTAGAATAGTTATAACATTATATATTAGGAGTATTCAAGCATTAAAATCACATTTTTCTTATTTAAGACATCATTTAACTATTTATTTCCTTTTATTCATAACTTAATCATTTTTAGAAAAAATAACAAACTGATTTTCAAAATTCTTATTTTCGGGATTTGGACAGTATATGAACCCACAATGATCCCCAAATTTTTTTAAAATTTTAGAAAATGATTTACTATTTTTAAAGTGCCCAAAACACTCGGATCTTGTTTCATATTTCATAAATCGAGTTTTGCTCAGAAATATTTAAAATTTTCAGGGTATACTCTCATAACATATATGAACCTACTGTAAAAATTTCGGAAGTTTCTAGAGTATACACAGTGAGATATTCGAATGTTAATATTTCGGAGTCCTTTACATAAATAGCCATTACGCACAACCTATAAATCGAAACGTGTCCGTTTTTTTTCCAACACGTAGATAACTTCTTAAGGTACCTCTGTGATTTTTTCCAGATTTTTAAAAGACTTTCAACTGACCGAAATAGCCTCAAGAAAAACAGAAATAGTAGCTATTTTAGGGTTTCAAAGCCTCAATATACTATGTGGACTGTTTTGGGAAAAATAGTCTCCATGGCTTCAATACTTGCTCAATTTGTGTTCTACCACTTGGGTTTACTAGATAACTCATGTATCTAACACCCCCCTTCGACGGATCACAAATACAAGTTGTAAAACTTGAGTTATACAAGATTTAGTAGAAGAAAAAGAACTAGAGGTTGATTTCTTACCTTGTCTTGTGGGATGCCCTCCTTTTCTTTCCTAAGTAAGTTAGGAACTTGGGATGCATGAAACACTTCCTCCTCTTCTTCCCCACAAGATCTGAATCCCTTTCTCTCTTTCTCTCTTGGTGTTTTGATGGTTTGGGAGAAAATAGAAGATGATGAATGGTGGAGAATGAAATGAAAATAAAATGAAATGTAACAAGATATTGGTGAAATAAAATGAGATGCTAATATCCCCCATGTTCTTTTTTTCCCTTGGACATAAGGGTTAACCTTATCCCTTCCTAATCATCCCATTAAGGATGCTAAATAGATTTTCCACCAATGGTGGCATGACACACTTGTCTTTGTGTGTAAGACTTCCTACTTTTGAAACTTGATTAGCTTGATTTCTTTGCCTTAAAAGGCTTAACATGGCCAGCTATTCCATGCCCAATAACTCATCCATTTTGCCTTTATTTTAATGCACAAATTAGATTAATCAAATGTCTAAAATACCCTTACTCAAGTTGGCTAAGTGTGGGCTTGCATTTTATTTCTTTTGGGCTTTTCGTTTAATTATTTTGGGCTATGTAATAAATATAGTTTAACAATTTTAATATATATTACCCAATTTGATTATTTAGGGTTTCCATTCCTAATCTTATGAAATTTAATTACCTATACATGTGACTTTAGCTCATAACCTAATTAGGTTTACAAGAATTAGGTTTAAAATTATTAATCACTTGAAATAACAAGGTTATCCACTTAAGTTAGTATACATATTAAATACTAACCTTTCTTTATTATCATAACGCTTAGGTTATTTAATTGTCTCACCTAATGCATAATTAGGTTACGAAGCTTTCATTTTTTAATGAAATCTATAAATGTATATATCCATAACTATAGTATATATGTTTATTGATCCATGCACCACTTCACATATGTTGTCACATATTAAATCACTGTATGACACAAAGTTTTAAATATCAATAATGTACATATATACTGACTTAAAATTCAAGGTTATTAACCCTTAAGGTTTTCAAAAATATAAAATTAATATTTTTAAATTGTAATTTGGATTCTCGAATTAAATTAAACTTTCCCATTCATAAATCAATCTTGTTAATTAGGATTATTTTATCCCAATTCAAATTGTTAATTTAGCAATTAAGTCCATAACTATGCATTCGGGTTTCTAACGGAATAATTAGGGTTTAAAAAATTGAAATTAGGGTTTGCTAATTAATTAAGCTGTACCCGAATTAATATTATAATTAATATCACTTAAGCATTATAATTATCCTTTAAATTCACAGATTAGGGTTTCCAAGTTTCGAATTAGGGTTTCAAATTCTCGAAACTGAAATTAGGGTTTCAGAACCGGTTTTAGGGTTTTTTATCAGTCATTAGGGTTTTCTAACTGAATGTTGACGTTCGAATATAATATTAGGGTTTAACACTGATAAAATTTATCTGGTCAACCCTTAACCATTAACCATATTCTGAACACATAGATGACCATATACACAACACATATTCACATATACACTTAATCCTGAATAATTCACCTAAATCCTTCACAGAATTTTGAAATCCTCAAAATTCCTTCCCAAAAATATCAAACGCATACACTTATTTTCTGTCTAGTTCTATCATTTGACCTGAAATCCATCATTTAAGGTTTTTAAAAATTTTCTAAATTCTCGGGTTGTCACATCCACCCCTTCTTCTAAGAATTTCGTCCCTGAAATTCACCTTACACCTTGTACCAAACAGCTTACACCATTCACACATCATCACATGCTACCCAATAAACCACTCACAAGAGTAAAAGTTTTCAAATTGCTGAGGGGTCATATAGACCATGAACACATAGTTTTAACGGTATTCATACCGCAAAACTTTGCATTACTTGGTAGGTTTACAATCACAAAGAAGGTAAACTACCGTTGCTAGTACTTTAGGTGATTAGCCTATCGTACTCTTACGTCATGCATAACGTATTAATCATGTCTAGCGAATATTTATGCTACTAGATTGGATTATTTATCCAAACAACATAGTTCACCTCAGTTTTATTATAGGATTCCGCACCAAAACAATTTGGTTTGGAAAATTTCTTTCAATAAACACTTAGAGTTTTCATAAACATTAGTCTAGCTGAATCTAATAGCGTAGACTCATATCAATAATTCAATTCAATCGAATTATTTAGGTGTAGCCAAACCCCGTTGGCAAATTAAACTTTTTGAAAACATTTTCGAGAATGACGTCATGATGCCGTACTGTATTAACAGTCCGTTTGAGGATGCCGTCATTGTATGACTTCGTTATAACACATCATACAATAGTGGAATAATGATTTTAGATCAAATTCACACTAAGTATTCCTGTATTTACAACTCCATCACCTTTTTATCATCTTTGCACCAGGTTACATGGTACATAAGTGATAAATAAAATATATTTTGATATTTTAAATCATTTGCATCTAGCCGAAATAAGTAGCATAGACTATACTTTAAACCGTTTCAAAAATGATTACGAGTCTACATTTTTTTTAAAAGCACATAGTGCATATTTAGCTTGATGTCAAAATTTTGAAATCTAGCATAGCTAGGAATTCTGGAAAACTTATGTCTCCACTAATAATTATTTGCTTAACAATCTATCTATTCCTATAATCCTCAATTCTCCATTCACACACAACTATACCCAGTTCGTCAAACCACACTTATGAGTTCCTTAACTTGCCACACTCATATGAGTTTAAGAACTTATCCTAGTCAGACCTTTGGCGTCCATTCGCTGAGGGGTTTATAAACATTTCATATAACAATGAGTCAAGAATGTCACATAAGTATAAGTTTTAAGAACTCGTACTTAACCTTATATTCTCTATCTATAACCTATCTACTTGTTATACATATGAGAAAGGAATCACCCTCTTAACATACTTATAGCAAATAGCGCGACACAAACATTTCAATAATTATCAGTGTCAGAAACTAAGTAGTTTTTACACCAAGTATAATTCTCTGCCCATACAAGGAATCATACAACTCAGCTGCCGACATGAATCATTAATTGAAATCCCAACCTAATACTATCTCCCTTCTCTATACGAATTTCATTTAATCCGTATTCATAATCCTTTTTTGAATCTGTACCAATTCACACATCAATCTTGCTGTAAACTTTTCAATCATCAGATTGATTCTTCTCCCTGCTATCACCTTATCAGATCATGGGGTGATCTCATCGTATATATTACGATTTATTTCCATGTCTTGATCGTTTTGTTTTACGATCTCGTATCCCTGAACTTTTAGTCTTTTTGACTCGATCTATTCATCACTACTGTTTAACTTTATTATCAGAGTTAGGGAACTCTGTATCTTTATAACTCGTCGAGATTCGTCTTTGAATCTTACCGGCCAACTAACTCTATATGAGTTAGATCTTATCCTAATCACTGCGGTTATTGGTATCAGGTATTCCTACCTAAGGTTCATAACCAATAACTTTGATACCAACTGTGAGAGCCCTAAATCCAGGTCTCGAATCACCACGGATCTGGTACAATCATTCTATAACTATTTGTGAAAGATATAAACATAAATTATTTATACAATACACTTTACACACTATTCCCCAAAATTGAGTAACCTTAACTTATACACAATTCATAAACTATCTAACACCTAACATTATTATCAAACTATACTATTACAAACTCGCTGCACATTTTATCCCAAGCATAACTTGACATTATCCTTTTTCCTGTATCCGAACGCATTCGCCTTATCTGCAATGTTTATCATGATATAGCAAGGGTGAGCATGAAAGTTGCCTAGCAAGTTTAAATACAATTTAAGGATATATCATGATTGAAAGAGTCTGAATAATAGGTTGGCTATAATTCATCAATATAATTAAGAACTAGCACGAACAAACTTATGACTGAACAAGTATTGAACATGAACAAATATATCTGGACCAACTGGTAATGAAGGTGATCATCCTTTCATACCTGACTTATACATGCAATATATACAGAGTACAATTTCACATGGCAATCAGCAATGATTAACCATAAGCATATCTGAATAAAACAACTCTTAGTAGAGTTAAGTAAAACTTGCCTGAACCGTTGATTACCGCTATGCAATTTAATAAGCTTTGTCTGAAGACCTATTATTAATAATATGTATTTCTAAGTTAGAATAATATCATCACAGTATTTAAAAAAAATAACCTAAACACATAACACATAACCCTATCAGTCTATACCACACATAGCACCTAGCCTCAAGTCAAACTATTGCAGTCCGAGTTGAGTTCGGTACAATTCTAACATCCCGACGGTCTAGTCAGACTTTTCTCGAGTCTAAGTTTAATTAAACTCTGCCTGAATACTTAGCAATTATCTTAAATAATTTATTATCAGTCATATATATATATATATATATATATATATATATATATATATATATATATATATATATATATATATATATATATATTTTATAGACTTACAATAATTTTCAGATAACAATTATCTTTAATTCACTTAATATTATTAATTTTGATAATATTTAATTCCCCTCTCAGTATTACTAGTTCACTAATAACACTTTTATTCGCTTACTAATATTATTAATATCTTAATAATATTTCAATACTTTACTAATATTAATAATTCTCTTAATTATATATTAATCATGCATTAATATTATTACGTTAATAATATCTTACTTATGATTTAGTATCATTAATCAATTAATAATACTTTTAGTCATTTACCAATCGTTTTAATATTTTATTTATTTACTAATATTATTAATCATTTAATAATATTTTATTGCTTTACTATTGTTATAACATTCATAACATTTTATTTAATCTAAAATATTATTATTATTATATTTTAATCATTTAATAATACTTTAATTTAATATTATTAATCTTTTAATAATATTTTAATCTAAGATTAATATTTTAATCTAATATTATTAATCATTTAATAATACTTTAATGAAGTTTTAATCTTAATATTTTTAATCTAATATTATTAATCATTTAATAATACTTTAATGAAGTTTTAATCTTAATATTTTTATTTACTTACAATATCATATTTTAATATTATTAATATCATAATAACATTTAAATAATTTATTAGATCAATAAACAATTTATTTTAATTGTTCACCCTTTATTAAACCTCTTATTTAATATTCATAAAAGGTCATAAATAATATTTCTTATTATAAATTACCAAAATGCCCTAGAATAGTCATAACATTATATATTAGGAGTATTCAAGCATTAAAATCATATTGTTCTTATTTAAGACATCATTTAACTATTTATTTCCTTTTATTCATAACTTAATTATTTTTAGGAAAAATAGCAAACTGATTCCAAAAATTCTCATTTTCTGGATTTGGACAGTATATGAACCCACAATGATCCCCAAATTTTTCTGGAATTTTAGAAAATGATTTACTATTTTTAAAGTGCCCAAAACACTCGATCTTGCTTCATTTTTCATAAATCGAGTTTTTCTCAGAAAAATATGAAATTTTCAGGGTATACAAAGTGAGATATTCGAATGTTAATATTTCGGAGTCCTTTACGGAAATAGCCATTACGCACAACCTATAAATCGAAACGCGTCCATTCTTTTTCCAACACGTAGATAACTTCTTAAGGTACCTCTGTGATTTTTCTCAGATTTTTAAAAGACTTGCAACTGACCGAAACAGCCTCAAGAAAAACGGGAACAGTAGCTATTTTAGGGTTTCAAAGCCTCAATATACTATGTGGACTTTTTGGGGAAAACAGTCCCCATGGCTTCAATACTTGCTAGATTTGTGTTCTACCACTTAGGTTTTCTAGATAACTCATATATCTAGCACCCCCTTCGACGAATCACAAATCCAAGTTGTAAAACTTGAGTTATACAAGATTTAGTGGAAGAAAAACAACTAGAGTTTGATTTCTTACCTTGTCTTGTGGGATGCCCTCCTTTTCTTTTCTAAGTAAGTTAGGAACTTGGGATACACGAAACACTTCCTCCTCTTCTTCCCCACAAGATCTGAATCCCTCTCTCTCTTTCTCTCTTGGTGTTTTGATGGATTGGGAGAAAATAAAAGAAGAGGAATGGTGGAGAATGAAATGGAAATAAAATGAAATGTAACAAGATGTTGGTGAAATGAAATGGAATGCTAATATCCCCCATGTTCTTTTTTTCCCTTGGACAAAAGGGTTAGCCTTATCCCTTCCTAATCATGACATTAAGGATGCTAATTATATTTTTCACCAATGGTGGCATGACACACTTGTCCTTGGGTGTAAGACTTCCTACTTTTGGAACTTGATTAGCTTGATTTCTTTGCCTTAAAAGGCTTAACATGGCCAGCTATTCCATGCCCAATAACTCATCCATTTTTCCTTTATTTTAATGCACAAATTAGATTAATCAAATGTCTAAAATACCCTTACTCAAGTTGGCTAAGTGTGGGCTTGCATTTTATTTCTTTTGGGCTTTTCCTTTAATTGTTTTGGGCTATGTAATAAACATAGTTTAACAATTTTAATATATATTACCCAATTTGATTATTTAGGGTTTCCATTCGTAATCTTATGAAATTTAATTATCTATACATGTGACTTTAGCTCATAACCTAATTACGTTTATAAGAATTAGGTTTAAAATTATTAGTCACTTGAAATAATAAGGTTATCCACTTAAGTTAGTATACATGTTAAATACTAACCTTTCTTTATTATCATAACCCTTAGGTTATTTAATTGTCTCACCTAATGCATAATTAGGTTACGAAGCTTTCATTTTTTAATGAAATCTATAAATGTATATATCCATAACTATAGTATATATGTTTATTGATCCATGCACCACTTCACACATGTTGTCACATATTAAATCACTGTATAACACAAAGATTTAAATATCAATAATGTACATATATAGTGACTTAAAATTCACGGTTATTAGCCCTTAAGGTTTTCAAAAATATAAAATTAATATTTCTAAATTGTAATTTGGATTCTCGAATTAAATTAAACTTTCCCATTCATAAATCAATCTTGTTAATTAGGATTATTTTATCCCAATTCAAATTGCTAATTTAGCAATTAAGTCTATAACTATACATTAGGGTTTCTAACGGAATAATTAGGGTTTAAAAATTTGAAATTAGGGTTTGCTAATTAATTAAGCTTTACCCTAATTAATATTATAATTAATATCACTTAAGCATTATAATTATCTTTTAAATTCACAGATTAGGGTTTCCAAGTTCTGAATTAGGGTTTCAAATTTCCGAAATTGAAATTAGGGTTTCAGAACCGATTTTAGGATTTCTTATCAGTCATTAGGATTTTCTAACTAAATGTTGACGTTCGAATATAATATTAGGGTTTAACACTGAAAAAATTTATCTGGTCAACCCTTAACCACATTCTGAACACATAGATGACCATATACACAACACATATTCACATATACACTTAATCCTGATTAATTCACCTAAATCCTTCACAGAATTTTGAAATCCTCAAAATTCCTTCCCAAAAATATCAAACGCATACACTCATTTTCTGTTTAGGTCTATCATTTGACCTTAAATCCATCATTTAAGATTTTTAAAAATTTTCTAAATTCTCGGGTTGTCACATTAGCCGAATGTCAGCTAACTCATCTGTGAGGACCTAATGTACATGAACACAACATATTATAAAGTTAATTACGCCATAAGATTATGTCTATGATGGTAGATTCATTGAACTGCAAATCGGTTAAACTTACATGATCTTTAAAACATTGCACAAATTCTCTATTCCTCAAATTTGGCAAATCCCCATCCGATATAATCGGATTCGCTTCACATATCTTAGCATCATATTGACTGCAATACAGTTATATATACTTAATATGTATGGAAGGAACTTATAGGCGCAGTAACATAAAACATATATAGTTATGACTACTTAGTTAATGTATGGCGCTACTTCATTTATGTTGACAAGTGCATACAATGTGGCAGCTGCATACTCACTATCGGTCAAGAATCACCTTTTTTCTTGCCAAATGGTTGTACATGATGACTAAAGGCCGTTAATTCTTCATTTTCCTCGTGTGGGATAGCCTCATTCCGAAGTAAGCGATTGTGCCTCGTCTGAACATTCGGCTCAAAGTACAACGAGCAGAAATTAACAAGTTCCTCCATAACATAACTCTCAGCAATTGACCCCTTTACACGGGCTCAGTTCTTCACCTTTTGTTTTAGACGTCACATATACCTAAGTGTTATATATGTATGTATAAATTAGTAAACAAGAATGCACATTTCAGCGTATTAAAAACATTAATGTCATTACCTGTCGAATGGATACATCCATCTATATTGCACGGGACCGCCAAACTTAGCTTCGTACGACAAGTGAATAGGCAAATGCTCCATTGAATCAAAAAATGATAGAGGGAAGATTATTTCTAATTTGCACATTATTTCCACTATCTTCTTTTCCATTTTATCTATGTCTTTGAGTTGGATCTCCGTTAAGCATAGATCTCTGAAGAAATTAGAAAGTTTCGTCAGTGCTTCAACCACACGTTTCTGTAACAAGTCGATAAATGCCACGGGGATCAACTTCTGCATGAATACATGACAATCATAACTTTTGAGACCCCGAAACTTCAGCTCTTCGACTTTACAACACCTTGAAATATTCGAAGCATATCTATCGGGGAGCTTCATTCCACTGATCCAATTACATATCAATAGCAACTGTTCCATGGTCAAAGTATAATCAGCTTTAGACATTACCGCCTTATTACCCTCCTGATACAGCCACAGATGTTCCCTAATGTTCATTTCTACCAAATCCAGCCTCGACTTTTTGTTGTCCTTTGTTCTACCACTTGCATCCATGACTATATAAAAAATATTATTAAATAAGTTCTTCTCAATATGCATTTGATCTAAACAATGACGGATGCATAGTGTAGCCCAATAAGGAAGGTCTAAGAACATGGAGATGTGTGTCCAGTTGTGAACCTTATCACAACCATAAGCTCGCTCTAATATGTGATTCTTCCCTGGAAGTGGAAATTTCAAATGAGTAATCCAACTCAACACTATTGTCCCAGAAAGACGACCAGGTACTTGACGTTTCTCTATTTTTTGATTGAATTGTCTACTCATCCGTCGATAACGATGTTCAATCGGCAAAAACTGTCTGGATGTTGCAAAGAAACTGATTTCCCCCCATGCACACGGGACATGACAAGGCCCCATGAGTCGACCATCCACTAATCATTCCAAACACCGGGAAGTCATTTATAGTCCATAGTAAAGCTACCCTCATGTCAAAGTTCTTTTTAAGAAATACATCATAAGTTTGAACCCCTTTATCCCACAACATCTTTAACTCATCAACTAACGGACTGAGGTATACATTGATGTCTTTACTCGGACTCTTATCACCCGAAATCAGTAAAGGCATGAACATGTAGGGATCTTTCATGCACATCGAAGGCAGGAGGTTATACACAACAATAATCACCGGCCAAGTTGAGTAGGGCTTGGTGTAAGGCCCATTAAACGGATTAAACCCATCCGTAGCAAGTCCAAGCCTAACATTGCGAACCTCTTCAGCAAACGAGGGGTAATTTTTATCAAAAAAATTTCACTCAAGCCCATCTATCGGGTGCGTCAGTTGACCTTCAACTATGTCCCGTGTAGAGTGCCATCTCATATATTCGACGGTATGTGTTGACATAAACAACTGCTGAAGCCTCGGTGCAATGGGAAAGTAACGTAAGATCTTTCTCGGCACGTCTTTTTCTTTTTTCTTACGTTGTTCATAGTATCTACTTGCACCGCAAATATCACATAACCTCTTATCTTTATTAACATCACCGTAATACAACATATAGTCATTCTCACAAGCATCAATCTTCTCATACCCTAGATTGAGCCTTTTGACCATTTTCTTCACATCATAGTATGACTCCGGTAACTTATTGCCTGCAGGTAAGGACTCCTTCACAATGTTTAGCAGTTCATTAAAACCTCTCTTGCTACAGTCATGCTCGTTCTTGAAGTGTAAAAACTTAGTCACGACAGATAAGACGGTGTGCTTTTCGTGCCCGTCATACAATGGTTTCGCTGCTTCATGCAATAACTCATAGAAACCCTTAGCCCCGTCATTCGGCTCTTGCTCGACGCTACTGTCATCCCTGTCTGTATTCCACTGGAAGTATGAACTAGCAGCTTCGACTATCATGTTCGTACAGTCAAAGGTTTCATCACCTCTAGATTCCGGTTCTGATTCATGTTCATCCAACCAGGTTTCCCCATGATAGATTCATGTCGTATAACCCTTCTTGAACCCATACGCAAATAAGTCACACATGACATCACTCCTTTCCTTCCAAACTTCATTCATACACCTCTTACAAGGACAACTAATCTCATCATCGTTGACCTGCTCAAACACGAAATTGAGAAACTGTTCAACCCCACTACGATACTCAGAGCTAAGCCCACTGTTATTAGTGGCTACCCTACGTTCCATCGAACTTCGATCAACAGACATCTTGGACAATTTTCTGCTATATATATGAAAAGTTAGACAAACACAATCAAGTCTCCAAGTTAATGTATATGCAAGCTTATGAGTTTCCTAACTTCATCTCCTACTTTAACGGGTCAGGCTTCTATCCTATTCCCGGATGTGTCGCCTCACTGATGCCAACAACTTGAACACTTCTTTAAAGTTTTCAAAAATTTCGGTAGCACCTCCCCATGGTCTTTAAGTACACGAAATAGACTAACACATCATAGTTTAAATATGCACCCAAAGAACATCAAGAGATATAAACTGACCGAAAATTCAAAAAATATAAAGACGTGCTCAAGTCGTTAACACCAACCTAAGTGAGATCTAAACATACAAGAACAGTCCCAAAACAGGGACTGTTTGAGATTCACTCCTACTAAGTGAATCTCAAACGGGTTTCTAAGCTGCCTAAACTATATGAAAATATGCACATATTTCTGAAATTGTAAAAAAATTATATTACCTCTTTTAAACTAAGCCTAGTAAAGTCATCCAACATCATACCCAATAATTGAAGTTATAAATTGTCTATATTTTGAGCAAATATTTATATATATAATACAATTATATACAATTATATTTTGAGCAAATATTTAAAGGTTGGAAGAAGTTATTAGTTTCATCCACTTGTAAGACACTTGATTAACTTTGCCCAAAGAACATGTCCAAGAAAAGTAACAAACCTCCTTTATATGATTTTAGTGTAAATTTTTGTAAATTAAGGCACCTTAGGTTCCAAACCTCCTTTAAGAGCCAAGACAAACATTACTTACCATTTCCATTTGGTTGAAACATTATCTTTTGATTGATGTTGCTATGTGTACTTGTTATTTAAATATATTTTTCATAACATCTATTGATTTGCTCTCAATTACTATGATTAGATATTAATATCATTCATACCTAATTAGTCTAACAACATGTTGAGATTGAACTTCATATGATTAGATTGAATGTTAAGCTTCTTTATTATTAAAAAACTCATATTTTAATACCTCTAAGTACACATAATGTCTTATATAGTTCTGAAATTTTGTATAAAAATTAAAATGGGTTTAGAATGTACAAGGCACGGTCTAAGCTCAAACCAATTTCATCTCAACCTTATTCTTTATGAACTCAAGCTTAACCCAAGGCCTGAAAGCTACTAGTGAGAACAAAAAACTTAACCCCCAAAGAATAAAAATTAGAAATAAACGAAAGATTCGTTTAAACAAGACATCGAGCACACACAGTAAGACACTGAATACACAACAACAAAATGTGCAAATAGCTTACAACACAACGAGAGATGAGTGCATTTATTCACATTTTAGAAACTAAAATAGTACACATAAATATACATAGAAATATATATACTATATACATAACAATACGCTACAGAATGGTACATAGATTTCTCTCTATGTACATAACAATAATACAAATATGTACAAAATATTAAACAATAAGCAAAATGAAAAGGCAATTTTTTTTATAAATCCTACAAAACTGAAAACACAATGCAAGACCAACCTGGGATTTAGGCTCCAAAACCCACTTAACAATCTAAACTTTTTAATTTGAAGAATAGCTCAATGCCCGAAAGTTTTCCTACTTTGATTTAAAGAAGCTAAACATATGCACTGTACTTTGATTTTGGCAAAAAAAATTGGGAAATTTACCAAACTTAAAACCAGCACTATCAATACCAGTATAAATCAAATAATATAGACCTTAAATCAAATCTTATTATACATTAATATGACAGCAAAGCTATTATAATGGTTCCATAAGTTAATTAGGGGAAAAAGTTGAATTAGAAAAACTTACTGAGGCGAGGACTGTCGACAGCGAGGACTGTCGACGGCGAGGCGGCGACAGGGACTCGACGGTGAGGTGGTAGGTGGTAATTGGAAGATGGGCGACGACGAGCTACTCAAGGCGACGACAGAAGGAAGAGGGAAAGAAGAATTTTGCGCGGGGGGGGGGAAGAAAAAGGATAAGCAGAAAATTAAAACCGATCTGATTATATAAGACTCATTCTCGGCAGCATGGCCATCGCTGTGACACTCCCAAAATAGAGTCCTCTGACTCCGGTCCGGTCATCACGATAAAATACGAACATCCACCTCTAAACAACATACGATAACTAAAATGCGGAAAATAATAAACGTACGTCGTTCATTCAAAAGGTGTTACTAGTCTCAAGATTCGATAACCTTAATATCATCTTACAAACATACCCTAAAATAATCATTAGGGTTTGTGACGAACGAGATTTTTTAATTTAATTTTAATATTTATTGAATTAAATAAATATTTTTCGATGATTTAATTATTAGATTAAATAATTAATTGATGAAGTTGTGATAGATTAATTAGATTAATTTAATTATATGAGTTATATTTATTAAATTAATGTGGAGAATTTTATTATTCAAAGTATGTATTTATGTGAACTTATTGAATTAAATGAAATATTTAATAAGCATAATGTTATTTTAATTAATTTAATAATTAATTAGAGAATTAATAATTTGACATAATTAATTTATGAGAAAATTAATTATGTGACTATGTGAATTAAGAATAAATTATCATATTTTATTTAATTTAAAGTAAATAAGATATTGGATTTATTTTATAAAGGGGTGCGACATTATTAAACTATAATATAAGAAGTTTATCAAAATAAATGGGTTTGAGTTTTAAAAATAACCAAATAAGGCCTTAGGGGAGGTTGTGAGCAGTTAACCTATGATGGGTTAACTGATCACCACAACTGCGTCAGTTTCAAAATGTTATATACGTCTTCTTTTATTCGTTAAGTCTTTTAGTTTTGCTAAGTCTGAAAAAAGGAAAATCAGAGAGAATTTGAGAAATTGTTGAGAAAAAAATTGAGAGCTGTTGATTGAAGAAGTAACTGAGGAAGGATCATCTCTACTAATCTACACTCTACGCCTTGGGTAATCTCTTCAACCCAGTTTTTATTTATGTCATCTAAAGTTTTATAAGAAAATGGCTTTGAAGTTCTGTAAAAGCTCTATAATTGAAAAAGAGTAAAGATTATGTGTTTAGATATGTGATAAGATGTTATTATAACGTGTTTTATTATATATTGTATGTTTCTATAACATCAATTTCATAAAAATATGTCGTATATAGTTGCTTCAAAATTATATAGTATAGAAATATGGTCATATGGCCCTTACGCACAAATTTAATGCGGCAATCATGTGTTGTATCATAAATTTACACTTGTATATAATTATGTATGTTAAAATGAAGAAAATAAACTTCGAATGGATAGATTTGGTGTTATAACGAACCCGTAGTGTTAATTTTTATGTTTTGTGTTCAAAACTTTTAAGAACATCAAGAACAGTGAAATTACATGTTTTGATTCTGAAAATTTTGTGTTTTAACTTGTTAAAATTATGTTAGAAAGGTTGGGTAATGATCATATATGAATTATAGAATTTGGGTATGCTTAAATTAATATATGGACAAGGAAATTGGAAGTTATGATCTTGTTCTCTGTGTTCTTCACGAGAACATATGGGTGAACTTGGGAGATTTTTTTTTGGCCTAAATTGGCCTTGTTACGTAGGAACCGCAGAAACTGAGTCTGGTTAACCCCGCCCCCGGCGGGTGTTACCAAACTAAATTACCCCGCCCCGGCGGGCAAAAAAAATATATTAAATAATAATAATAATAATAAATAAATAAATAAATAATAATAATTAATTAATTAAAATATTTATCAAATAAAATAAATATTTTAATTGAGATATTTATGAAATAAAATAAATATTCGATGAAAATTATTATTAAAATATTTATAAAATAAAATGAATATTTTAATTGAGATATTGATGGAGTAAAATAAATATTCGATGAAAATTATTATTAAAATATTTATAAAATAAAATAAATATTTTAATTGAGATATTGATGGAGTAAAATAAATATTCGATGAAAATTATTAATTAAAATATTTATAAAATAAAATGAATATTTTAATTAAGATATTTATAGAATAAAATAAATATTCGATGGAAATTATTAATTAAAATATTTATAAAATAAAATAAATATTTTAATTGAGATATTTATAGAATAAAATAAATATTCGATGGAAATTATTATTAAAATATTTATAAAATAAAATAAATATTTTAGTTGGAATATTTATGGAATAAAATAAATATTCGATGAAAATTATTATGAAATAATTTATTCGAGTGTAATAATAGTAAGTGAATGAAAATATTCTAATTTAATTAAATAATTAAATTAGAAGTGTAATGATTTGTTAAATAAAGTGGAGTTTATATTAAATAATTAAGTGAAAATGTAACTAATGAATGTTGTGAATACTTATGGTATGTGTGTAGGACTTGTGGTGAACGAAAGTAGTAATCGTTTAGCTTACACACGAGGCAAGTTCCTAAACCTTGTTTCTTTATATAAAGCAAGTTCCTTATTCTATCTTGTTTATTATTGTTCAAGTCAAGATTTCATATTAGATGTTATCATTCTTTAAAAACATAATTCCTGTTATACAATACTTATTCGATTGTATACATCTTGAACTTTATTATTCAAATTCAATATCAATTATTGTTGAACTTTGTAAGACTAGCGAACCCTTACTGTTTCGACTAGTCCATAGTTGATGAACGTTCTAAATTTCAGAACCATTGTTGAACTGATCCAAACCAAACTTCTTTTGGTATGTATTCTAATGTCAAACTGAGATGAACAACCTTATTATAGGGGATTAATTACGCTTTAGCATTAAGATATTGTGCACAGTATGGTACTAAGGGCTGATCCCCCTAAGTACGAGAATAAGAGTCCATAGTCTTATGACTGTTAAAGATTTCAACTATAACACTTGACAACCTAGGACATAGTTCAAGGTCTTATGACCCTCAGAAGTTCTTTTAATTCTTGTTATTCATTCTTGATTCAAAAGCTGAGTTTTCTTGTTATAGAAGTTTTTGATTCACTCGCATGTTATTATTTTATTGTTGTACTATTATACTTGTGGGCAATCGTGCTCACTCTTGCATAATAATAACATTGCAGTTAAGAACGAAAGGTCCGACGAGCCTTCTACTAGCAAAGGCAAGGGCAAGATTAACAAGTGATGAAGACTTGTTGTTTATGTGATTATGTATTTATGTTTCAGACTTATGTTAATGTTGTGTAAGACTATTATTTGTTTATATTTTCGCATTTGAGATTTAAGGTTAGTATGACCTGGGATTTATGTATTTAATTCAGATGATGTAACTCCTTAAGGAGAGGATTTATTTCTATCTATTGCATGGTTTGCATTTATTATGGGTAGATAGATAGATGATATTTGTACAGTGAACACCAAATCCCGTGGAATTGAAGTACTCGAATTTGGGGGTGTCACAGGTTGGTATCAGAGCAAGGTTATGAACCTTAGGTGGGGGAACAACCTTAGGTAGTAGCCTTATAGGAAATCGAGAACATAGTAGTGGTAAACTCTTATCGAGTTCTAAGAAATGAATTCCTTAATTCAATGAAGATAATAAAAGACTTTATGTGTTTATGTGATAAATTATGTGTTCGCTAGTACCGATTAGTAACTAAAACTTAAAACTGCATTATCAGGATGTCGAATGTTGGAGGAGCTAGTCGAACTGGGGAGGAGGAACCCCGAGTACCTACAGAGGAGGAGCCCCGAGAAATTCATGTCGTCAGGGAGCAGTTGGTACAGAGAGAGCCATCTCCGTTGATCACTGTTGTTGGTCAGGACCATGAGCCTGAGACTGATCCAGAGGAGGATCTTGAGGAAGAAGAGGAGTTTCCATCGAACTCCATCGATGCTGAGATGTACGACGAGTTATATGATCGTAACGTAGAGTTACGTGACACTGTTCAAGAGCTGACTGAACGGGCGATTATTCAACAAATTACCATCGAGCAGAATGATAGTGAAGTTATGACACTTCACACACATCTAGGAAACGTAGAATGGGATTTGGTCCACAAGAAGGGTCAAATCGAGGAGAAGTCCGAAGAGATAGAGAAGTTAAAGAAGGAACTGAAAGAAAGCTCAGAAAGGCTGACCATAGCAGAGGAGGGCTGGGTAAGAGAATCATGTCGTGTTGATCTTGCAGAAGAGGATTGTCATGCAAAGAAGGCTAAGCTTGGGGAGATGTACTCTACACTTAATAATGTAATGGATGAGGCCCAGGATTATGTTATGAGATACCCAATTCAGTTCGAAGGACTACCATCATATATGCTAGATCGTAGGACGATGTCCCACATTATGGAAGAAGAACGTAGCAAGGCTATTCAACGCCTTAGCAGGCAATGATAGGATTAGTTTAATTATGTGAAAACCTATCTGGTATTTAAAATGTAAATTCCGATGTGTTTATAAACAAAGGAATGTTTTAATGTTTTAAATCCTATAGATTTTTTATCTCGGGATAGTTGATGTAAATAGCAGTGATGCTATCGTAGTTTGTTAAAACTTTTGATTAAATAAATATACCAAGTTGTTTGAGAAAGTGTGTTAAGTGATTATGTTAAATTGTTTAAGTTAAGCCTTAAATATTTAGAGAATTGAATAAAGATCTAATAAGCGTATATTTTAACAGAAATATGCCACTGAGAAGAAGACCAAATCGTCAACCAGCGCAGGAAGGGTCAACGAATAACAACAACAACAACACCAATGTTGACCCCATTTAGCAGTTGGTGAATTTACTGGCTGGAGCAATTAACAATCAACCTCAAGCTCCACCAAATACAACATTCAAGGATTTCAAGGCGGTGGGACCGCCAGAGTTCAAAGGCTCCATGAACCCGATAGAACCTCAGATTTGGGTTATGGAGATGGAGAAAGTTTTTGATGTCGCCAGAGTCAGAGAGGACCAGAAAACCGTCTACGCAATGTTCATGTTGAAATCAGAAGCCAGTTGTTGGTGGCAAGAAAATAAGGTCCGTGGAGGAGAAGGTGTGATCACCTGGGAGAGGTTTAAGTAGATGTTCTTCGAGATGTACTTTCTGAAAACCTCGTAGAACTAAATGGAGGTCTAGTTTCTGGAGTTAAAACAGGGAAATATGTCCGTACCAGCTTATGCGGCAAAATTCAATGAGTTGGCTAGGTTCGCCCCGTATCAAGCATACACGGATGAGAGAAAAGCAAGAAGGTTTGAACAAGGACTGAAGCCCTGGTTATATAGCAAAGTATCAATGTTTCAGCTAAACACTTTTGCTGGAGTACTAGAGAAAGTCATACTTGCTGAAGGTGGAAGCGATGCGGTAACAAAGTATAATCAGGATCAGAAGAAGAAGAAGAATGAAAGTGAAGGAATTAACAAGGCTAGTGGAAGCAACACGGGAGGAAGTATCAAGCAGAAAAGGAGGTGGTCTGACAACTCGTCAACTGGAAATCATAAAGGAGGTCAGAAGAAGAGGATTGAAGCATGCCCGACCTACGGGAAAGCTCACCTAGGAGTTTGCATGAAGGGAAAACGAGTGTGCTACAATTGTGGTCAGGAAGGCCACATAGCACATAATTGTCCTAACCCAAAGAAGGGTGCCTGCTTCACTTGTGGCTCAAAAGACCATCTGGCAAGAGACTGTCCTAAGAAGGGATCTGGAGGGGCAGGATCAGGAGGAAATAGGGAAAACAGCGGTGGAAGCGCTCTGACTATCACGGGACCAACCGCAACCAACAGACCAACTGCCAGGACCTTCAACATGACAGTGCAGGATGTTGTGCAGTATCGTGATATGGTGTCAGGTATCATTTCGATCAATAAAGTTAATGCTTATGTATTATTTGATTCGGGTGCTACTTGTTCATTTATATCCGATGACTTTGCTAAGAACTTAGAATTGCCTAAGGTCGAGTTAGAATACCCCATGAACATAGAAATTGCGAATAGAGAAATAATCCCTATTAAGTACGTACATAAGAACTGTAGGGTGAATATTAAGGGTAATATCATGAACGTAGATCTTATCCCTATTCAACTTGGAAAATTTGACATTATCTTGGGAATGGATTGGTTATTCAATCACGGGGCCATAATTGATTGCCAGAAGAAGCGTATTAACCTTATGACTCCATCAAAGGTTGTGTTTTATGGTAGCAAGTCTCCTATACAAGCGAGTTATCTGACGATGATGCAGGCCAGGAAGTTGTTAAGACAAGGCTGTGTAGGATATTTAGCTTACATAGTCGACAGTCGTAAAGAAAATCCGAAAGTAGAGGAGATACCAGTAGTGAGAGACTTCGCAGATGTATTTCCAGACGATTTGCCAGGACTTCCGCCAGATAGAGAAGTTGAGTTCGTCATCGATTTGGCGCCAGGAACAGATCTAATATCGAAGGCACTGTACCGAATGGCACCAGTTGAGATGAAAGAATTGATGGTACAACTACAAGAATTGTTGGACAAGAAGTACATTCAACCAAGAGTATCGCCGTGGGGAGCGCCAGTGTTGTTTGTGAAGAAGAAGGACGGGACAATGCGGCTTTGCATCTACTATAGAGAACTAAATAAGGTCACGATTAAGAATAGATATCCATTACCGAGGATCGACGACCTGTTTGATCAATTGAAAGGAGTGAGATACTTTTCAAAGATAGACTTGAGAAGTGGTTATCATCAACTGAAGGTGAGGACAGAGGATGTAACGAAGACAGCGTTCAGAACACGATGCGGTCACTACGAATTTTAGGTAATATCATTTGGTCTAACGAATGCTCCTGCAGCATTTATGAGCTTAAGGAATGGAGTGTTTAAGCCGTGTTTGGACAAATTCGTAGTGGTATTTATAGATGACATTTTGGTATATTCAAAAACCAAGGAAGAACATGAAGAGCATTTGAAGGTAACGTTAGAGGCGTTGAGAAGGGAGAAGTTGTATGCTAAGTTTTTAAAATGCGAATTTTGGATCAAGCGAGTACAATTTCTCGGACATGTGATCGATAAAGATGGAATTTCTGTAGATCCATCCAAAATCGAAGCCTTGATAAACTAGGATCAGCCGAGAACGCCGTCAAAAGTACGAAGTTTTCTTGGATTGACAGGATATTATATAAGATTCATTCAAGACTTTTACAAGATCACAACTCCGTTAACGAATTTGACTCGAAAAGCTGTGAAATTTGTTTGGACGGAGAAGTGTGAGGAAAGATTTCAAGAACTTAAGAAGAGGCTGAGTACAACACATGTGTTATCTCTTTCGGATGATACATGAAATTTTGTTGTTTACAGTGATGCGTCGCATAAAGGAGTTAGTCGTGTGCTTATGCAAAACGGCAGAGTCATTGCGTATGCGTCACGATAATTGAAAGATTATGAGAAGGGGTATCCAACCCACGACTTGGAGTTAGCTGCAGTGGTTTTTGCTTTGAAAATTTGGAGGCACTATCTCTATGGGGAGAAGTGTGAAATACATACAGACCACAAGAGTCTGAAATATATTTTTACACAAAAGGACTTGAATATGCTCCAAAGAAGGTGGTTGGAATTAATTAAGAACTATGACTATGAGATTTTATACCATCCGGGTAAGGCAAATGTGGTTTCCGACGCCTTAAGTAGAAAGGGTTGGGAAAAATTGATGATGTTAACCGCTCAGAAGGAATTGATTTCAGCAATGGAGAAGTTGGAGTTAGAAGTGAAATATCCTATGGAAATAGATGAGAAACTGTTTCAGATGCAATCTAGTACAACCCTATTGGATAAAGTTAAGGAGGTTCAACTTCAGGACGAAGAATGTAAAAAGGTGAAAAAGAAGATATTTGAAGGAACCGAACCGAGATTCAAGATGGATAATGAAGGAATACTGAGATTTGAGAGCAGAATTTGGGTACCGCCAGTACCAGAAATTAAGGAAGACATTTTGAGTGAGGCTCATAGTTCACGATATTCGATTCACCCTAGTAGTACCAAGATGTACCAAGATCTTCGACAACATTTCTGGTGCCCAAATTTGAAGTGAGATGTTGTAGAGTGTGTTGCCAAGTGTCTGACATGTTAAAAAGTGAAAGCAGAACATCAGAGACCGAGTGGATTACTACAACCTTTAGAGATCCCAGAATGGAAATGGGAACATATTACGATGGATTTTGTGGTTGGCCTTCCGACGACTCAGAAAGGCTACGACGCAGTATGGGTTATCATTGACCGATTGACGAAATCCACACACTTCCTTCCAATCAAAATTATATTCAACTTAGATCAGTTGGCGAGGTTATATGTGAAAGAGATTGTTTCGCGAAACGGAGTTCCGGTGTCAATTATTTTTGATAGGGATCCGTGCTTTACATCCAACTTCTAGAAATGTCTATAGGAATGCATAGGTACGCAATTGCGAATGAGTACGACATATCACCCTCAGACAAATGGGCAGAGTGAAAGAACGATTCAGACATTAGAAGATATGTTAAGAGCGTGTGTAATGGACTTTAAAGGAAATTGGGATGATCACCTACCGCTCGTATTGACATGCCGCCTTATGAAGCGTTATATGGCAGAAAGTGCAGAACTCCGCTATACTGGGATGAAGTTGGCAAAAGACAATTACTAGGCCCAGAATTAGTGCAGCAGACATCAAAATAGTTAAAGTGATCCAAACAAGACTGGTAGCAGCTCAAGATAGGCAGAAGAAATATGTTAATCCACATCGTAAAAATGTTGAGTTTGAATCGGGTAGTTATGTGTTCTTGAAGGTCCGTCCCTGGAAGGGTAAGATCAGGTTTGGAAAGAAAGGGAAATTAAGCCCAAGATTCATTGGACCCTTTGAGGTACTGCGAAGAATCGGAGAAGTTGCATATGAGGTAGCCTTACCTCCAGCCCTCGAGAATGTTCACAACGTCTTCCATGTTTCAGTTCTACGACCCTACAAACCCGATTACAAGCACGTAATTGAATATGAACCCCTACATTTTGAGAAAGACTTATCCTATGAAGAAATTCCTGTTCAGATTGATGACCATAAAGAACAAGTTCTCAGAAATAAAGTAATACCTTCTGTTAAGGTAATTTAGAGGAACCATAACGCTGAAGAAGCAACGTGGGAACTCGAAGAGAATATGATGAAGAATTACCCTCATTTATTTGAGTAATTTATGTGTAAGCGATTCTGGGGACAAAATCTTATTAGGGGGGAGAATGTAACGGGACAGATTGATTGAGTTGTGATTCTGGGGACATAACCCTTTTAAGGGGGAAAAGATGTGACGAATGAGATTTTGTAATTTAATTTTAATATTTATTGAATTAAATAAATATTTTTCGATGATTTAATTATTAGATTAAATAATTAATTGATGAAGTTGTGATAGATTAATTAGATTATTTTAATTATATGGGCTATATTTATTAAATTAATGTGGAGAATTTTATTATTCAAAGTATGTATTTATGTGAGCTTATTGAATTAAATAAAATATTTAATAAGCATAATGTTATTTTAATTAATTTAATAATTAATTAGAGAATTAATAATTTGACATAATTGATTTATGAGAAAATTAATTATGTGACTATGTGAATTAAGAATAAATTATCATATTTTATTTAAATTAAAGTAAATAAGATATTGGATTTATTTTATAAAGGGGTGCAACATTATTAAACTATAATATAAGAAGTTTATCAAAATAAATGGGTTTGAGTTTTAAGAATAACCAAATAAGGCCTTAGGGGAGGTTGTGAGCAATTAACCCATGATGGGTTAACTGATCACCACAACTGCGTCAGTTTCAAAATGTTTTATATGTCTTCTTTTATTCGTTAAGTCTTTCAGTTTAGCTAAGTCTGGAAAAAGGAAAATTAGAGAGAATTTGAGAAATTGTTGAGGAAAAAATTAAGAGTTGTTGATTGAAGAAGTAACTGAGAAAGGATCATCTCTACTAATCTACAATCTACGCCTTGGGTAATCTCTTCAACCCTGTTTTTATTTACGTCATCTAAAGTTTTATAAGAAAAAGGCTTTCAAGTTCTGTAAAAGCTCTGTAATTGAAAAATAGTAAAGATTATGTGTTTAGATATGTGATAAGATGTTATTATAACGTGTTTTATTATATATTGTATGTGTCCATAACATCAGTTTCATAAAAATATACCGTATATAGTTGCTTCAAAATTACAGAGTATAGAAATATGGCCATATGGCCCTTACGCACAAATTTAATGTGTCAATCATATGTTGTATCATAAATTTACACTTGTATATAATTATGTATGTTAAAACGAAGAAAATAAACTTCGAATGGACAGATTTGGTGTTATAACGAACCCGTAGTGTTAATTTTTATGTTTTGTGTTCAAAACTTTCAAGAACATCAAGAACAATGAAATTACATGTTTTGATTCTGAAAATTTTGTGTTTTAACTTGTTAAAATCATGTTAGAAAGGTTGGGTAATGATCATATATGAATTATAGTATTTGGGTATGCTTAAATTAATATATGGACAAGAAAATTGGAAGTTATGACCATGTTCTCTGTGTTCTTCACGAGAACATATAGGTGAACTTGGGAGATTTTATTTTTTTTTGCCTAAATTGGCCTTGTTACATGGGAACTGCAGAAACTGAGTCTAGGTAACCCCGCCCCCGGCGGGTGTTACCAAACTAAATTACCCCGCCCCGACGAGCAAAAAAAATAAAATAAAAATAATAATAATAATAAATAAATATATAATAATGGTTAATTAATTAAAATATTTATCAAATAAAATAAATATTTTAATTGAGATATTTATGGAATACAATAAATATTCGATGAAAATTATTATTAAAATATTTATAAAATAAAATGAATATTTTAATTGAGATATTGATGGAGTAAAATAAATATTCGATAGAAATTATTATTAAAATATTTATAAAATAAAATAAATATTTTAATTGAGATATTGATGGGGTAAAATAAATATTCGATAAAAATTATTAATTAAAATATTTATAAATTAAAATAAATATTTTAATTGAGATATTGATGGAGTAAAATAAATATTCGATGGAAATTATTAATTAAAATATTTATAAAATAATATGAATATTTTAATTGAGATATTTATGGAATAAAATAAATATTCGATGAAAATTATTAATTAAAATATTTATAAAATAAAATGAATATTTTATTTGAGATATTTATGGAATAAAATAAATATTCGATGGAAATTATTATTAAAATATTTTAAAAATAAAATAATTATTTTAGTTGAAATATTTATGGAATAAAATAAATATTCGATCGAAATTATTATGAAATAACTTATTCGAGTGTAATAATAGTAAGGGAATGAAAATATTCTAATTTAATTAAGCAATTAAATTAGAAGTGTAATGATTTGTTAAATAAAGTGGAGTTTATATTAAATAATTAAGTGAAAATGTAACTAATGAATGTCGTTAATACTTATGGTATGTGTGTAGGACTTGTGGTGAGCGAAAGTTGTAATCGTTTAGCCTACACATGAGGTAAGTTCCTAAACCTTGTTTCTTTACATAAAGCAAGTTCCTTATTCTATCTTGTTTGTTATTGTTCAAGTCAAGATTTCATATTAGATGTTATCATTCTTTAAAAACATAATTCCTATTATACAATACTTATTCGATTGTATACATCTTGAACTTTATTATTCAAATTGAATATCAATTATTGTTGAACCTTGTAAGACTAGCAAACCCTTATTAATTCGACTAGTCCATAGTTGATGAACGTTCTAAATTTCAAAACCATTGTTGAAATGATCCAAGCCAAACTTCTTTTGGTACGGATTCTAATGTCAAACTGAGATGAACAACCCTGTTATAGGGGATTAATTACGCTTTAGCGTTAAGATATTGTGCACAGTATGGTACTAAGGGCTGATCACCCTAAGTACGAGAAGAAGAGTCCATAGTCTTATGACTGTTAAAGGTTTCAAGTATAACACTTGACAACCTAGGACATAGTTCAAGGTCTTACGACTCTCAGAAGTTTTTTTGATTCTTGTTATTCATTCTTGATTCAAAAGCCGAGTTTTCTTGTTACAGAAGTTTTTGATTCAATCGCATGTTATTATTTTATTGTTGTACTATTATACTTGTGGGCAATCGTGCTCACTCTTGCATAATAATAACATTGCAGTTAAGAACGAAAGGTCCGACTAGCCTTCTACTAGCAAAAGCAAGGGCAAGATTAACAAGTGATGAAGACTTGTTGTTTATGTGATTATGTATTTTTATTTCAGACTTATGTTAATGTTGTGTAAGACTATTATTTATTTATATTTTCACATTTGAGATTTAAGGTTAGTATGACCTGAGATTTATGTATTTAATTCAAATGATGTAACTCCTTAAGGAGATGATTTATTTCTATCTATTACATGGTTTGCATTTATTATGGGTAGATAGATAGATGATATTTATACAATGAACACCAAATCCCATGGAATTGAAGTACCCGAATTTGGGGGTGTCACAGGGTTCATGTTACACAACAGTAATTTAAACTAAGCATAAGATAAATTTTGCTCCTTGCAACTATCCTACATAGTTGCAATAGTTCATGATATAGCAAGGATGAGCAACAAGTTTGCTCAACAAGTTTAAATACAACAATAAAGATATATCATGATGAATGTGAAGTATCTGATAATGAATTCAACAATATGAATATCTGAAGGATTTAACAATATGAATATTAGAGGCAAAGGTAATAGTTGCTTTTAGAATAACTGCTAGTCAAGTCGACTTTGAACTATAACACTCCAATGGAATCAATAGCTAATTGACCCTTTGTTTACTGGCTACAAAATAAGTACTTGAGGGGATCAGCCTCGCGTACACCATATATATGCATAACATTTAAATTTGCTCTTTGTATCTTATGTTAGATACCTGGGGTACTCCCCTATCAAAATGGGGTGTTCTTTCAGTCTAAGAATCCTTACCATCAATTGGTTTGGATAGCTTTTATAAAACTTCATTCCCTTGTCTGACCGAACAAAGGTTCAGACTATATCTAACACAGTTCAAGAATTATAGAACTTTAAATGATGTACAAGTCCAAGACTGTACGAACTCAAGTGCACTAAGTGCGAATATCAATAATATCGATGTGGAATAATTGTAAGGTAATTAAACCACTTAATAGAATGTTTGGAAATAAATTTCAAGCTTAAATGAATACCTTTTAATTCAACAATAACCTGCTCAATACAATATGAGAAGGATATAAAACTTTCACAACACTCAAAGTTGTGTAAGTTAAAAAACTTGCTCAAGTAAAAGAGTAAGAATTAAGGAACTTGCACAAGCAAATAGTGAAGTTCAAGGAAACTTGCTCAATATAAATTTGAGTAAGGTTAGGGAACTTGCAACACAATAAACTAGTGTTCAAATACTTGCTCAAGTAAACGTGTAAGAGTTTAGGAACTTGCATTTAATATACGAATCGCATGAAATTCAAGAACTTGCACAAAATCCAAAGTTGTGTAAGTTAGGAAACTTGCCTGTTTGCTCAGCTACAATTAATTCTAGCTTTAATTACTTGCGTTGAAACGACCTAACGTTATCAAGTCGATCATTTCAATTAATATGTGTAACTAGTACGAGTCTACACTTAAAAGAATCAAGTCATCACATAGCATGCTTTTCAACACATTATATGACATATTGGTCATATATTACAAGGTAAAGAAATCATATAAGCATGCCTTAAATTTCAGAATCAGAAACAGAATCTTGGCAAGACTGCAAGACGGCGCAGCTGCGCCTGGTCTAGGCTTAGGGACGGCGCAGCTGCACTGTCCCCTGGCCAGACCAGGGTTGAGCCTCGCACTTCCTGTTTCTGCCCAACTCTAACATACCCCTATACATACATATTAACATACATACATGCTAGAGGTCTCACAAGACACATGACCATACTTGAATTTACAACAAGTTTAGCTTACAATTTATATGACATTAATATATACAAAGGTTATGTAATCATCTTGCTTTATATTTCATGTCATATGTCAACATAGAGATTACTAAATATGCTAATATACATGTTTGTGGTGTTCATATCATTGGTTCGCAACCAATCATTGTTTAACACTTTAAATCATGCTCTAAACTCATGAATCATGTCTAGGAATATTATAGTCATAACATGACATCTTACTTCTTTAGAATCAATATATACATGTGATGCAACTAAATTTTGAAAACATGTCCAAGGTTGTCTTTGAAATTATTTTAGCACGAATGATGCAATCCAACACATGTAAGACAAATCTACAACTTTTATCATAAGTAAATAAGTTAAGATATTCTCTTTTCAAAATCATAAACTATAACTCTTAGCATTCATGTTCATTAGCCTTACCTACGCTTTTCTTTTTAAAGCATTCTCTAGCACAAAGCTAACAAGTTCAAATCATGATAAAGACACTATAAATCATATATCATGCTTATTTAGGTTCCAAATCAGTCATGTACATGAGCCACTAAGTTCAGAACTTGTGAACGTAAGTTTTCCACAAGGTTAGTTTTGAAAACTTTAAGTTTTGTTATAAACTTCCTTACTAATCCAAGTTAATTACTTCATACCACATAAGTAAGTTTTACGTCTCATATTATACTTCTGTTTAGGTACATATATAAGTTATAATACCAAATCGAGAATGCCTAGCATAACAGAAACCAGAAACTAGATCTGAGGTACGGCACAGCTGCGCTGCACCCTAGTATAAATAGGGCGCAGCAACGTCATGCATGCATCAGAGGCAGTAACCTGCTCTATTTTGCATAGCATCAAACAACTTCGATTCCTTTCAGTTTAAACATGTTCCAATCCATCATTTAAGAGTTCAAACATGTAAGCCTACTTCCAAAACATATTATAGCATGCCAATTCACTTTGATTAACAAAGAATTTCAAGAATTTGACAAAACCCATTTCAAGAACACAAGTTAAGATTTTTATACCTCTTAGAGCTAAATGAACTTAGTTCCTTTCTTCTGAGCTTGCTAACCTTTTCTTTGGACCACACACACACCAACTCAAATTCTCAGAGTTTCAATAGACAAAACAACCAACGTAAACTGAAAATTGGCTACTATTTATAGAAGGCTTTGGACTAGATATTGACATTACCCTAATGTTGGAGCTTATGGTGCAAAGGAAGAACACATTGGTTGCTAAGGAGTCGTTCAATAACCCAATATCAGCCATTCTTATAGCCATTGGCCTATAAATCATTACCTATGTTTAGCCACTTGAAAAATACGTAAGTTAGGTGATTGGTTACTATTCATTGTACCTTTATGCCACTCAATTTGGGACAAGAGCAAAATCTCAGCATTTGTTATTCTAAGGCTTAGTTTGGTCCCTTTAAATTTCAAAATGAAATCTTAATGTATCATTATTACCATATTAGAAAATCTAGGGATTATTTAGGTACTCATATCATATAATCCATGTACATTAAAAACACAATTAAAATAACACAGTTAAGTATTATTAATCGGGTAACTCCATAATTATTTTTACTACTCTTATAAACATATGATAACATTATTTAATATCAATGTTTATTTAAACATCTAATCTCTTTCCTAGTTTCTAAATTACACAACTATTTTAATTATTTCTGTTTAAAAATCACTTATGATTTTATTGCACTACTTGATAATCCAATTCATTAGAATGTATTCTTATTATATGATTTTATGCATGTCACACCTTACAATATTAATGCTCCAATTCAGTGCTACAATAGGAACTCACTTTCTCAGACTGAACACTGGCGCAGCTGCGCAATTTTGTACTGCTGGGACGGCACAGCTGTGCCGGTCCCTGGCAATGCCAAAATGGGTTAGCTTCAAGCCATTTCCAAATCATAACACCACACAAGTCTCATATGATATAGTTTACTTCGATAGTGGTGATACACTCATAATTGAAATGAATCAATATGTTTAAAATCTATAACTATATTCAAATGGATTGAATATTTAATCATTAAGAATTCTAACATTTCTTTGATACCAAACTCTTAGGGTTAGTCCACTAATTTAAATAAACTATTAGTGACTCCCTTTAATCATTTCATAAATTCACATAACCACACAAGGTTTAAATAGACTCAGAAAACCAACTCATTAAAAATTAAATCACATATTTAATTAAATAAGGAGTTTAAAATTCAAGGCCGTTACAGTCGCTATTACTCCCGTCGCCAATGACTTAATATCGATGGTATAGGCCCGTCGCCAATGCTATAGCCCGTCACCCTACACCCTTCCATCGCGCGGGTAGTGGAAAAGATGGCGCCATATAAGTAAAAACAAACCATTGCCGACGACATACATTAACGACAGCTTGGCAGTCGCTATTAAAGTCATTCCCGATGGCTATTCTCCTGTCGATATTACCCCCGTCGCCTATGACCCAGTTTTTTGTAGTGATGGGTAAAATGCGTAAATATTTTAAATAAGTAAGTGGTTATAAAATATTCATTGTTGTTGGGGAATATTCGTTTGGTCGTGAAATATTCTTGTTGTCGAAAAATATTCGTACGACGGCGCAACCATTTGTGGGCCCAATATTGAAAAACTTTCGGATGAAAAAAATGACACTGTGAAAACTGTTGGAATACCCGGTGGGTAAAGTAAAGTAATACGAATTTTTACACAGTATTACACAATATTTTTATATTATTGTTACTTCAATAATTGTAACTGCAAAATATTTCCTATTATCAGATCAATAATTCATATTATCTGAATAATATTATTAGATAGTATTATTGGTAATGTCTAAGGAAGTTCTGTCTAGGAAAGGGGTTTGGTCACCTAATTGCGCGCCAGTAAGAAGAAATCCTTATCGAAAAGCCTCCTATTTCTTGGGAACGATCTGGTTGTCAATATTGTAGTTCTGAAATATTATTTATGAATAATTAATCGTTGATTTATATGATAAAGAAATATTTATTTAATATAGATATAAATGGAGGAATTTTTAGAAAAGTGACCATTGTTGAAAATTGATATTTTATCTTTTCTGATTAAATAATTCATTCAAATATATTATTATATTATATTATAAATGTATAATGTAGTAATATAATAATATAATAATGGTAATATATTTATACTAAATTCACGGTATATGAATAAAATGAGGAGGAAGAGTGCAAATTGGGTCTGAATGGTATTTTGAGGATTAAAACGTGTAGAATGTTTGGTGGAGGATTTTTCTAATTGAGTGGGCTCCACTTGTGTGTGAAATATACTGATTTTTGTTGGCCAAAGTGTGTTTGCGGTGGATTTGATTCCTAAGTAAATTTTCAAGGATGGAATGCTATGAGATTTCATTCGTATGTAAATTCGGGTCATTTTTCGTTCAGAATTTGGAAAAACTTTCTTCTACAAAGTTGTAGAGAATTAAATTTCTTATGAAAAGGACATAGAATTCATATTTTTCGGATACAAGGACTATTTATTATGAATTATTAAAGTTTCTGAATTTATAAATGATTTAAAATATTTTTGGAGGAGATTTCTAGAAGCTGGGCCCCACACTTGTCCTTTTACTTGTTGTAAATGCTGAAATCTAATTTTCAAAGTGGGCGTGAATTTTTTTTATAAATAATAATATTTTATTAAATTTTCTACTTTGGTGTTCTAAGCATTTTTCTATAAATAGGATGCTTAGGTTAGAATTGAAAATTACACCAGAATCAGAAGTTTCTCTCTATATAATATCGAGCGTATTTAGATATCTTGAGTGTTGCTATACAGTATAAATTTTTTTCAGTATTATATCCGATATTCCAGTCAGAAGTGCTATTCTTTTGAGGTAAATGATATTTTTTTTGCAATACTCGTAAGAAATATTATTTTCTTTCATACTCCATATTATGAAAGGTATATTATTTTATTTCGTATTTCTAAATTTAAACTTACTATAGTAAGTATTGCTTCTATAATTCCTGAAATGATTAGAAATTTCTTAAGTTTTGCGCTTCATCTAATATCATTTCACGAGAATATTGATATGAACTTTCTTGATAAATTTCCACATTTTCATGTCGGGTTACTATTCATGAAGTACTATTCACAGGATACTATTCACTCGAGTACTATTCACCCGGGGTACTATTCATGATAAAAATTAATTTCTTTTCTGTCCAAATTATTTTTGATACATGAATATTATTCTTGAATTTTACTCCACAAAGCAGTTATCATGTTGACAATTTGGACATTTCTGAACTCTGGATAAATTGAATTATAATTCTCTAATATTTATCATTTATCTCACTTGATTGAATCTTTATATCATTGTCATCATCCTCATGTTTACATTATACTAGAAGTCATCTTTGGCCCGTAGTGCAAAGATGAACTGTTGATTGATGAATATCTTTGGCCCGTAGTGTAAAGATGAATTGTTGATTGATATCTTTGGCTCGTAGTGCAAAGATGGACAGGTGTTTGGTATGATCATGACCTCTGGTGATACTAACGAATATCCTTAGCCCGTAGTTCATGGATAACTAGTTGAATTGAAATATTTATTGAATGATATTACATAGATAAAATATTGATGATAGACTTTTAAATCATAGAAGATAGTAGATTTCATGTTCTACTTGACTCTTTTAATGGATTGTTATTTCCGCTATAGTTGTTGATCTAAAACTTGTTGTCTATTGTATTCTATCAGATTTTTCCCTGTTGAGGACTAAGGATAATTTGTTCTACATTATCTTAGTCATAATATTCTTTACTGGGTTAGTTGAGCTCATTCTTTTCCTTTTTTTCCATTTTTCTTCTTAGGAGGAGATAATATAGCTGGGACTAGTCGGTGGTGTGGAGTGATGGTTCAAGACAGTTTTTATAGCAGTTCTCACTATTTTGTAAAATAGTGTATCAGTGATTGTAATGAGGATTTTATTTGAGTTTTGATATTGTCTACAAGACAATATTTGTATTAAGACTCACAGCATATGTGTTGTCATATTTTGCACGAAAATTATAATAATGAAGTTTGTAGTTATTTTTTATCCCATGTATTTGACGACTCAGAATGAGTTTTGTGGACCTATTTTGGGGGGGTCATAGTTGGTATCAGAGCTTAGGGATATGATCTCTGATGGAGATCTGGGTTTAGAACTAGGAAGGGAGTGACGAGTAAATCATTTGCTAGTGTGTCCTACCTAAGCTTATTTATTATTGGTCGGTCAGAATAAAGGGATAATATGTGGTATGTGAATTTCTTTAATTAACCCTTGTTTTGTGGAAGTATTTGAGATGACATCTGAAAATTTTGAGATGAACAATGGAGCACATGTGACCATTGAGACACCGACAATCAACAATCAGGATAATGTGCATCAAGAAGGCAATAATCCTTATGTAAACAACAACACCGACCAAACGATGAATGATGGGACGTTTAAGAGCTTCCAACAATTCATGCAAAACTAGACGAGAGAGACTCATGTTCAAAATACAGGTGGAAATAATGGCAATTCACGGTTGGTCACTGCTAAGCAATTCAAGGAGTTAGGACCACCGGAGTTTTTAGGAAAGCCAGAGCCACTTAAGGCGTAGGCATGGATTAAGCAAATTACCAAGATATTTGATGTCTTGGGATGTACTGAAGAGCAGAAGGTTCCCTTTGCTACCTTTATGTTACGTGAAGAGGCAGATTACTGGTGGGAATCTATAAAACGTACTCATCTGCCCGCACTGAAGATGTCTTGGGAGAAGTTCTAAGAATTGTTCAACGATAAGTACTTTCTAGAAAGTATTCGTCACATGAAGGAGGTGGAATTCATCAAGCTGGAAAAAAATAATATGACCGTATCGCAATACGAGGCTAAGTTTACGGAGTTATGTCGGTTTGCATCCCATTTGGTAGATTATGAGGAACGAATGACACGAATTTTTCTGCGAGGTTTGAAACCCAAAATTCGTCAATATCTCATTTTTCACAAACTTTATTTGTATTCAGATGTTGTGAATATGGCTAAATTATTGGAGCGAGATAATGAGTCAGCTCAACCAAAAGATAACGACCAACACGATAATAATAGTACCGGTGGCAACGGCCATCGGAACAATGATAACCATCGTGGAGGAAATTATCACACCAAAAATGGTAACCACTTCGGTGGTAATCATGACCAAGATAATATAATAAATGATTCAAGTGAAAATTTCAAGAAGAGAAGATTTAACAATGACGACAAGACATCGGCAGCAGCACCAGCACTATCAACAAATTCTAGGGGAGGAGAGCGACCGCCAGTTAGATGTTACAGATGCGGAGAGGAGGGACACATAAGTCCAAACTGTTCACAGCCTTCTAAGGTATGTTTTAGTTATGGAAAAGACGGTCACATAGCTCAATTTTGTCCTGTAACAAAGTCAAGTCCAGCTGGGACGGTGGCACCAAAGGCGACTACGGACAAAATAAATTCGGTGGTTTAAGGAAGATCGTTTGTCGTAACTTCTCAAAAAAGCGAGTAACCTGAATGAAGTTATCACGGGTAAGCTAATTATAAACTCTTGCGAAGTCTATACCTTATTAGATACCAGTTCTACCCATACTTTTATTTCACTTGCTTGTGCTCAATGTTTGAACTTGACCCCTGAGAAAATAGACTTTGACTTATCTGTTGAAACTCCGTTAGGATAAACCTTTATTACATCCACTGTTTATAAATCTTGCTTGATTCAAGTTGGCACCATCACATTACCTATTGATCTTATCTCTTTAAAGATACTTGCATTTGATGTAATTTTAGGGATTGATTGGTTAATTACTCATCATGCCAAAATTGATTATTTTCGTAAGGTTGTTAGTTTTCATATTCCTAACCAACTTATTATGCGAATTCAAGCAACCAAGTCACTAAAGTCAATCACTGTCATATCAAGCCATAAAGTCATTCATTTATTAAAAAATAGATGTCAAGCTTTCTTAGTCCATGTCATGGATTTAAACAAAAATACGTCAGATTTGAATCATATTTCTGTTGTTAATGAATTTCCTGACGTATTTTCTGAAGAACTTCCTAGCCTACCCCAGAGCGTGAAATTGAATTTTGTATTGACGTTGAACCCGGTACAAAAGCCTTAAATATTTTTTCACCCAAAAGGAACTCAACATGCGAAAACGATGCTGGCTCGAGCTGTTGAAAGATTATGACCATACCATTCAATACCATCCTGGAAAAGCAAACGTAGTAGCTGATGCAATGAGTAGAAGATCATATACGGGTATGAGTACGATGTTGTTAACACAAAGACCTATTTTGTATGACTTACAAAGGATGGAGATAGAGTTAAAGAGTCCAAGTACCCACGTGATGATGTTAAATATACGAGTAGAACCGACTTTAGTCAATAAAGTTAAGGCTGCTCAAGCTACAAACCCGGAGCTGATGAATATGAAGCAGAAAGTACAAGAATGTGTTATTTCAGAAGCAAGAGTCGATGAAGAGAAGAAATCTCAACCCTCGATTCATTGGTCCATTTGAAATCCTCGACCGAGTAGGAACTGTGGCCTATAGACTCGCTTTACCGCCAAGTATGTCTCGTGTTCATAACGTGTTTTACATATCCATGCTACGTAAATATATGAAAGACCCGAACCACATTATTGAATTAGAACTAGACGAGATAACAGAAGATTTAATGTATGATGAGGTACTTGTTAAAATCTTGGATAAGAAAGAACATATTTTACGCTCAAAGGTTATACCTCAAGTCAAAGTTTTATGGAGAAACCATGATATTGAAGAAATGACCCGAGGGTTAGAATCGAAAATAAAAATAAGGTATCCTTACCTCTTCGACATACCAGGTACGTATATCAATTTCGAGGACGAAATTTCATAAGGAGGGGAGGTTGTAATACCCCAACTTTTTATGAATAAAGATTTAATTTCTTTTATTATTATTTTGAATAAAAAGGTGTTGATTTGATTAATGTGGTTAGTTATGGGTAAAATGTGTAAATATTTTAAATAAGCAAGTGTTTAAAAAATATTCATTGTTATCGGAAAATATTCGTTTGGTCGTGGAATATTCTTGTTGTCGGGAAATATTCGTACGACGGCGCAACCATTTATGGGCCCAATATCGAAAAACTTTCGGATGAAAAAAATGACACGAATGAGTTTTTTTAATAATAACGGCGTAATGGTTACTGTGAAAACTGTTGGAATACCCGGTGAGTAAAGTAAAGTAATACGCGTTGTTACACAGTAGCACACAGTATTGCACAATATTTTTATATTATTATTAATTCAATAATTGTAACTGTAAAATATTTCCTATTATCAGATCAATAATTCATATTATCTGAATAATATTATTAGATAGCATTATTAGAAATGTCTAAGGAAGTTCTGTATAGAAAAGGAGTTTGGTCACCTAATTGCGCGCCAGTAAGAAGAAATCCTTATCGAAAAGCCCCCTCTTTCTTGAGAACGACCTGGTTGTCAATATTGTAGTTTTGTAATATTATTTGTGAATAATTAATTGTTGATTTATATGATATGAAAATATTTATTTAATGTGGATATAAATGGAGAAATTTTTAGAAAACTGACAATTGTTGAAAATTGATATTTTTTCTTTTCTGATAAAATAATTCATTCAAATATATTATTATATTACATTATAAATGTATAATGTGATAATATAATAATATAATAATGGTAATATTTTGGTACTAAATTCACGGTATATGAATAAAACGAGAAAAAGTGCAAATTGAGTCTGAATGGTATTTTTGAGGATTAAAACATGTAAAATATTTAGTGGAGGATTTTTCTAATTGAGTGGGCCCCACTTGTGTGTGAAATATGCTAATTTTTGTTGGCCAAAGTGGGTGTGCGGTGGATTTGATCCGTAAGTAAATTTTCAAGGATGGAATGCTATGAGATTTCATTCGTATGTAAATTTGGGTCATTTTTCGTTCGAAATTTGGAAAAAATTTCTTCTACAAAGTTGTAGAGAATTAAATTTCCTATGAAAAGGATATATAATTCATATTTTTCTGATAAAAGGGTTATTTATTATGAATTATTGAAATTTCTGAATTTATAAATGATTTAAAATATTTTTGGTGGAGAATTCTAGAAGGTGGGCCCCACACTTATCCTTTTGCTGGTTGTAAATGTTGAAATCTGATTTTCAAAATGGTCGTGAATTTTTTTTATAAATAATAATATTTTATTAAATTTTTTACTTTGGTGTTCTAAGCATTTTCCTATAAATAGGGTGCTTAGGTTAGAATTAAAAATCATACCAGAATCAAAAGTTTCTGTCTCTATAATATCTAGCGTATTTTTGTGAGTATTTAGATATTTTGAGTGTTGCTATACAATGCAAGTTTTCTTCAGTAATATATCTGATATTTTAGCCAGAAGTGTTATTCTTTTGAGGTAAATGATATTTTTTTTATTTGCAATACTCGTAAGAAATATTATTCTCTTTCATACTCCATATTATGAAAGGGATATTATTTTATTTCGTATTCCTAAATTTAAACTTACTATGGTAAGTATTGCTTCTATAATTCCTGAAATGATTAAAAATTTCTTAAGTTTTGTGCTTCATCTAATATCATTTCACGGGAATATTGATCTGAACTTTCTTGATAAATTTCCATATTTTCATGTCGAATTACTATTCATGAAGTACTATTCACTCAGGTACTATTCACCCGGGGTACTATTCATGACAAAAATTAATTTTTTTAAGTCCAAATTATTTTTGATACATGAATATTATTCTTAAATTTTACTCCACAAAGCAATTATCATGTTGATAATTTGGACATTTTTGAACTCTGGATAAATTAAATTATAATTCTCTAATAGTTATCCTTTATCTCACTTGATTGAATCTTTATATCATTGTTATCATCCTCATGCTTATATTGTACTGAAAGTCATCTTTGGCCCATAGTGCAAAGATGAACTATTGATTGATGAATATCTTTGACCCGTAGTGAAAACTTTAATTGTTGATTTATATATTTGGCTCATAGTGCAAAGATGGACCGGTGTTTAATTTGGCATGATCATGACCTCTGGTGATACTAACGAATATCATTGGCCCGTAGTGCATGGATAACTCGTTAAATTGAAATATTTATTGATTGATATTACAGGGATAAAATATTGATGATAGACTTTTAAATCATAGAAGATAGTAGATTTCATGTTCTACTTGACTCTTCTAATGGATTGTTGTTTTCGCTGCAGTTGTTGATCTAAAACTTGTTGTCTATTGTATTCTATCAGATTTTTCCCTGTTGAGGACTAAGGATAATTTGTTATAAATTATCTTAGTCATAATACTATTTACTGAGCTAGTTAAGCTCATCCTTTTTCCTTTTTGTTCCATTTTTCTTCTCAGGAGGCGAGAATATAGCTGAGACTAGTCGGGGTGTGGAGTGATGGTTCAAAGCGGTTTTTATAGAAGTTCTCACTATTTTATAAAATAGTGTATCAATGATTGTAATGAGGACTTTATTTGAGTTTTGATATTGTCTACAAGACAATATTTGTATTAAAACTTACAGCTATGTGTTGTCGTATTTTGTATGACAATTGTAATAATGAAGTTTGTAGTTACTTTCTGTACCATGTATTTGGCGGCTCAGAATGAGTTATGTGGACCTATTTTGGGGGCGTCACACTAGGAATATACACCATTGGAGGAAAGAGGTGTCTTATTTACATATCCTTGAAACTGAAAAAAATAAACAAATTGAAATATGTACATCTGACTACATCTAATTTTTCAATGTGTTAAATCACGCAAACAGCTGGCAACTGCTATAGAATGGCACCATTGAAAAAAAGGACAACTTTCACCAAATACTTCAAACTTAAATTTAATTAGAAAGTATAAGTACAGATATATACTATAAATGCCAAATAAATAACCGCTCCTAACTTTCATTTATAAAACACTTGGTCCTATATATGTACAAATTTACCTTTTGTAGCTAAAAGAAGGAGGCTTCCCAACAAACTCCAAAAGTGTAGTTTTAAAGTGCAGGCTTGCAAGTCATGGTGTTGCAAAGTACCTGCTCAATCAAAACCAAAACAGCAAAATAAAACCAATAGCGTCATTAGCATTTAAAGTTATTAAGTGAAAGGATGAGCACACCTCTCTCGTTTATTTGTTTACTTTATTTTTTCAAGCGTTTGATTGGAAATTGTGTTTTTCTCCTACATTTAGTAGGAACAAGGGTTGACCTAGGCAAAAAATTATACTAAAATAAAAAGCACCTTCACCTCTTATACAACCTCCACTCTGTAGTCTGTATGTCCTAGTTTGTGTTGGCATATTATTTCTTGGATTTAAGTATAAATATTGGGTTATTGTATAGAAAAATTAGAACTCAAAAAGTTGGATAATTCATAGTTCAGTGGTTATAACTATAATTGGTATTCTACATGTAATAGAAGGGTCAAATCATAAAAGTGTTCTTTTCTTCTTTTTTTTCATTGATACTCAAAAACACAAGAAAAGAAATTTTTTAAGCTTTTTGTTCTTTTCTTTTTTAAACTGAAACAACACAAAGGAAAACTTTTAAGTTTTCTATTCTTTTTTTTTCCATCCAAAACTCAAAAACATAGTGTAAAGGTCCACATAAGTATTAGTTTTCCCAATAGATAGGCATTCAATTGTGATCAATATCAGGCAGAGGAATGTTAGCTTCTACCGCATATACACTTTCTAGAGGTAATATTTTTTATGTTTCATGAAATTATTCGAATTTATCACATTATATAAATTATTATTAGTAATCGAATTAATTTGTATCTTTTTATAGGCTCCAGCTAGCGCCAGTGTCAGCGTCAGCGTTCAAGAGCACATGTCAGACCATCTCATACGGGAGTTGGCTTGGATGACGAGATCTTTCGGCGGCAGATAGGGGTCGTGTCGGATAGGTTCCATACAGATTCGGTCTTTCGGCATCAGCAGTTGCCTACCTGTTCTCGTCTTTACCATATTGCTCAGGATATTATAGCAGGGGCCTCTGCAGAGAGTACGGGATTACCGTGGGAGCAGTTCGACGCTTGGAGCGGCGAGATGCTCGGGATGGTGATTACCCTCTTGGAGGAGGCTTTTCGTCCGCCCTCACCTACTCAGGTATTCTTATTGTTTATGTTTTTTTCAATTAAGGCTAGCTTGTTAATTCTCTCTCTCTCTCTCTCTCTCTCTCTCTCTCTCTCACACACACACACACACACACACACACACACACACATATATATATATATATATATATACAGACTAATGATTTATATTTTTGATTCTATCAACAGGGTGGCGATGGCGAGCAGACTGGCAATGACGAGCAGGCAGACGACACTAATTTCCATTCACCAGAGCAACATCGTTCGCCTCCGCTCGATGATGATACTTTTACTAGTTTATAGTTATTTTGTATTCATGTTATTGTAGAACATTTGTATATATTGTAGTGTCTAATTGCGTCTATATAAGTATTGTAAATTATATTGTTTATCATTTATGGAACATTAGCTTATATTTTTAATTATTAGCTCAGTAGTGTTGATGATAATAAGTTAGTAGATTACATTTTACTAGATGTGTTGCTATTGTTTTTAGCGCTACGTTGAATATTTGAATGTGAGATACATGTTTATATTACTGTGTATTGGGTTGTGACAAGTTACAGGTACATAAATGAGTTTAAACACCTGGAAACTGCACTTTTCAAATATGCATTTAAAAAAACAGTTAATTCCGACGGAATAAGGTATTTCCGACGGAAATTCCATCGGATTTAATAATTAGCCATTTTTAATAAATACCGGTATATTTTAATTTTTAGTTAGAAATAGTTTAATTCCGAGGGAATTTATCCGTCAGAAATAAGGAATATTATACTCGACGGAAAGTTTCGTCTTATTTATTCAGTCGTAGATAGATTATTTTCAACGACATTCCGTCGGAGATAAATTAGTCGAAGATAAGATAGGTACGATGGAATTTGTGACGGATGTTATCTTCGACGCGTATATATACGACCGAATTTTTGACGGAATATTCCGTCGAAAATAATCTATTTTCGACTGAATAGGCTTATTTCTGAGGGTAAATTCCGTCGAAAATAAGGCTTTTCCTTGTAGTGCCTTTTCTTTTATCCAAGTTCCAATTAGGCATAACTAAATATTCAAGTAACAAACTTTTGCTCCGGTACTACTATATCCTTTTCTTCTTTTTTCAGAAGGTCTATGAAACTACTATGCTATAGTCACCTGCCAGCCATGAATAATAAAACTACATACCACTAAATGAGCCAGATCTGTAAAAATACAAATATTTTGCGTGACACATTACCTGCTGAACAAATGTGGCATCCTCAATTGAAGTAGCAGGAAGACTGCTTGACTGAGAAAACCTCGATGCCCTTGATCCTGGTCCAATTATGTTATTTGCCTATGCTACTCGAAGGATTTGACCATTCTTTTCTAAAGTCGTTCCATTGGTGGCTTCAAGAGCTTTGGTTGCATCATCAACCTTAAATAAAACACATTAAAAAAATTAAAACTTCAATAGCAAAAGCATCAGACATAGGATAAAGGTCAAACGTTACCAAATCATATGTTAAACGTTATAAAAAAATCATTAGGCATAACAAAACATAACAAAAAAAACAAAAAACACTTGCAGATATTACACATGCATATATCTTGTACTTGCATAACATTAACATTACGTATAATTTAAACATTAGGCATAGGTTAAATTATACTTGCAGATATTAAGTGAGTTGAAATCTTCTTTAGTGTAGGAGCTAAATGTTACCAACAAACATAACAAAACAATTGAGAAAAAGAAGTTTAAGTGTTGAGTATCTAGTTTAAATAGAAAATTTATCAAACACATTGTGTACTTCCCTAATTATTACCAAATAACATGTACAATGAAATACCCACAATTAGGTACCAATAAGATTGAGTTTCTTGACAGTAAGCATACAAAGTTAGAAACTAACCTTTAATTTAGGATCTACAATGGAGGAGGAGAAATCTGAACATACAACCACCACAACAAACCACCTAGCTTTTCTTCAAAATTTAGGGCTTGTTAAAGGGTGGAGAGAAATAGGGGAAAGATGCTAACTATCAGACCAAAATTAGGGCTAGAGGAGAGAAATATGAATATAAGTCAAAAACTCAAGACTGAAACTACCTCTAGGGTTCCAATTTAAGCGGGGGAAAGAGACTTTCTTTATAGAGGTCCACTTTGAACGAGAAGAGAGATCGAGTGAGTAAGATATATGGAGTTTGTCAGCGGAGTAGAGAGAGATAGAGTGAGGAGGGACGGAGGAGGGATAGAGTGAGGAAGGACGACAGAGAGATGGATGCATCAGAGCTAGAGGGATGAGGTAGTTTCTTTTTTATTTCTTTTCTTCTACTTATTGGTAGGCGTTTTAGTTTAAATGTATCCCTTATTCCGATGGAATCAATTCGGTCAGTACTAATACCATCGGAGATACATGTTTTTTTTGTAGTGAAATTGGCAAATAGTGGGTCCATAGAATAAGAAGTCAAACTTACAACAAACACCTCATGTTAAACCCCTCTATTTAACATAAATTGAATAAATATCCACCACGCATTACTTATTATAATTATCCTTAATCAACACCTTTTATTCTTCAATAATTATTTAATATTACAGACTCACAATATTGACAACTAGATCGTTCCCAAGAAAGAGGGGGCCTTCCGTATAAACGACGCACAATTAATTAACTCATTTCCTTGATAGAACTTCTAGACATTGTCAATAATGGTAAGTGGTTTAATTAGGGTTGCAAATGAACTGAACTGTTCACGAACTGGTTCGGTTCGGTTCGAGTTTAACTTGCTCGCCTAGTCGAGTTCGCACGTTCAATTATTCAATTAAACATGTTCATGAACCACGTGATTCGGTTCGTCTTTGTTCGCGAACAGTTCGAGTTCGGTAAGTTCGAGTTTGGTTTGATAAGTTCGAGATCGGTTTGAGTAGTTTGATTTCTTAATTACTTGTTTAAATTGTTTCTAAAATCTAAATACAAATAATTGGTTATTTCATATTAAATTCTAAAGTTTGTGTTATTAATAATTGTTAAATTTGTAGTTATTTTTTTTATTACCTAAACATCTTTTTTTAAAAAAATAATTTATTATAAGTAAACTTTTTTATTAAATAATGACTAAAAGAAAAATTGCACCCCAAACTTTATATCACTGTTAATTTTTGCACCCCAAACTGAAAAAGGTGTCTAAGTACACCTAAACTTCAATTTACTTAACAAAATGCACACTTTCTTCACTTAACCGGTCAAAAGTAACCGGCTAAGGCTGTAATGTTTATAATTGAGGGGTAAACTTGGAATATATTAATATATGGGTTAGTTGGTTGTGGCAGAAGTTTTGCCCATATGGGGTTTTGTTATTTTACGATGATCACAACCCAATTCACCATGATCTCAACGTTCACGGTAACAACCTCAATTTCACGCCATTAATCTCGTTGTCGTCGCGGAGAGAGAAAAACAAGGGGCGATGGAGGTGAAGTGTAGATATGATCTGATTCAGTGATTTGGTCTGATAAATTCATGAATTGCTGAGGTCCCCTCTGCAATGGTGAAGCCCCGAACCCTCCATAACCTCCCTGCCACCGCTGAGAAGAATTCATAGTCCCTACATATGGAGTCACCTGCTGTTGTGGGTAATATGAATTCAGAACAATTTTGGTGATAGGTTTGTTCAGGAACCACCAAATGGGCTGATTTTGATGGCATTAGGACACTAGGAGGGTGAATCGAAGTGGGCTCCGTTTGAGATTTTAATTGTTGGTGCTGACTGTATGTATCGTAATAAGCTTAGGTTAATTGGTTATATGGTTTAAACGAGTGGTGGCCGAAGAATACTCCGTCAATTGGGTTTCTTCGTCGTATCTCACGTCGTCGGAACTGATATTTATGTGTGGCGAATTTGGTGAAGCTAGAGGTGTCTGCACAATAGTCTTGCCCCTTTACAGAATTCCCCAAATACCCAAATCACCGTTTCCACTGTCTCTGTTTTCGAAAACTCTGTCACCTCTATTTTTGTCACAGTTAGATTCCCCACTTCCCCACATATGAGCGAAACAAATTACCTATTTCTTGTACAATATTCTCCGGTTACCGCTCTACAGTAACCTTAGTTAGACCAGGTAGATCAATCAGTGTCAAGCTCACAACATTTGGTGAGTAGATGCTGAGATTAATAGGAAGTGGATGGTTTTGTTATATAAGATATGAAGAATTTAGATTTTGAGGCAACCCAATTGACTGATTGTTTCGGGCACACAAGGATTTTAGTGATTATAGGTTTTGCTTTACACCATTGATGATGAAGTTTGTAGTTTAGGGCAGTTTTCGGATTTGGAAAGAGAAAGAGGGAGTTGCTGATTTTTTCAGTAACTTACAGTATACTTTAGGACATTGTTTGTTTGGTGTAGAGAGGAAAGTCTGAGGTTCGAAATGGAGAATTGCCAAGTTTTTCTAAATATTACAGCCTTAGCTGGTCACTTTTGACCGATTAAGTGAAAAAAGTGTGTCTTTTGTTAAGTAAATTGAAGTTTGAGGTGTACTTAGACACCTTTTTTCGGTTTAGGGTGCAAAAATCAACAGTGGTATAAAGTTTAGGGTGCAATTTATCTTTTAGTCTTAAATAATTAATAAATAATAATTTGTACTTCTTCACCTCTAAATTTTAATTTGAATATTTTCATAAAATTTTGAACAATGATTGTTGGATTATTATAATTTACATCCCTAATAATTTAATAAATTATAATCCATGTAATAAAGCACATAAATAAATTCATTAATCATCATGCAATGACAATTTGACATTAATTAAAAAATGATATAATACAATTGCTTACATGTACATGAGTTATTCAAATTTTCAAATCGAGATAAAGAATAGAGAAATCAAGTCTTCAATATACGTATCGAGACTTCAGTAATAGAATAATAATCATTGAATTATTTACTGAATAATTTTGAAACTTTAAAAAATTATACATAAATTTGAAGATTGAAAATAAAAATTAGATATTAAATTTAAAAATTATAAAAAATTGAATATTAATTAAAAATGACAACAAAAGAAATACATTACTAATATTAAATTGTGAGTTTTTGATAATCATTTGACTCTGCTTGAAGTGGTTGGATCTTGAAGAGTTGAAAGACTTTCGATATTAAAATTTGGTTGTTGATATTTGTAATCAAGAAATTCTAAGTACTTGTTAACTTTTAACTTTTAACTTTTAAGTTCTAACTTCTATGTTCTGAGTAATCATTTTTGATTTTGGTCTTTTTGGATTAATGATGATTACAATATTTGGTCTAATTTTTGATTGAATACTTAAATTCTTAGAGAAGACATGTTTGGTATTTATTTAACTATTTTTTTGCTTCAGAGTTATAAGTGAGTGAACAAGTTTGGTGTTCGTGAATATAGTTTGTGCTTGCGAACAAACTTATGTTCGATTTGTTCGCGAACTCGGCCATGTTTTTTAGCGAACACCAAACGATCCAAACTCGTACATAACTGTTGGTTCGATCAAGTTACTTGAACATGTTCGAGTTTGACTAAAAGTGTTCGAGTTCGAGTTTGACAGAGTTCGGTTCGGTTCATTTGTAACTCTATATTTAATAATATCATATTAAATAATATGAGTTACTGTGTCGTATTATTGATTTAAAAATATAAAATATTATACAGATGTTAGTGTAACAATTATTGAATCAATAATATAAGATACTATGCAGTAACTATTGTGACAATTATTGAATGAAATATTAAGTGACTTCTGCTGTAGCAATTATTAAATTAATAATCAAAAATACTGTGTAATATCGTCTACTACTGTGGAGTACCGTGTGCTACTGTGGAATAACGCGTATTACTATACTTTTATCACCGGGTATTTCAACAGGTAACGACAAAAGTTCTGCCGCCAATTTTTAAAAAAGTTATTTTTGTCGCTTTCTATATTCGACAGTTATTTCGTTGTTGGTGTAAGACCTCAACTTTTATGAATAAAGATTATTTTTTCTCGAAATATATTTTTGAATATTATGGTGTGAATTTGATATAATGTTATAATTGTGGGTAATATTTACAAATTTTACAAAGCAAACAAGTTGTTATAAAATATTCGATTGGTCAGGGAATATTCGTTTTAACATGGAATATTCGTATGACGGCACAATCATTGGTGGACCCCACAACGGAAGTATTGTCGGAGTTAAAAAAAGATAGAAATGTCTTTTTATAAAAATAACGGCGAAAGTTTTACCGTTAAACTGTTGAAATACCCGGCGGTAAAAGTACAGTAATACGCGTGGTTGCATAATAGCACACGGTATTGATTATTGATGCTTACGTGAGAAGTCACTCAGTTATATTTAATTATTGTTACAGTAATTGTTACATCATATCTCTCATATTATTGATTCAATTATTGTCATAGTATCATCTGCATAATATTTTATATTTTTAAATCAATAATTTAGACGACAAAGTTATTCATATTATTATTTGTAATATTAACGATGTCTAGAAAGTTCTGTCGAGGAAAGGGGTTTGATCACCTAATTGCGTGTCAATAGGGAGAAATCCTTATCGGAAAGCCCCCTTTTTCCTGGGAACGACCTGATTATTAAATACCGTGAGTTATAATATTAATGATAAATAATTTCATGTTGATTAAAGATGAAATTGATATTTTCATTGTGTTGGGATTATTAGTATTAGTGGAAATCGATATTTATTTCGATAATAATTAATTTTTGGAGGTTAAATTGACCAATCAGGAAATTAATCGGATAATTGAGCAATTAATTGTTATTAGTTTACATGCATATAACTATTTGTTCACATGAATGAAACTATTGATTTACATGTATGTACTATTGATTCACATGCATGTACTATTAGGGGAGGTGGTGCAAGTTTGATAATACATATAGGACTAAATTAAAAATGAAGAAAAAGATGAATGTACTATACTGTAATAATTCGAGCCTCAAAACGTACAATTATCGAAACTACGTTTTTCTATAAATAGAAGCTCATTCTTCTTTCATTCTCACCAATTCACTAAGACTCACAAGAGCAATTGTAGAGAGAGAAGCTATAGAGAAAAAGAAGAAGAGTATTCTGCTACTTCACTATTCCAATATCTAGTCTTCTTTTAAGGTAAGGGATATTATTTTTATTCAATATTCATATGAAATAATATTTGCTTCCATACTCTGTATTATGTGAGTAATATTATTTCGTTTTGTATTCCTGATTCTATACTCATTCTGTTAAAGTATTACTTCTATACTCCGTGAAATTTGTAGAATATCCTTAAAATTTGCACCGCATCTAGTATCGTTTCACAAGGATATATTCTAAACATTCTTGTTAAATTTTAAGCTTTTTATGCCGGAGTACTATTCACAAAGTATTATTCACGGGATACTATTCACAAAATACTATTCACGGAATACTATTCACAAAGTACTATTCACATGTACTATTCACGAGGTGCTATTCAATCGGGTACTATTCACCGAGGATACTATTCGTAACAAAAATTGATTTCTTTGCTGTCCAAATCATTTTTGATACAATATTATTCTTGAATTTTCTCCACAAAGCAATATCATGTTGACAATTTGGACATTATTGAATTTTGGATAAATTAATTTATAAATCTTTAAAAAAATTTCATTTGCTTTCTTTTAATTGAATTCTTATATCATTGTCATCATCATCATGCTTATATTGTGATGAAAATCATCTTTGGCTTACGTGCATAGATGGACTGTTGGTTGGTATGATTATGATCAGGTATTATTCGGTATAATCATGACCGTAATGTTACAAATGATGTGGTAAATGTCCTCATTGGCCCATAGTGCATTGATGGACAGTCGTTGGCATGATCATGACCACTGGTGATTACACGAATATCCTTGGCCCGTAGTGCATGGATAATTCGTGGACGTGATACTAATGAATATCCTTAGCCCGTAGTGCAGGGATGCACTACTACAAAACAGTAAATAGACAACGCGAAAAAAATATTGTGGTTTCAGTCAGAAAAACGTCGTGATTAAGGGTGTTGTCTATTTGCCACCCTTACATAACATTTTTAAAACGTTGTAGTTAAGCACATTCTACAACATTTTTTAAGAAAAAAACGTTGTAGATTTGTTTTTCATAAATTAGTAGATGCTTAAAAACGTTGTAAAAAGTATGATTCCACAACGTTTTCTGACTAAAAATGTTATAGAAGGTATGATTCCACAACGTTTTTAAAATATTATAGATAAAATGAAAAAAGAAAAAAAAATGTTGTGATTCACCTATATTACCAATACACCTGCAATATGCTAATGTCATGATATATAGCTAAAAGGTCTAAATTCTCATTTAAATTTAAAGCCAAAATGTATCAACCATTCAAAATACATCCCAATAATACCATTCATTTATAGTTTCAAATTACCACATCCACAGAATATATACCAAACTATCCAAGCTAAAAGAATGGATTAAATCACCGACCTGACATATATAGATAGAACACCTATTTTCCTTTCATTTTTTCAGACAAGTAAGAATGTACACCTTATACTACACGAGGACATCATTGTCCTTCATAGTTTCACGGAAAATATTCTTATTTTCATCTTCAACAATTAGAACCTCCTCTGGCTTAGCCATGCAACAGATCATAAGTAATCTTAGTCTAGACATTGGAGTTGCATAAAGTTGGTGCCTTTGCAGATATGAACCAAAACCATTCGCCACACCATGAAGCAAAGGCATCTGCTGATTAAGGTCATGAACAAAATATGACATTAGGAAGTCGCTAATAGACCACATACCTGTAACTAAAGAAATAGTTCTCTAACAGTCAAATTTGTATCAGTTGGATAAGTAAAACTTCAAAATGAAATTATGTAAATACCATTATGTCATTATGCTAAGAGATGCATAAACTGACCGGTACAATGCATGTTTTTGAGGAAATGTCAATGAGAAATTCCAGTCCCAATAGCAATATAAATTTAAGAGAGGAATTTATATAATCTTGTCTTGTGTAAAGAACATGCCTACAGAATTTGTACTGGCAGCTACCCAAGAACTTGTACAGAAAATGAAATTCCAAAGTGCATGGAGTTGATCAGAAGACTTTTAAAGATTGCGAGAAGGAAGGGGGGCAGTTACAACCATCGAAAAAATCACAAAGGCTAAGATCTTATACCGATTTGTGAGCTAGCTCTCTCGCAACCATTGTTTTCCCTGTTCCTGGAGTGCCAAAGAAGAGCATATTTCGATATGGTGCCTGATGAGATTTTGTATTGGCAGTTACACTAGCCAACTACTGAACAGAATTAAAAGATCTTTAAAAGTTTTAAAGCTTGAACAGAATGAAGAATTGAAAATATTCAATTATTTGACATAATTTATATACCTTGTTGTGTAGATCCCACCTGTAAGAGCTGTAACACCCCCAACAGGAGCTACCTCTTTAACCTGAAAAGAACCACAATCAACATTGGATGTGCCAAAGTAGGGACTGCCTATGAACAAATTATTGTACATATCAAATAGGATTAAAAAAGAACCAACAACATTACTTTACATTGGAAGCAGAGAAAATCTATTCTTTCCCTTTCCATGTACTAATCTTTGCATGGTGCAGCATAAAGGTTACTTGAAATGATACCAGAACAGCTTTGTACTAGTGATCTCGGCTCCTGCCAGCTGCATTCATCACTCGAGCAATTTTAACAAGATCAAAGCAATTTCTATTGCAGGGTCTGGCCACAGAATACCACAAGAAATTGGCTACAGGAACAAGGGACTTCACATTTGGCCTCTCACGAGCTTTATATTGCAAACAACGGGAAGCTAACCACACCAACTCAGTTCCATCATCATTTGAGAAATGACCCTCCAAACAAGAATCCATAAGCATCAAGAAATTCTTGCCACGAATGAGGTAAAGTGCCTGTTAAAAAGGTTGAATTTCGGTTCTCAAATGACCGACTAACAAAGCATAAAAACTAACACTATTAAATGCTGACAACTTGTGACAATTTTTTACTGACAAAAACAAAATATTGAAATTCAAAATTTAGCAAGGGTAAACTAACACAGGAGTTTCAGGATAGTTAATTAGCCAAAGTGACAAAGTGCCCTTGGAGCTATATTTTTCTTTGGTAATTGCAGTTACCACAAGCTTGCAAAAGAAACTGACTAAAGGAAACAAAGCAATAAATGATTAAACTGATGCAAACTTGAAGAGATGAACACTTACATGGCTTAGTGGAATATGTTTGCCACTCAGAAGATCTAACATCAACGTTCCAAAGTTGTAAACTACACTTTCTTGTGTCACTCTTCCTGGAAAACATAGACAATAATACACTCATGTTAATTTCAGCTTATAATGCACATATATTCATATATACATACATATATATCACTGAATACACTAATCAACTCAGTAATGCCTTTCATCATAGGCAGAATAAACTAATCACATAGTAAATATAAAAAAGAAAAAACTTCAAACACAAATGAAGCAAGTCAACAAAATAAGCATATTTTCTTCCACCTGAAAGTGTAGGAACACATTTTGTGACCTTATAACTATAGAACACTGCAAGGGGCACGACTGCTAGAACCCATCTCTTCCTCACAACATTCAGTGATTCCGCAGGCTATAAAAGCACAAAGGATTAAGCTAATTTTCAGTTACATCTGAAGGATATTTTCAGCATGGATACTTGATGCCAACAGCAGACACAGGACAGTTACATAGGTAGCGCAACACTACCATAACTTAAGAGAGAATATAAAAATTTCACCATTCAGAATTCAAACAAGTATAGTCAAATGAGGCCTTTATGTGTGTGTTACACACACATGCACGCAGAAAGAGAGAGAAAAAAAAAGAGCATTACATTTCTTCAAATAAAATGGTTGTTTCCCTTGCTTTGCTGCTTCTCTCTCTTGCTTCTTATGCCCAACAAGAATCCCTTTATTAGTATGCTTGGTTGGGGCATACTTCAAAAGTTTATCCTAGCATGTGGCACAAAAATCATAGCAAAATAATAAGTCAAAGAATCAATATGTCATCTATCTTCAGAAGGGGAAGCATTTGTTAAAAGGCCACTTAAAATGGTAAAGATAAATCAGCATAACAACTGCTTTCCACATGTTTAAGCACTTTCAGCTGGAAGTTCATCCTTAAAGAGAAAATCATATCTCTTCTTGAACCTGTGAGATCCGAAATACAAATTATTATCTGTGTAGAAAAATGCTTCACAAGACAAAAAAATAACTCCTGTAAAAGGTTAGTAATGTCTATAAATGTTCATTCCTCGATCTTCATTCACTAATTTGTCCTCACCAAACATGTAATCCTTTAATCGTTTCACATCCGACAATTTTACAGGTTTTACTATAAAATCCTCTGCACCTTCTTCCAAACATCTGCATACGCGATTTCAATTTACAATTTATAAAAACATTGAATGTAGTAGTAACACTTTCCCCTTTCTTTCTACTCCAGTTTCTTCATTCAAATTAAAAATAAAAGCAGAGATATTGTTTACCTATCGATTCATGCCAAGACATTTTCCGATGACATGATCACAACTGGCACCTCTCTAAAAGTAGATGATCCCTGAAAAACATACACGGAGGGATTTTTTTATTAATACATCAATTTAAATTCTTTTCATATGGAGTAAAAATTACTAATATGAAAACAGACAAACCTTGATCTTTTTGAGCAACTCATAACCGGTCATTCCAGGCATACAGTAGTCTGTAATTATCATATCCACCTTCAGACCCTGAAACCAAACCAAGAGAGCTCTTTTCTTCATCCAATCCTAAAAATTACTAATAATCTTTGATTGTAAGATTCAAAATGAATTTTAAAATTTTCAATTTATAACAATCTTATCTTACTTACATCAAAACCAACAGAGCTCTTTTCTTCATCCAATCCTAAAAATTGCAGAGCCCTCCTTCCACTATCAACCGCAGTTATTGTAACCACAAAACATTCAGAAATGTTCTATACATATTCCCTTGCAATATATATATATATATATATATATATATATATATATATATATATATATAGATTGTTTCTTTTTTATAAAAAAAACAGAGAGAGGAGAGAAAAATGAATATGAAAAAGCATGTTGTAGTAGTACCTTTGCAAGAGGTGATTTTGGGCAAGCGTTCAATCACTTTTCGATCAATGAGACTATCATCCACAACAAGAACGTGAACATCATGAGAATCTGATGGAGAAAATTCCGAGCATCTTCTCCGGGAAAGCACACCGTTTCTGGCCATACGTCCGATTTCTCTAGCTCCGACAATTTGAATTTGAAAAAACCATCTGTGTTATTTAACTCATCGAAAGGGTCCTCAGAAACCCAATTCAATCGAACATAATATGGGCTATCAGCTTGTTTAGCAATAGAATTAGCTCTAGAAGATACGTGGGCCGGTCCACTAGAGGCTCTCGGAGAGAAGGGAGCGAGACAGAACTCTATTCAGCCTAGGAGAAAGCTCGACGGTTGACGGCAGCTCCGGCGTCGGCGGAGGAGGTTCAGAGCAAGAGCGTTGGCGCTGCTTGAGGTAGAGTAGGAAGAAGTAGAAGAGAGCACAGTGTATGACTGAAATTTTAGAAGAATTCTTCATAGGGTTATATTTAGGGAAAAATTGGGGGAAAACGTACCAAGCTTGAGAGAGAGAAGCAGAGGGACGGCGACGGTGGAAGAGAGGGACGACGACGGGGAAGAGAGGCCACAACCGAGAGGCAAGAGGCTGAGGAGTGAGGAATCGAGATTTCAGATCTGGCACCCGCTTAGCTCCATCGTAGAGAGAAAGTACCGATAGGAGAGATAAGAAAGTATTGTCCTGTTTTAATTTCAAAATTTGGGTTTCGTGTTTTTATCAATTGCTCCGTGTTTTTTATATACATGACGTTTTTTTTTAAAAAATGTTATCTAATTAAAACAAAAAAATGTCCTTTTAAATAGATAACGTTTTTGCATATATATCTACAACGTTTTTTTTAAAAACGTTGTGAAAAAAAATACCACAACATTTTTATAAAAAACGTTGTGGTTTAAGCGTTGTCTATTTAGTAATTTGTAGTAGTGATGATTCGATGATGTGAATTATTTATTAAGTTGAGTATCGGCGATAAAATTTATGATATCCCTTTTAAATCATAGAAGATAGTAGATATCGTATTCTACTTGACTCTTCTAATGGATTACTTGTTCCGCTGCAGTTAAACTTGATGTCTATTGTATTTTATCAGTTTAACATTGTTGAAGGCTAACGATAATTTATTCTGCATTATCTTAGTCATAATATTTTTTATTGGGCTAGTTGAGCTCACCTTTTTGCTTTCATTATTCTCTTCAGGAAATGAGAACGTAGCCGGGACTAGTCGGGAAATGGAGTGACGGTCCAAGATGGTGGCTGTAGTAGTCCTCACTATTTTATAAAATAGTGTGATAATAATTGTATTGAGGATTCTATTTGAGTTTGAATACTGTCTACTAGACAATATTCGTGTAAAAACTTTCAGCTCGTGCTGTATAATTAAGTTTTTATTTGTATTTTGTACCATGTATTTGACGACTCAGAATGTATGATGTATACCTATTTTGGGGGCGTCACAGTGGGACTCACCAATGATTGGTTATTTCGGCGCCGTCTTACGAATATTCTCCGACAAAACGTATATTCCTTGACAGACTGTTTACTTCGTATAATTTACACATATCACCAATAACTATCACATTTATTAAATCAACACCTTGCTATGTAGAAAAAAATTAAATCTTATTCATAAAAAGTTGAGGTCTTATACCCTCCCACCGTTCCCAAAAAAATATTTAAAGCATATATTTCATGCAAATTTAAAAAATTGAAGGTGGGCAAAGATAATAAAATAAGTATCATTTTTATCCCAAGCGAAGTCTGTGTAAACTATACTAATGAATCTGACTCTTGTCTAAACTCAGTAAACCTCATTAATTTAAGTATATTTTTGTTAATAAATTAGTCTTTATACTCTCTATATTCTTAAATAAATGTCGTTTAAGATTTATGCACGTGAATTAAAAAAATTATTTAATAATATCATTTAATAATTAAAATCTGTGTTAAATTTCATCACTACCCCTTTATGGAAAGTTGAAAACTATTAATACTAAGGGTTAGAATTTCTTAGGACAATAAGAGAAGGTAAATGTGATATAAGAAAGTAAATAATTTATTCTCCTAAAAAGTTGTAAATGACAGATAATTTAAAATAAATTTTTTCTTTAAAAATGTCAATTATTTAAGTATTATTTATTTTGATTTGTGTAGCTTTAGATATTCTTTTGTGTACATAAAATTTTGTACTTGAGGACATGTTTTTAATAACGGATAGAATAATTATTAAAACGGATAGATTTTTGGCCCAACCGTGCAAGTAAGAGAGTCCAATGATTCTTTCGCTCTCTTATGCTAGAATGACGTGTTTTCTACTTAGTAGTTTACTATTCTTGCATTTCATTTCTGATATAAAAAAAAAATTGCGCTGTTGTTATTAGAAATATTTTATTATTTGCATAGCTGCTCTATTATTATTATTTTTAATATTTACCACCTCAATACGCAATATTACTTCCACACATGGATATTAAACGCACTCCACTAGGCTTAAAACCAGAATGTAAAATGAATAAATAATTCGGGTTCGATTCGTACTCGTTTAATTAAAATTTTAATTCGAGCTCGACTCAAAATACAAATAATTCAAATATAAGCAAATTTTAAAATTCGATAAATTATTCGAATATCCTCAAATTGTAATTTTTTATTGATACTCGGATCATATTCGAAAAATTCAAACTGATCGGGCTCGATTAGAAATCATGCTCGACTCGAGAGATAAACGAGCATCAATCAAACTTTATTTTATATTTAATAAATTTTGTGAACCAAATTTGAACAACTCAATACTTGACTCGACTTTGTTCATTTACACCCTCTTAAAACCAGACTGTAAAATGAACAAACAATTCGGGTTCGATTCGTATTCGTTAACTAAAAGTTCGATTCGAGCTCGACTCAAAATACAAATAATTCAAATATAAGCAAATTTTAAACTTCGATAAATTACTCGAACCTTCTTAAATTGTAATTTTCTATTTATACTTGGATCATATTCAAAAAATTCAAAATGATCGGGCTCGATTAAAAATCGTGCTCGACTCGGGAGCTAAACGAGCCCCAATCAAACTTTATTTTATATTTGATAAATTTTGTGAACCAAATTTGAACAACTCAATACTCGACTCGACTTTGTTCATTTACATTCCCTTAAAACCATACTGTAAAATGAACAAACAATTCGGGTTCGATTCCTACTCGTTAATTAAAAGTTCGATTCGAGCTCAACTCAAAATACATATGATTCAAATATAAGCAAATTTTAAAATTCGATAAATTATTCGAACCTCCTCAAATTGTAATTTTCTATTGATACTCGGATCATATTCGAAAAATTCAAATTGATCTAGCTCGATTAGAAATCGTGCTTGCCTCAGGAGCTAAACGAGCCTCAATCAAACTTTATTTTATATTTGATAAATTCTGTGAACCAAATTTGAACAACTCAATATTCAACTCGACTTTGTTCATTTACACCCCCTTAAAACGATCACTTTTATGTTAGCCAAGTGTTAACTTAAACAACTACTTGATACTTTCCTTGAGAAAACATATTTTCAGCGCTAGAAATATGAAAAAATCATTTCCCTTTCCTTATTCAAAGCTACTAGTACTTAATTTACTCCTCTACAAAGATTCTTGCCCACAACTTTTCTGTACTTGAAACAGCCTTTAGCCGGTACATTTATATCTACAACCAAACATCTAATTGGACACAAATACATTGAAGAAGCGCGACAACTTTTCCCTATACTTGCTGATGAAAATTGACCATTAAACCAAAATTAAGTTTTTGCATGGGGAGCCGAAAAGAGGTGTCCAAGAGTGCCACTATGTTTTTTCTCATGACCCTAATAATAATAAAATGCTCCCACTAGTACAATGTCCCAGTTCCTTTATTTCCCCTTTATTTGCCAAAAATAGAATTGAGGTTTGAATCTATGCAGGTAACATTTGTTGGGAGTGTTTCCTAGGTAAATGTTTAGAAACATCTAATCAAGCAAATATATTATATTATGCTATGTCCTAATCCAAACAATCATAACTTGTGCTTTGTAAATACACTGATCTAACTACTGTAATTAATAGGGGGTTAAGAGGTCCATCTGGGAGAGCTGGGTTAAAAAGCTTGAACCCAAAAAAGGATTACAGACAAAAACCAAAAAAATAACAACTAAAGCAACACTAGAAATTATAAAGTAACGACTGTGAACACAGAAAGTAGAATCTACAAGATTTATTAGACGTTTGGAGTAAAATAATTTTAATCCATCTCAGACAATTTAATTGAAGATGATTTCCTAGTACTCACTTAGCATGCTTCAAGGAAAATTTAGTCTAAAAGATGCTTACACAATTCGACAGCCCTTCTGCTTGCATCTTTGGAATATCTTCAGCCTTAAAATTTCCTAGGGTTCAGCTTTACTTTCTTGCGAACTGCTATCTGTCCTGTGATGCTAATGTAAACTGGCGAAAAAGACAACCTTCAGAGGAATCTCCGAAATTATGACAGAAAAGAAACCCTTTTGGCCTGCCTGAAAATTCATTTCAATCCCACAGGGATCATCTTTACGGCTGCAGCAATTGACATGCCAAAAAATTCAAGGAAATGCTTGCAAACCACTGTTGCAAAGGGAGAGGCCAAGTCTCAAGTGTTTGCAAAAGTTCCCAAGAATTTAACCGATAATGATCTGGAAGAGGAACGTCCAAGAAAGTACAGCCAGAAAAAAAACAGTGTTCAGTGTGCATTTGAACATGTTTATCTTCTCCATTTATCTGAAGTTAATCTCATTAAAAACCTGCAGCATAGTTGCATGATCTTTTAGCAAATTTGAACTTCAGAGAAACATGCTCAGATTTGTAACTGGAATATAAAATACACCCTCAATTTAAGCATTTAAATCAATTAATTATTTTTGACAAGCATGTAAGGAAAATATTTACATCGATTATTACTTAGATATTCAGTAGTATTAAGGATTTTCAAAAAATGCTTTGTAAAATGTTTTGGTAGGAAAGATTTATCTACATCAACTGTACTATGACTGCACTTATTGCCAAAAATGCTACCCCGCAGCAGACTTTCACTTTACTATTTATGAACTCACCATAGATTCTGACCCAAAATGTAGCTAAAATTTATATAATTAAACCTAAATATTAACTCAACAACTCGAATCAACTTTCATGTATTACAGATGATGAGATGTAGAATAAAGTCAGAAATTGAATATATCAGTCTACTATAAGAATCAGAATGCTATGAGTAAAATTTGATATATGTTGTGCTTGATATGGGTAAACTGAACGTGAATAATAATCTAATCATGGAAAATGACGCAAAACCAACTACTATTATCAGTACAACAAGAACATTCTATTCAAATTTGTTTTACGTGAGTAACATTTTATGTAAATTATTATAGAAAATATTTAGACATGTGTGGGCGCAAGTGCAAATTAGGGTTCACATGACCTAATTGAATTAAACGAACAAATTAGGGTTCATGCTATAACTAAAGGAATGACAAATGGAAAAGCCGAAAAAAAATGTGCGAGACCCGAAAGAAATTTCCACGTGTCCCGAGACAGAAGACTCGTGGAGGTGACTAATTTTGAGAATTAATTGAGGAATTGGATTGGTGGCTAGAAAGACAGGACGATCTGGACATTACTCTGATAACTAAGGGTATTTCTGGAATTTTTCTGAGGTTATGTGCTTGGCACATGACCACTCTCCATAAAACCCTATAAATACCCCTTCCATTCCATTGAGAAAGGACCGGACTTTTGACTCTTGGACCTTTTGGAAGACTAGGAGACTTTGACATTCTCTCTCAACCCGAAGCATTCAAGAAAGCTCTTTGAATCCATGCTACCATAACAAGGTTCTCGGATTCTAAGAGTTCTGTCACGTGTCGTTAGAGTAATTGCTCACTTGTTCTTCTTCTCTCTTTAATTCATCAATCAATTCCGTACTCTTCATGTATTTCTCTCCTCCTTTGTGACGCCCCCAAATCTGGGTATCTTCTAACCCGACCGATGGTGCTACACGGTACTACTAACTATACATTCATTCCATTGAAACAACATCAAAATGAGTGTATCAATTACATTCCTATTACAATTATAATAAATCCTTTCCCAGGTTCCGAAACCGAATACATTCTTTATTGTTCATAAGTATAATACAAACAAACATACTAGTCTATTACAGGATATATAACTAATTATCTATCTTAGCCTTGCCATTATCTTTCTTAGAACCCTCAGTTTGTTCGGCCTTAGCTGCAACCATATAATTCAAGCAAGAAGTGAGCATAACTAGCTCAGCAAGTCTAGCAATGTACAATCACAAGCGATTTCGTGTGCGGCTTTGAATTTTTCAAACAACACTTAAGCGGTTTCGGGTGCGGTTTGGACTTCAAACCGCACCATGCTCACCCCTAATAACTGAACAAATAGCTATGAAGTACTATGAAACATTGTATAACACTTTTCTTCCTCATAAAAAAATTCCGAAGTACTTATAGGAACTTAGAAATTCTGAGTAAGTCAAAAGACCATGAACATTCTCTTTAGTTTTCATTCATGAAAAAGGACAACCCGCTACTAAGACCGTAAGTCCGATATATCTTACGAGCACATCTAGGTGATCAGCCTATAGTACTCTATGTTGATCAACATTCATCCGTTAAACGTATTTACATTTATGTTTTGGCAACCTCGCGTGCCCATCGAATAATCGATGTAAAATACATTTGTTTATTCATACTCAGGCTTACCTTGAATCCGTACCAAACAATTGGCTTAAGATAGCGTTATCAATTCTATATTGAAAAACTTGTAAATAAATCAATCAACTCTTAAGATTAGTCTAGCCGAGTTAAATCTGACATCGACCCTTTTGTAAAACAATTCATGCATCTCATATCATGAATCATAAAAAACTTGGCTAACACGAAGGTTAGATAAGCGTTAAGAAAACTTGCCGTCAAACATCTTCAAATAAATATTCTACAGTTCTCAGTCTTTACAGTATCTACATGATATATTCACATAACACACTGTAATTAGCTACCAAACAATCTAATCACATTGTTTTTACTAACTTCTTTCTCTTCTATAACTTAACCGAATTTATTTCATTAATAAAACTCGTTTCAAGTATTTATCCGCCCTTAAAGCTTATTATCGTTCATCGTTTCATTACTCACAACCTACGTTCAATTCCTAAGGTCATCACCATATATGTGACATAGGATTGGTCTTAACATGTACATTAAGTATATACACTTGCCCTATAATGGTCTTGCAACATTTGGGTTCAAAAACTAACTAAGTCCAACTTTTCCCCTGGCTCGGCGCTGCGGCGCCGTCCTCATGCCTACCATTGGCGCTGCGGCACCAACTAACAGTAGCAAATTCTCGGTCTCGGCGCTGCGGCACGAGACTTCTTTTTACGAGTGGCACTGTGGCGCGACTCTGCAGTGTCTATTCCCTCTATCCGGCGCTGCGGCGTGAGATTTATAGATTGGGGTGGTGCTGCGGCGCCAACCCTGAGCCCTGGATTTCTAAGTCTTTTTCTTAATTTGATTCTTCCCGGACTCCTAACTTGGTCGTTATAAGTTAGAATTGACTCGTTCAAAAGCCATTATCTCATATATCTCATGTACTTCGATTTCATTCGGATAAATATAGTTTTTAAATCCAATAATGATGAATTCACTATTCAACGTCCTATTACGCGCTCGTTTTGCGTACGTTCGTGAGCGTTCATTAGCTCGTTTCTTCGTTCTAAGTCGGAATTCGACGATTCTTGAGTCCACGACTCTCAAATACGTTATACTACGTTATGCCATCGAAAACCAAGGTTTTCAAGTTACACGACAACTTTCGACTACTAATCCGAAAATTCTACGTTTTCAACGTTTAACTCCTAATCCCGTAAATTTCGCCATAACTAATTCGTTACTCGAGTTTTCTATGCCAAATCAAATGGAACAGCTCCATTGATTCATCATCTACATCCTAGCCAAACAAGATGAACATACCCTATGATGATTTTCAATTTGTCCATCAACAACCAAATAAACGCTTAACGATTTTCTTTGATTTAAAACTTACTTAAACGCTTATGAATTCTAATCATACATAACTTATAATGATTTAATCCACTATTAGCCATCCTTATGACTCCAGAAGAGACATGCTCCACCAATTCATACTTCTCTACGAAAAAGAAATCGAAAAAGATAGAAGACTAACGTTTACGGAATATTACCTTCACGTTCTTCGCGTTCTTGATACAGCTTAATGATTTGCTTTGCTTGCTCTTGATATTTGTTATAGAACTTCTTTGTCTCTCAATATATTGGTCAAGTGTTGGTAAAACACCAAATGAACAACCTAGCCTTCCTTTTATAGAAAAATCCAATAGAGGGTAATTTGGACATTGTGCCAACCTCCTTACTATTCCTTTACTTAGCCACCAAGTAAATGCACTTTACTTGGCCACCAAGTGGCTGGTCCACATGGCCTTGTGGGTCCTCCATGGGTTTTACCCATCCGGTGACCCATCAGTTTGATCCGCGGTTTGTTTTCTTGGTTTGGGCCTTAACATTAATTCTTATTGTGCCTATCTTGGGCTTGATTTTCATACACATTGGGCTTGACATAATCCAAGTCCAAATGGATTCTGGAAAGTCCATAAACTCAAAGTCCATTAAGACTAATCGTATTCTACTCGTACAATTCTCGTATTCTCTTCGTATATATTTCGTACGATATTCGTATTATACGTCGTAATAATCTTCGTACTATACTCGTATAATAACTAATATCATACTCGTATTCCTCACGTATAATAACCCTAATTATTATACGTAGACATTAAATTCTTGGCACTCACTTTTCTTAACCCTTAGGTTTTAAGTCCGCAGGCGAAAACTTCGTTTGCCATAACTGAAATATTATTGAATATTCCATCACGTCTTATAATTCTATCATTACGCGTTTCTCAGAAATCCAAACTTAATCTTCGAGCAGAAACGGATGAATAGTATTTTTACAAAAATTTCTCGAAAAACTTTTATTTTCGTCTTGGAAATTCCAAACAATTAATCCTAGCACATAGCCAGAATACTAACCACATCCGCACATTCTAGGTCATAGAACGACCTTCAAACATCTTACTCACATACATAATCAATAAAATTTAATTCACATAAAGATCTGATTTTCTTGGGCGTTACATTCTGCCCCCTTATAAGGATTCTTTCTCTAGAATTCCGCTACAATTACATAAACAAATGAGAAAAATTTTTCTTCATTTTACTCTCGAGTTCCCATGTTTCTTCTTCGGCATTGTGGTTCCTCCAAATTACCTTTACCGAAGGTATTATCTTATTTCTCAAGACTTGTTCCTTTCTATCAACAATCTGAATTGGAAGTTCTTCATACGTTAAGTCTTTTTCTACTTGAATAGATTCATACTCTATTACGTGTTTGTAGTCCGGTTTATAAGGACGCAACACTAACACATGAAACACATTGTGTATCCTTTCCATTTCTGGAGATAAAGCTACTTCATAAGCTACCTCTCCTGCCCTTCTTAAAATTTCAAAAGGTCCTACAAACCTTGGACTTAACTTCCCTTTCTTTCCAAAACGTATCTTCCCTTTCCAAGGCGATACCTTCATAAAGACGTACGAACCTACTTCAAACTCCCTCTTCTCACGATGAGGATTTGCATACTTTTTTTTTTTATCTTGACCCGCTACCAATCAAGTTTGTATTAACTTAACCATATCTGCCATTTGTTGTACCATCTCAGGTCCCAACATTTGACGTTCACCTACTTCATCCTAGCACAAAGGAGTTCTGCACTTCCTCCCATACAACGCTTCGTAAGGCGGCATTCCTATACTAGCATGAAAACTATTGTTGTAAGCGAACTCTACCAAAGGCAGATGTTCGTGCCAACTCCCCTTGAAATCCATAACGTAAGATCTTAACATATCTTCTAGCGTTTGAATTGTCCGTTCACTTTGTCCATCCGTTTGTGGATGATACATTGTACTTAATCTCAATTGCGTTCCTAGTTGCTCTTGCAAACTCCTCCAAAAGTTTGATGTGAAATGTGGATCACGATCTGACACAATCGAAACCGGTACTCCATGTCTTGAAATAATTTCTTTGACATAAAGCTTAGCTAATTGCTCTAGGTTATACCTAACTCCTATTGGTAAAAAGTGAGTCGATTTTGTCAACCGAACTACTATTACCCAAATCACATCATAGCCCTTCCTCGTCGTTGGAAGTCCCACCACAAAGTCCATAGTGATATGCTCCCACTTTCACTCTGGAATCTCTAGTGATTGTACCAATCCACTCGGTCGTTGGTGTTTAGCCTTAACATTTTGACAAGTTAAGCACTTACTAACATATTCTGCTATCTCCCTCTTTATGTTTGGCCACCAAAAGTTCTGACGAAGGTCTTGATACATCTTAGTACTACCGGGATGTATCGAGTACCTCGAACTAAGGGTCTCACTCATAATCTCTTCTTTTAACTCGAAATTATTTGGAACCCAAATTCTTCTTTCAAAACGAAGTAATCCTTCTTTATCAAGGTTATACTTAGTCTTCACTTCATCCTCCATTATCTTTTTCATTCGCTTGCACTCCTCATTACTTAGTTGTACTTCCTTAACCCATTCCACTATCGTTGGTCGAGTCTCCATTGTAAATAACATATCTACCGCTTCACTCGATAATTTAACTTCTAACTCAATTCTTGCCATCTCCGTTATTAACTCATTCTGAGTCGTTAACATTGATAGCTTTTCCCTACCCTTCCTACTTAACGCATCTGCTACTACATTCACTTTCCCCAGATGATATAAAATATCACAGTCGTAATCTTTTATCAATTCTAACCACATTCTCTATCTCATATTCAACTCCTTCTGTGTAAATATATATTTCAGACTTTTATGGTCCGTGTATATCTCACACTTCTCCCCGTATAAATAATGTCTCCATATTTTTAAGGCAAAAACTACTGTTGCCAATTCTAGGTCATAAGTAGGATAGACCTTCTCATAATCCTTTAACTGGCGTGACACGTATACAATGACTTTTTCATGCTGCATGAGCACACAACCCAGTTCTCTATGCGAAACATCGCTATAAACTACAAAATTTCCCGTATCATCTGGTAGAGATAATATATGTGCCTCACTTAACTTCCTTTTTAGTTCCTAAAAACTATTCTCACACTTCTCAGTCTATACATACTTTACTGACTTCCTAGTCAAATTTGTCAATGGAGTAGCTATTTTAGAAAAGTCCTAGATGAACCTTCTATTGTATCCTGCTAACCCCAGAAAACTCTGAACCTCGGTTGGCATTTTTGATTGTTCCCAATTATTAACTGCTTCTACCTTCACTGGATCCACAGAAATGCCATCTTTATCAATAACATGTCCTAAGAGCTGTACTCTTTCAAGCCAAAATTCACACTTAGTGAATTTTGCATACAACTTCTCCTTCCGTAGTGTCTCCAACACTATCCTTAAATGTTCAGCATGATCTTCTGGCGTCTTAGAATAGACTAGAATATCATCAATGAACACTACGAAGAACTTGTCCAAATATTGTTTGAACACTCTGTTCATCATATCCATAAATGCGGTTGGCGCATTAGGCAACCCAAACAACATAACTAAAAACTCGTAATGACCATAACGAGTTCTGAACGCCGTCTTAGGTACATTCTCCTTCCTCACTTTCAACTGATGGTACCCTGTACACAAATCTATTTTAGAAAAATACTTTGCCCCTTTCAACTGATCAAATAGATCATCGATCCTGGGCAATGGGTAATCGTTAACTTGTTCAACTCTCGATAGTCGATACAAAGTTGTAATGACCCATCCTTCTTCTTTACAAACAACACCGGTGCTTCCCACGGAGACACACTTGATTGAATGTACTTCCTATCTAATAGTTCTTGTAATTGAACCATTAACTCCTTTATCTCTACCGACGCCATTCTATAAGGTGCTTTAGAAATTGGTGCCATACCCGGTAACAAGTCAATCACAAATTTGACTTCCCTATCTGGCAGAATACCTGGTAACTCCTCCGGAAATACATCCACAAAATCCTGTACTATAGGTATCTGTTCCAATGATGCTTCCACTCTCTGGGTATCCACAACATGGCACAGGTATCCTATACACCCCTTCCTCAACATTTTCCTAGCTTGTGTCATGGTTAGACAACAAGAGCGTCCCGGTGATTTATTATCGTAAAACACTACCTCGAGTTTCTTAGAAAGTCATAGGTTCACACTTTTCTTATGACAATCTATTATCGCTATATGGTTAATTAACCAATCCATACCGAGAATTACATCAAATTCTCTCAATGTTATCGGTAAAAGATCTACCGGTAATCTGCTACCTCTAATATCTACGAAACAATTCCTATGAATGTTCTCAATGGGAATTATCTCTTCGTTCGCTACCTTAATGTCTAAAGGTATTTCTAATCTTTCCAAGAGTAAACCTAATCGCTTAGCAAATCCATATGCTATAAAAGAACAAGTAGCACCCGAATTAAATAGCACATAAGCATTTATTTCGTTGATGGGAATGATACCTACTACTACATTTGTCGATGCAACCGCATCTTGGACAGTCATATTAAAAGTACAAGCAGTAGGTCTACCCGATGGTGTTGGTCCAATAATGGCTAACTTACCACTACTAGCACCCTTGCTACCCTCCTTTCCTTTATTTAGGCAATTTCTTGCCATGTGGTCCATCGACCCACAAATAAAATAGCCCAAGTTCTTCTTAGGATTAGGGCAATTAGGTGATATATGCCCCTCCTACCCACAGTTATAACAAATTGACTTCCCCTTTAGACAGACTCCAAGATGAGTCTTTCTGCATGTCTTGCATACCTCAATCCTACGCTTAGGATCCCCTTATTTCACTCCAGTATTCTGGGAGTTAAAACTCTTTCTCTTTGGCATACTACCACTACCACTGGCTCCCTCCGCCTTGGATCCTCGCTCTCCTTTACTCTTATTCTTCCTCTCTATGTGGTATTGGCTCAAAACTTCACTACCACCCTCTGCAATAATTGCTTTCTCCAGAATGGTCCCGTAGGAAGCACTCTGGAACACAAAAATTTTACTATAGAGCCAGGATTTCAATCCCTGGTCAAACCTACAAGCCTTTTTCTCCTTAGTGTCCACTTGGTGTGGAGCAAACCTTGCTAATTCGTTGAATTTGGTCGCATACTGGGGAACCGTCATGTCCCCTTGTTTAAGTTCTAGGAACTTAATCTCCATCCTCCCTTGCATGCTTGTAGGAAAGTAGTTCTCGAAGAAAACCTTCTTAAACTGTTCCCACGTGACAACATTAGTTCTAGCCCCACCCTGGTGAGCCTCCCACCAAAAGTTGGCTTCCCCTTTTATCATGTAAGTTGCAAAAGAAGTCTTTTGCGCCTCACCCACGTTTGTAATAACAAACGCCTCTCTATTTCTTTTACACATGTTTGGGCTTCTATTGGGTCCGTGGTTCCCTTAAACTCTGGCAGACCTACACTTTTAAATTTTTTAAAGGTAGTCATTCTGGCTACCCTAGGTACTACGGGAGCTCTACCCCCGGTTTGTTTAAATACAACCGTTAATAAATTAATGAGCTCTTGCATAGGGTTGTTCTGACCCCCTTAATTATCGTTATGGGACTCAGCCTCCTGATTACATTGTCTCCTTCTTGGCGGCATTTTCTGATTAAATAAATAAAGTTTCATTATTACTTTCGGACTTACGGTCTTAGTACCAGGTTGTCCTTTTTCATGAATGAAAACTAAAGAGAATGTTCATGGTCTTTTGACCTACTCAGAATTCCTAAGTTCCTATAAGTACTTCGGAATTGATTTATGAGGAAGAAAAGTGTTATATAATGTTTCATAGTACTTCATAGCTATTTGTTCAGTTATTGAAGAATAATCATATGATTCTCGACGTGGTATTTATATTATACATTGCTAGACTTGCTGAGCTAATTATGCTCACTTCTTGCATGAATTATATAATTGCAGCTAAGGCCGAACGAACTGAGGGTTCTAAGAAAGATAAAGGCAAGGCTAAGATAGATAATTAGTTATCTTGTAATAAACTAGTATGTTTGTATGTATTATACTTATGAATAATGAAGAATGTATTCGGTTTCAGAACCTAGGAAATGATTTATTATAATTGTAATAAGAATGTAGTTGATACACTCATTTTGATGTTGTTTCAATGGAATGAATGTATAGTTAGTAGTACTGTGTAGCACCATCAGTCGGGTTGGAAGATATCCAGATTTGGGGACGTCACAGGTTGGTATCAAAGCATTAGGTTATAAAACTTAAGGGGGGAAGAACCTTAGGCTAATAACCTCGTTAGGAAGGAGAAGTAGAAGTGAATGAACTCTAGTGGAATGAGTTAATTAATTATTGAGGAAACTCAGTACCGAAAGATTTAAAAGACGGAAAGTAACCCTAAATAAATTAAATGTGATTTGTGCTTATATTATTGTGTATTATGTACTAATCAACATGTTATGTGTTATTGTAGATGTCCATCGATAGCTACATGTATAGGTATATACACGTAGTGAGTGAAGAGTCAGTGAACAGAATAGAGCGAGTACCAATGCCAGTAGCGGCTGTACCAGTGATAAATCTAGAAGAGTCCGAGCCTGAGGAGGAAATTTCAGAGGAGGACAATTCAGAGGGGGTTATGGGATTGGCATTATACCTTGATATGATGATCGATGTGGAGGAAGATATGGAGGTAACATTGATGTAATAACCCAATATTTTTAATATAATTAAATAATGAATTTTGCATTTAATTTTTTTTATATAAAGGTGAGATTATGTGCAAAGCAAAGCATATGTATTTATGTAATAATTAAAACTTATTTATTTCATGAATAATTGTAAATAAATTCTTTTTAAGAATTAGTGATCATTATAGATTATATTCTTATTATAAATTAATGTTGTAATAAAAATATTTATTTTTCCATGAAAATATGATTATTATATATAAGATATAATTATAAGGATTATTATGTTATGTATTTTTATTATATTAATTAAGTTAATTAATTTAACTTAATTAATAATGGTGGATATGGAGGTTATGTCGGATAAGGATTCAAAACCCTAATTCTGGATTGTAAATAAGGAATGAGAATATTAATATAATATTATTTATATTTCAGTGTTATAAACATGCTTGATATGTGTGGAATGTTATTGTGTGGAACAGTTATAGTAAAACAGTGCAAAACCTTAGCATTACAGATAAACTATAGTACACGAGTCAATTGCGACTGTAAGATTTGTTAAGTTGTTATGTTATATAATTAATGACAATTATTATAGATTTGATGTTAATTAGGTAAGCTCTAATCAACATTTAGAAACCCTAATTATCAAATTAGAACCCTAATTGCTAAGTTATAAACCCTAATTATTAATTCAGCAAGGTTAATGATAATTAGTAGAGTATGAAGCCTAATTTATAAATCCTAGGTGATTAGTAAACCTAATTTAATTAGGGAACCCTAATTCACATTTTTAGAAACTATAATTTCCATTTTAGCCCTAATTATAAAATCCTAGAACTTAGACTTATGGAACCTTAGCGTTAAACCCTAAAGGTCAAACCCTAAGGGTTAGAATGAATTGCCAACTTTGCCACTAAAAGTAAGTACCAAATGACCAAATTGCCCTTCTTGTATTATTTAATAGATAACTTGTATAGGTTGCCATAACTTTAGTTGGTAAACCAACTCAACCTAGTCATGTGGTCTAGTGATCAACTTTAATCATTCAAATATGATAAACATGATCAGCCCTAACCATTTAACCATATTATAAATAGAATTGGAGAGAGAAATCATTTTACAAGCTCATTTGTCCTCATATCCTCAACCAAAATCCTCTCAACTTTAAACATCCGAATTTTAGTGTTGGATGTGACGCTCCCAAAATAGGTATACATCACCCATTCTGAGTCGCCAAATACATGGTACAGAACTTAAATACAAACTTAATATACAACATGAGCTGTGAGTTTTAACACGAATATTGTCTTCTAGACAGTATTCAAACTCAAAATAAGTCCTTATTACAATTATTATCACACTATTTCACAGAACAGTGAAGACTACTAATGCAACCATCTGGACCGTCAATCCATTCCCCTACTAGCCCCAGCTATATTCTCATTTCCTGAAGAGAACAATAAAAATAAGGGTGAGCTCAACTAGCCTAGTAAGAAATATTATGACTAAGATAATACAGAATAAATTATCTTTACCCTTCAACAGTATAACAACTGATAGAATATAATAGACAACAAGTTATAGATCAACAACTGCAGCGGAATAAGCAATCCATTAGAAGAGTCAAGTAGAGCATAAAACCTACTATCTTCTATGATTTAAAAGGTTTACCATCACTTTTATTGCTGAGACTCAGCTTAATAAATAATCCACATCGTCGAATCATCCCTGCACTACAGGCCAAAGATAATCGTGTTTTCATCAACAGTCATGATCATGCCATAAAATAATTCATCTTTGCACCCTTGGCCGAAAAGAATCCATGGCCATAATCATACCAAAAACTGTCCATCAATGCACTACGGACCAATAAGGACTTTTACCACATCATTTGTAACATTATAGTCATTATTATACCGAATAATCCCTTGTCATAATCATACCAAGTCCATCAATGCACTACAGGCCACAGATGACTTTCAACAGAATATAAACATGAGGATGATGACAATGATATAAGAATTCAAAAAAATAAGTTCAAGGATAAATTTTTAAAGATTTATAATTTAATTTATCCAGAAATAAATAACGTCCAAATTCTCAACATGATATTGCTTTGTAGAGTAAAATTCAAGAATAATATTGTATCAAAAATAATTTGGACCGAAAAGTAATCAATTTTTATCACGAATAGTATCCCGGTGAATAGTAACTGAGTGAATATTACCCAATAAATAGTAACTTCGAGAATAGTAATCCCGACACAAAAAAATAGAAATTCCACAATAAAATTCATATCAATAATTCGGCATAATGATATTGAAGAAAATAATATCATTTACGAAGAAAATAACATCCCTTACGAATATTAAACGAAAATAATATTCATTACAAATATTAAATGAATATAATATTACTTGCGAATATTTAACGAAATAAAATTTCTTATGAATATTGAACGAAAATAATATTCATACGAATACAAAAAATAATATCTCTTCAGAATGTAAAATAAATAATACCCCTTACCTCAAAAGAGCAGTACTTCTGACTGGAATATCGGATATATTGCTGAAAAAACTTGTACTGAATAGCAACTCTCAAAGTATCTAAATACTCACACAAATACGCTCGATGATATAGAGAGAGAAAGAGATAAAACTTTTTTCTGGTGTGATTTTCAATTCTAATTCAGCACCCTATTTATAGAAAAATGTTAGAACGCTGAAGCAGACTTAACCTGCTACCTGATGGCTTTACCTGCTACTATTCCCACCCACCACTTTTGAAATAAAATTTTAGCACATTTTTACCAGCCAAAGATGGGGCCCACCAATTCTAAAAATTTCTAAAATGTTTTATCATTTAAACAATAATCAAAAACTTCAATAATTCATAATAAATAGTCATTTTATCAAAAAAATTCAAATCCCATGTGCTTTCCATAGAAAATTTAATTCTCTACAACTTTATAACTTTAAGTTTTTCCAAATTCCAAACAGAAAATGTCCGAAATCCAAATACGGATGATTTTCAGCACCTCTATTCTGCCAAAAATAATGATAAAACACCACAACATTAATTCCTTCATTTATAACCACAATAAATATATCCACATAAAATAAATATGTTCTTATCATATAAATTAATAATTACTTAATCACGAATAATATTACAGAATCACAATTTAACCAGGTCGTTCCCAGGAAAGAGGGGGCTTTCCGATAAGAATTTCTCCTTACTGGCGCACAATTAGATGACCAAACCTCTCCTTGGACAGAACTTTCTAGACATTGCCAATAATGTTATCTAATAATATTATTCAAATAATATGAATTATTGATCTGATAATGGAAAATACTGTGCAGTGACAATTATTAAAACAACAATAATATAAAATATCAACGCAGCAATTATTGAATTAATAAAATAAAATATTGAACAGTAATTACTGTAATAATTATTGAGTAAAATTGAGTGACTTCTCACGTAAGCACCAAAATCAATACTGTGTGCTACTATGCAACCATGTGTATTACTGTACTTTTACTACCGGGAAGTTCAACAGTTAACGGTAAAACTTTCGCCGCTATATTCATAAAAATAATATTTCTGTCATTTTTTCATTCCGACAATAATTCCATTGTGGGGTCCACAAATGGCTGCGCCATCGTATGAATATTCCTCGACAGCAAGAATATTCCACGACCAAATGAATATTTCCCGACAACAATGAATATTTTATAACCACTTACTTGTTTTACAAAATTTACACATTTCACCCATAACCACGGAATTATATCAAATTAACACCTTATTATTCAAAATAATAATTAGAAAAAATTCGATTTTATTTATAAAAAAGTTGGGGTCTTACAACCTCCCTTCCTTATGAAATTTCGTCCTCAAAATTGACGTACGTACCTGGTATGCCGAACAGATGAGGATACCTCGTCAGATTCTAACTCTTAAGGTATAACCTTTGAGCGTAAAAATATGTTTCTTCGTATCCAGGATTTTAACAGGTACCTCTTCATACGTTAAATCTTCCGTTATCTTGTCCGGTTCTAATTCAATAATGTGGCTCGGGTCGTCCACATATTTACGTAACATCGATACGAAAAAAAAACGTTATGAACACGCGATATACTTGGTGTTAAAATGAGTCTATAGGCCACAGTTCCTACTCGATCGAGGATTTCAAATAGAACAATTAAATCAAGGGTTGAGATTTTCTCTCTTCGTCAATTCTTGCTTCTAGAATAACGCCCTCTTGAACATTCTTCTTCACATTCATCAGCTCTGAGTTTGTAGCCTAAGCAGCTTTAACTTTATCAATTAAAGTTGGTTCTAATGGTATTTTTATCATCATCACGTGGGTCTCTAGAGTAAGTCGTACGAAATGGGTGTTTGTGTTAACAACGTCGCACTCGTAACTGCATACGATCTTCTACTCAATGTGTCAGCTACCACGTTCGCTCTTCTACGATGATATTGAATGGTATGGTCGTAATCTTCAACAGCTCGAGCCAACGTCTTTAGCGCATGTTACGTTCGTTTTGGGTGAAGAAATATTTGAGGATTTTAGAAATAGGTTTTGTACTGGGGTCAAATTTAAACGTTGAGCGCAAGTAGGAGAAATAAAAGAATGGGTAGAACCGATATCAAATAGGGTATAAACTTTGCAAGAGTTTATGATTAACTTACCCATGATAGCTTCGTTCGGGTTCCTTGACAAACACTCTCACTTAAACTACCGACTTTAACTTGTCTGAGACATCCTTTGGCATCACCATCCCAGCTGGACTTGACTTCACTACACGACAAAATTGAGCTAAGTGACCTTCTCTTCTGCAATTGAAACACGCTCTGGGTTACTGCGTACAGTTTGGACGGATGTGTCCCTCTTGTCCGCATTTGAAACATACGATCGGTGGTTGTTCTTCTTCCTTTGAAATAGGTGTTGGTGTTGCGGTCGTTCCATCATTATTGAACCTTCTCTTCCTGAAATTTTCACTTCTATTATCTTGACCATGATTACCACCGAAGTGGTTACCATTCTTTGCATGATAATTTCCCCCATGATGGTTATCGTTGTTCCGACGGCCGTTGCCACCGGTACGATTATTATCGTGTTGTTGGTCGTTACCTTTTGGTTGAGCTGACTCATTATCACGCTCCACTAACTGAGCCATATTCACAACATCTGAATATAAACAAAGTTTGTGAAAGATAAGATATTGACGTATCTCGGGCTTCAAACTTCTTAGAAGCATCCACGTCATTCTCTCCTCATTATCAACTAAGTGGGACGCAAACCAGGACAACTCAGCAAACTTAGCTTCGTACTGCGACACGGTCATATTGTTCTTCTCTAACTTGATGAACTCTACCTCTTTCATGTGACGAATACTTTCGGAAAAGTACTTGTCGTTGAACAGTTTTTAGAACTTCTCCCAAGACATTTTGAGTGCGTCAGGCTGGGTACGTTTTATAGATTCTCACCAGTGATCTGCTTCTTCACACAACATAAAGGTGACGAATAGAACCTTTTGCTCCTCTGAGCATTCCAAGACATCAAATATCTTGGTGATCTACTTTATCCACGTCTCTGCCGTAAGTGGTTCTGGCTTTCCCAAAAACTCCGGCGGTCCCAACTCCTTGAACTGCTTAGCGGTGACCATCCGCGCGTTGCTATCATTTCCACTCGTATTTTGTACATGAGTCTCCCTCGTTTGATTTTGCATGAATTGTAAAAATCTTCTAAACATCCCATCGTTCGTCATTTGATCGGCGTCATTTTTTACCTAAGGATTGTTGCCTTCCTGCACATTATCCTGGTTATTGATCGTCGGTGACTCAACGATCTCATGTGCTTCATTGCTTATCTCAATATTTTCAGATGCCATTCTCAAACACTGTCACAAAACAAGGGTTAATTGACATGTCACATATTATCCCTATACTCTGACCGACCAATTAAATACCAAATAAACTTAGGTAGGTCATACCAGCGAAAGAATTCCCCATCTCTCCCCTCCTAGTTCTTGTCTCACATCTCAGGCAGGGATCATATCCCTAAGCCTTGATACCAACTGTGATGCCCTCAAAATAGATATACATCACCCTTTCTGAGTCACCAAATACATGGTACAGAACTTAAATACAAACTTAATATACAACATGAGCTGTGAGTTTTAATACGAATATTGTCTTCTAGACAGTATTCAAACTCAAAATAAGTCCTTATTACAATTATTATCAAACTATTTCACAGAACAGTGAGGACTACTAATGCAACCATCTGGACCGTCAATCCATTCCCCGACTAGTCCCAGCTATATTCTCATTTCCTGAAGAGAACAGTGAAAGAAAGGGTGAGCTCAACTAGCCCAGTAAGAAATATTATGACTAAGATAATGCAGAATAAATTATCCTTAGCCTTCAACAGTATAACAACTGATAGAATATAATAGACAACAAGTTATAGATCAACAACTGCAGCGGAATAAGAAATCCATTAGAAGAGTCAAGTAGAGCATAAAACCTACTATCTTCTATGATTTAAAAGGTTTATCATCACTTTTATCTCTGAGACTCAGCTTAATAAATAATCCACATCGTCGAATCATCCCTGCATTACGGGCCAAAGATAATCGTGTTTTCATCAACGGTCATGATCATGCCATAAAACAATTCATCTTTGCACCCTTGGCCGAAAAGAATCCATGGCCATAATCATACCAAAAACTGTCCATCAGTGCACTACGGACCAATGAGGACTTTTACCACATCATTTGTAACATTATAGTCATTATTATACCGAATAATCCCTGGTCATAATCATACCAAGTCCATCAATGCACTACAGGCCACAGATGACTTTCAACAGAATATAAACATGATGATAATGACAATGATATAAGAATTCAATAAAAACAAGTTCAAGGATAAATTTTTAAAGATTTATAATTTAATTTATCCAGAAATAAATAACGTCCAAATTCTCAACATGATACTGCTTTGTGGAGTAAAATTCAAGAATAATATTGTATAAAAAATGATTTGGACCGAAAAGTAATCAATTTTTATCATGAATAGTATCCTGGTGAATAGTAACTGAGTGAATAGTACCCAATGAATAGTAACTTCGGGAATAGTAACCCCGACAGAAAAAGGTAAAAATTCCACAATAAAACTCATATCAATAATTCGGCATAATGATATTGAAGAAAATAATATTATTTACGAAGAAAATAACATCCCTTACGAATATTAAACGAAAATAATATTTATTACAAATATTAAACGAATATAATATTTCTTGCGAATATTGAACGAAATAAAATTTCTTATGAATATTGAACGGAAATAATATTCATACGAATATGAAAAATAATATCTCTTCAAAATGTGAAATAAATAATACCCATTACCTCAAAAGAGCAGTACTTCTGACTAGAATATCGAATATATTGCTGAAAGAACTTGTACTAGAATATCTAAATACTCACACAAATACGCTCGATAATATAGAGAGAGAAAGAGAGAAAACTTGTTTCTGGAGTGATTTTCAATTCTAACTCAGCACCCTATTTATAGAAAAATGTTAGAACGCCGAAGCAGACTTAACTTGTTACCTGATGGCTTTACATGCTACTATTCCCACCCACCACTTTTGAAATAAAATTTTAGCACATTTTTACCAACCAAAGGTGGGGCCCACCAATTTTAGAAATTTCCAAAATGTTTTATCATTTAAACAATAATCAAAACTTCAATAATTCATAATAAATAGCCCTTTTATCAGAAAAATTCGAATCTCATGTGCTTTCCATAGGAAATTTAATTCTCTATAACTTTGTAGCTTTAAGTTTTTCCAAATTTCAAAAAGAAAATATCCGAAATTCAAATGCGGATGATTTTCAGCACCTCTATTCTGCCAAAAATACTGATAAAACACCACAGCATTAATTCCTTCATTTATAACCACAATAAATATCCACATAAAATAAATATTTCCTTATCATATAAATCAATAATTAATTATTCACGAATTATGACAACCAGGTCGTTCCCAAGAAAGATGGGGCTTTTCGATAAGGATTTCTCCTTACTGACGCGCAATTAGATGACCAAACCTCTCCTTAGACAGAATTTTTTAGACATTGCCAATAATGCTATCTAATAATATTATTCAAATAATATGAATTATTGATCTGATAATAGAAAATACTGTGCAGTGACAATTATTGAAACAACAATAATATAAAATATCAACGCAACAATTATTGAATCAATAAAATAAAATATTGAGCAGTAATTACTGTAACAATTATTGAGTAAAACTGAGTGACTTCTCACGTAAGCACCAATAATCAATACCGTGTACTACTATACAACCACGCATATTACTGTACTTTTACTACCGGGTAGTTCAACAGTTAACGGTAAAATTTTTGCCGCTATATTCATAAAAAAAATATTTCTGTCTTTTTCTCATTCCGACAATAATTCCGTTGTGGGGTCCACAAATGGTTGCGTCATTGTACGAATATTTCCCGACAGCAAGAATATTCCACGACCAAACGAATATTCCCCGACAATAATGAATATTTTATAACCAATTGCTTATTTTGCAAAATTTGCACATTTCATCCATAACCACAACATTATATCAAATTAACACTTTATTATTCAAAATAATAATTAGAGAAAATTCAATTTTATTTATAAAAAAGTTGGGGTCTTACGTTGGACTAGTCACAAAACAAGCCCCACTATCACTTGTAGCAGATCAGAAACATTAGATCAAGAATTTGTTCAAGAAAGGTAAACCCTAAGCCAAGAATATTTGATCTTGTATGCTATGTAGGATTTGATGTTTGAATGTTTAAATATGTTGTATAAGGTGTGAATCAGTGATCTGGGTTGCTAAATAGTGGATCCATAACATTTATATGCTCGAATATAAGTTTTTACAAAATCTGGGAAATTTTCAAAAGTGGTCTGACAACCGAATGTCAGACCGCATAGATCTTTATCTGGTTATCATTTTTGTTGTTTAAATGTTTGAACATGTAGTATACTGTAAGGACTTTAATCTGGACTTGAAATCATGTTTAAATCATGTGTAGATTTTGTGTTATTAATGGTCAAACCTCGTTGACCAAGCATGACCAACGGGTTCTGGTTTACCCAGAAACTCATTATCCGAGTCTGACAACGTTTTCAATTGCTTGGATCTGTCAGGTTTGATGTTGGTTGTTGATGTTGTTGTATCCAGCTTGTAGCCTGTAGTATTAGCTCTATAACCATGCCTTTATATCACTCAAATCATTAATTGACTGAGAGTAGTGGTTGGTCAAACTAGCCTGGACGAGCACGAACTCGGTTTTCTGGGTAACCCAGAAAACTGATGAACGTTGTATCTGACATGGTTTGACCGGGTTCTAGCTTCTGATTAAGGTGTAGTGTAACTGATGTTAGGAGTGTTAGATGTTCTCTGTCACGTGCACTACAAGTTAGACCCGTTAGACCACCATATCATCAACCAGAACCCTAATATAAGTAAGCCTCAAGCTGTACACTCGAAGCTGACTGGGTTTCTGGGTAACCCAGAAAACCCCGGAAGCTCTGACAGTGAGTTTGATGACCCAGATCTTCATACTACGATGTGTTATGACCTAGATTATGATTGTTAATGATAGTGTGACATACCCACTGCACGATAAATGTTTAAACAAGCCCAGAAACACAGTAGGAATGGAATTAAACTTGGTCAAAGTAAGACCCTTGAACACTGCCAACAGCGACAGAAAGTGTCGCTATATCCTATAGCGACAGTTTCTATTATTTTTATTTTCTAATTTCTGGAAAATAATTTAAAAATAGTATATAAATTCCGAAAATTATAAAATCAGTTTTAAAAATTGTTTTAAGTCATAAAAATTAACTTTTAATAATATGACATATTTTCCATAAATATTAGCAATTATTTGGAATATTATTTATTTAATAAATGCACTAAATAAATTAATTAAAAATGATTTTATTATACTAAAAATCATTTTAAATGATAATAAGGTATTTAATAATATTTTAAGTTATTATAAATGACTTTTAATATTTTAGTGAATAATACCTTAATATTTAAATATTTATGGTAATTGTTTAAAAATAATTTTTAATAATTTAAAAATCATTTAAGGGTAATATTAATACTTTAAAAATATTTTGAGTTATTATAAATAACCTTGATATTTTTCCAATGGTTGCATTAATATTTTAATATTATTTAAACATTAATGATAATAAAATTATCTAATATTTAAATCATTTAATAACGATTCTATAGTTTGAAAAAATCAAGATAAATTATAATAATAATTTAAAAATTATTATAAGTCATTTAAAAATAATATGACTGGTATTTAAAATATCCAGGATAATATTGAATTATATGATAGAGTTTTAAACTCGATAATTGCCCGATAAAGCCGTCGGTACACCAAAATGCTACCGAAATTGATCCGAACATATATAGTTTGACTGTATAAGTATTTGTTTGTGTCTTAATGACTGCTATAACTATATGACAATGTGATGAGGTTATGTGTTGATTGTAAATAACAGTACTATGTGTTACGATATGTTATTCTAATCAATAGAACAATCTTATAAATGATAGGTTGTTGAATTAAAGATAAAACTAAGTTGTGTAAGCAGCAGACCAGGCAAGTATCCTAAACTCTTATTTTACTTTATTCAACGGATATCGTAAGCAAGTTTACTATACTTACTCCAATTATTATTGAGCAAGTATCCTACCTTTTGCATTTACTTTATGCAATGGACATGTGTAAGCCAGTTTCAGAAATATATTGTTATGGTTATCGTTCATGTATCTATACCTTTGTAGATATGCCAGTTCTTGAATTATATCCAATCATTGTTTATCATTGCCGTATTATTGTATAATCCATATATATATATATATATATATATATATATATATATATATATATATATATATATATACTGATTGCCAGTATGTATACATTAAGTAAAAGTCGTCTAAGCTATTTGATCAGCTAGACACAGATTTAGAAATATCGTTGAATATGATAAAACCTTTTTGTATCTAATCAAATTGTTTTGGTTCGGATTCTCGACTAAGTATGAACATCCCAAACATGGAAAAACTTTTGTGCGCCTGAGGCGGATATGATGAACAAGAATATCATTCTGGTATGTACTATTGATCAATACAGGGCATAACAGGCTGATCACCCCCTATGCCTGTAAGTTATGACAGTTTACAGATGAAGTTCTATTAAACCTTTTCGAAAATTTGAAAACAAAGTTCATGGTCTGTCGACTGCTCACCAATTATAGTTAGTACGTAGCTTCAAAATTTGAAATAGAAATGTTATGTTGTTTAGTGTTGCTTCAGTTTACTTCACAACTATTGATTCGTTGTAGAAGGGTAGTACAAAAAAAATATTTAATCCTTTCAGCTAATATTTATAATTTTTGTTACTTGTTGGCCACTCAAATGCTCATCCTCGCTTAATTTAAATGTTTTCAGTTAAGTATGATCAACCAGAGGGCTCTGCCAGGAACAAAGGGAAAGGAAAGTTGTCAAAATAAGTTGTGTTATCATATGTAATAACTAGACTTAAATAAGATGATAATATTTATTAAGTATCATGTAATGAATATTTTAAGGTCGCGTACCTGAAATTTAGAAAACTCTGATATGTAAATTAAGTTTGATATTTATGACAATATTTTTTTTATTCCTCTCAAAGAAATGGTATCGTGAAGCACTGAATTTGGGTTTCAAGTACCTGAATTTGGGGGCGTCACAGTTTAATACGGTGGTACCTGCACTAAAGCCAACACCTCCAGATACAATGAGGGCATTGTATCTAGAGATGCTTGACCGTAATGTGCAACTGCGCACTATTGTGCAAAACCAGAAGGAGGAGATTAATGATTTCCATGAGGCTAAGGAGTCTGCAGAAGCATATTTCAAGATTGAGCATGACGAGAAGGTGCTCATGAAAGATAAGGCCACATATTATAAGAATGAGGCCGTAGAGCTTCGTAGAGAACTGGAGAAGAGAGACTAGAAAATAGCACAGATGTCTTAAATCCATGATAATGCTCACGAGCATTTCAAGCTAAAAATTGCTTGTTATTCCATTGAGTCGGGACAAAATCGACATACTATAAGTCGAGATATTGTGTCGATTCTGGAAAATGAGAAACACGAGAATGCTATTATGCAGTTTTAGAGGTTTAGAGCGGTAAATATTTTTGTGTAGTGACGTAAAGCCCTCTTTTATATAATTAAATGGTAGTCTTTTTGTAAATCCTAATTTTTGCGAAGTTCAATTGCGGGATGGAAATGTAATAGCTTTTGGCTATGGAAAACAAATTGTAAATAGTTTCAAACTATGAAGAAGCATACGAATATAATGAAGTTTTTATTAAATGTGCTTTATTGTGTATGAGTTGTTGTTTGGCGAATAATAACTAAGTAAGCAAATGATATATCTTACGAGCATATCTAGGTGATCAGCCTATAGTACTCTATGTTGATCAACATTCATCTGTTAAACGTATTTATGTTTAAGTTTTGGCAACCTCGCGTGCCCATCGAATAATCAATGTAAAATACATTTATTTATTCATAGTCAGGCTTACCTTGAATCCGTACCAAATAATTGGCTTAGGATAACGTTATCAATTCTATATTAAAAGACATGTAAATAAATCAATCAACTCTTGAGATTAGTCTAGCCGAGTTAATTATGGCATCGACCCTTTCTTAAAATAATTCATGCATCTCATATCATGAATCATAGAAAACTTGGCTAACACGAAGGTTAGACAAGCGTTAAGAAAACTTGCCTTCAAGCGTCTTCAAATAAATATTTAACAGTTCTCAATCTTTATAGTATCTACATGATATATTCACAAAGCACACTATAATTAGCTACCAAACAATCTAATCACATTGTTTTTACCAACTTCTTTCTCTTCTATAACTTAACCGAATTTATTTCATTGATAAAACTCATTTCAAGTATTTATCTGCCCTTACAGCTTATTATCGTTCATCGTTTCATTACGCATAACCTACGTTGAATTCCTAAGGTCATCACCATATATGTGACATAGGATTGGTCTTAATATGTACATTAAGTATATACACTTGCCCCATAATGGTCTTGCAACATTTGGTTTCAAAAACTAACTAAGTCCAACCTTTCCCCTGGCTCGGCGTTGCGGCGCCGTCCTCATGCCTACCATTGGCGCTGCGGCGCCAACTAACAGTAGAAAATTCTCGGTATCGGCGCCGCGGCGCTAGACTTTTACTTATGAGTGGCGCTACGACGCGAGTCTGCAGTGTCTATTCCCTCTATCCGGCGTTGCGGTGCGAGATTTATAGTTTTTAAATCTGTTAATGATGAATTCACTATTCAACGTCCTATTACGCGTTCGTTTTACGTACGTTCGTGAGCGTTCATTAGCTCGTTTCTTCGTTCTAAGTCAGAATTCGACAATTCTTGAGTCCATGACTGTCAAATACGTTATACTACGTTATGCCATCGAAAACCAAGGTTTTCAAGTTACACGGCAACTTTCAACTACTAATCCGAAAATTCTACGTTTTCAACGTTTAACTCCTAATCCCGTAAATTTCGCCAAAACTTCATTACTCGAGTTTTCTATGCCAAATCAAATAGAAAAACTCTATTGATTCATCATCTACATCCTAACCAAACAAGATGCACATACCCTATGATGGTTTTCAATTTGTCCATTAATAACCAAATAAATGCTTAACGGTTTTCTTTTATTTAAAACTTACTTAAACGCTTATGAATTCTAATCATACATGACTTATAATAATTTAATCCACTATTAGTCATCCTTATGACTCCGGAAGAGACATGCTCCACCAATTCATACTTCTCAACGAAAAAGAAATCGAAAAAGATCAAAGACTAACGTTTACGAAATATTACCTTCACGTTCTTTGCGTTCTTGATAAAGCTTAATGATTTGCTTTGCTTGCTCTTGATTACTTGTTATAGAACTTCTCTGTCTCTCAATATATTGGTCAAGTGTTGGTAAAACACCAAATGAACAACCTAGCCTTCCTTTTTTAGAAAAATCTAATAGAGGGCAATTTGGTCATTATCCAACCTCCTTACTATTCACCTTCTTACTATTCTTTTACTTAGCTACTAAGTGGACGGCCCACATGGCCTTGTGGGTCCCCCCTATGGGTTGCCCCATGGGTTTTACCCATCGGTTCGATCTGCAGTTTGTTTTCTTGGTTTGGGCGTTAACATTAATTCTTATTGGGCCTATCTTGGGCTTGATTTTCATACACATTAGGCTTGAAATAACCCAAGTCCAATTGGATTCTACAAAGTCCATAAACTCAAAGTCCATTAAGACTAATCGTATTCTACTCGTACAATTCTCGTATTCTCTTCGTATATATTTCGTACGATATTTGTATTATACGTCGTAATAATCTTCGTACTATACTCGTATAATAACTAGTATCATACTCGTATTCCTCACGTATAATAACCCTAATCATTATACGTAGACATTAAATTCTCGGAACTCACTTTTCCTAACCCTTAGGTTTTAAGTCCGCAGGCAAAAACTTCGTTTGCCACAACTGAAATATTATTGAATATTCCATCACATCTTATAATTCTATCATTAAGTATTTCTCAGAAATCCAAACTTAATCTCCGAGCAAAAATGGATGAATAGTATTTTTACGAAAATTTGTCGGAAAACCTTTATTTTCGTCTTGGAAATTAAAAACAATTAATCCTAGCACATAGCCAGAATACTAACCACATCCGTACACTCTAGGTCATAGAACGACCTTCAAACATCTTACTCACATAAATAATCAATTAAATTCATTTAATTCAAATAATCAATAAAATTTAATTCACATAAAGATTCGATTTTCTCGGGCGTTACATCCTCAGTCAATATAAAACCCTAACCCTAGTAAGGTACGATTTCCTTGCCCACATTTATTTGACGACTCTATTGGGGAGGTGTAGAATTCTTGGATGGTATGCCCACAACTCGTAGTGGTAGAACTATAGGAAGAGTTTCTCCGATAACGAGCATTACTTCATCGGATCCAGTTCCACGACAAGAAAATCAAGCTTTCCAAGGTGAAAATCTGGATCTCGATCAACCTATTATTGAAGACGTTTTGGAAGGAAGTTCAACATCACCATGCATGGCCAATCAACAACAAACGAATGCCAGGCAGACATGCACGAGAAGGCAAGGATAGGATGCAAGCAAAGATCAGACGAATTCGATGCAACTGGAGATGCTCAAGGCATTGAAGGAAGGACGGGAAGGATAAGGAATGATGATGGCTATGATGCTGGAGATGAAGAGAAAGCAAGAGGATATGAGGAATTTTCACAAGTAGTTGATGCAAATCCCACCTTCATGGCCATGTTCCCGAGCAATTCGCAGAGAGAACAAGCATGGATGGAGGATAACAACAACAACAACAACAACAACAAAGAACATTAGAATGTACCTCCATTGACGGAGAATTAGTCGGTTTCGATCATCAACTTGGAACCCGAAAAGAACTGTGACGTGCAACAACCTAGACTGGAAGCAAACAAGCCTCAGACGAACATCATCTCGACCGCTCTCCTCACATTTTCACAAGTATAGATACCAACCATCTCGAGCCATGTCCAACAAACAAGTCAACCTGTATAACCAATACACGCTTTACACGATGCAAGTGTGCATCAACCAATCTCACTACAAGAAAAAGTCTTAATTTTGACAGAATTAAGTTCGATGGACTGTATTCAGTCGAAAATAAGTTATTTTCGAGGAAATAATCTGTCGATCATAATTCTGTCAGAAATAATTTATTTTCGAGGGAAATCCGTCGGAATTATAAGGCCTTATCTGGTGCCAAGTTTCCCGCCAGCGTGAAACTTAAGTTCGACGAAACTATGGTTATTTCCGAGGAACTTTTTGTTGAGGATAACTTATTTTCGAGGGACTTATTTCCGACGGACATTCCGTTGGAACTAACTTATAAAACCTAATCAGATTCATCTTATTCAGGCGCCTCTCATCTCTCACTCTCAACTCCTCTCTCACTCTCATCTCCAGTATCCCCACTCTCATCTCACTCTCTGCTCACTCTCAGCTCCTTTCTCACTCTCATCTCCGGCACCCACCTGCTACCACCACCCACCACCACCTTCAGCCGCCGACCAACCACCACCATCTCAGTTCTCTTTCTTCCTCTCGCCCCTGCCCCACCACTAACCAACCACCCACACCCGCCACCAACCCACCACCACCTCCCAGCGATCCACCAGTATCCACACGTTGGCCATCACCGTCAAGGTCTTCTTCCTCTATTTTCGACAGTTTATTAGCTCCAAAAGAAGATATGAGTCCAAATATTGTTTCAATTTGATGATGATGTACACAATCAGTAGAATGATTAATTTTTATATTGTATGTATATATTGATTTGAGGCTGAAAATTGGTAGAGTTTTTGATTTGGTATTGGTTTAGTTTGTTATTGTCAATTGGAATTAGAAATTGGTAATATTTAAATTTGTTAATTGGTTACTGTGTGTGTATCAATTTGTTAATTTCAATTGGATTTAAGGCTGAAAATTGGTATATATTTGGAAAGTTTAATTCATGTTGATTGAGAATTGATAATTCTGCAGTGTATATGTGACAACCCGAATTTTCATAAGTTATTAAAATAAGAATTTAATAATTAAAATTCTTATTATAAGGTTTATATATTTTGAATTATATAATTTGGTGTGAAGAGAATTATATATTCATATGTTGGAGAATGTGAGATTTAATAGTTAATTAAACTATTAAAGAAATTAAATAATATTAGTTAATTTAATTAAGTTGAAATTATGTTATGAGATAATATAATTTTAATTATTATGCCTTGTGGGCAATGGAAACTATTATGAGTTAAGTTTTATAAATAGTGTGAAGAATTCACTTAATTAAAATAGTGAATTAATACAAGTATAATTGATTTAATAAAGTGAGAAGGTAATATGTTGCATGAAAAATGTAAATATTAGTATAATACGAGTAAAATATTTATTAAGTACATTAAATATTTTAGTTGAAAACTTTATGGAATAAAATGAATATTTATGATATTAAATAAATATTTGATGAAAATTGTTATGGGATAGTTTATTTAAGTATGATAAAATAGATGCGATTTATACGTATTTATTACGTAAGTATAATTGTGATATTCTAATTTAATTAAATAATTAAATTAGAGGAGTGAGAATTTGTTAAATAATGTTATGATTATAGTGGTTGAATAGAAATTATAATTTTACTGATAAGGTTAATTTTATTTCTTAAGGAATTAAATGTACATAATCTAGTTTATATTTCTAGTTTATGTATTCATGAGTTTCTTTTAAAATTGGAGTTTTGGTTAATGAATTTATGGGTTACGATGTTATATATGTTATTAGATATTTATAATTTGATAGTTGTCATCTAGAAACAAATTTTCAGAAATCAAATTCATGTATTTATACTAAAGAAGAGGAATTTGGATTTTGATTGTAATGTGTGTTTTGGTGTACTTTGGGACTAAAGTTGATGATGAATTCGTGATGAAAACTTTAAATTGATGGATGATTGTTGCTCTCCTCTATAAAACGAAAACAACGCAACTTGAACGGATCGAATTGGTTAAAAAACAAATTCGTGATGAATGAATACACTCAGCATGTTGAAAATAGGAAAAAATTAGTATAAAGAAATTAGAATTAGTATAAACCAAGTCCCACATCAACTAAATTGAGAACTTTACCCTTTGCTAAACCTATTAATAGAAGGGTTTGTTCCTTTGTTTCATTCACCAACAATAAGGCCTCTAATTTTGAGAAAGACTTTGTTATGGAAGGACTTTTTATAAAGATCTTCTTAGTTAAATTTTGGTCGAGTACGTATTCAGTTTGTGGAATTTATATTTTCGGGTATGTTTCTTATTTAATTTTTGGTAATGTTATTATTTTAAATATTATATTTAGTTTGTTAGTTAAAGTTTGTATTTTGGAAGTTTAGTTAGTTTGGTTAGTAAACTAGTTAGTTTACTATGTTTATTTTGGCTTGTAATTGATTATGTAAGTGAGTTCTAATGATTGTAATTAGAGATATGAAGCTTTAACATCATCCAAGTGTAAGAAAAACTCACAAAATAAAAGATTTACAAAGAACCTTGTTGGATAGTTTTTGGGACTGAGCTTGAGGACCTTTTGTGCTTTTAATTTATGTCTAAAAGCTTAATTTGATGATTGTATGTTATATCCCTCTAAGTTATGAAGATTTCCTAACTTGAATGAACCAAAACGGACTTAAAATGAATCCGTGGTGAAGATTTTAGTAAACCATGTCTAGAAATGAAAACTGAATGAACAGTGACTATAGTGTCAAAATCTGGAATAGCTATGTTGCCTGAAAAATTTTGAGTTTCTGGGTAGTTGTAGTGCACTAAGTTAGAAAGCCATAGGCTTTGGAATGACCTCATTCCGACCTCGGATGAGGGTGTTACGGTGATTGGAAAGAAATGTGTCGAATTTGTCAAATTGAAGGTTAGCAGCGGGACGTGCTATTCGGGACACTGTTTCGATTAGTTAATATTTCCAAAAACTTCTGGGCATTTGTTATGTTATAGTACACTGAATTAGCTTTCCATAGACTCTGGAACGGACTAATTCTGACTTCGGAGCAAATAGTTATGACCATTCAAAGTAGTCGCGCCAAAACTGTCTAACCAACTCGGAGCAGTCACCTTGAACGAATATTCCAGAATTCTGTGTTTTGAATTTGGAAATGGTCAAAGAATGAAAGTTGTGGCCTCGAAAGTTAGCTTCGTGTAGGCTCAAGAATTGCTTAAAAATATTTTGAAATGAATTAGTTATGACTATTTTAGCGAGAGAGGGTAAAGCTAGGAAAAAAATTGAAGACTCCTATGAACGTCAATTTTTGGCACGCTTTTTAGACTACTTAACAAACCCGAAATGAGAGGTTAGTATTTCTTAAAAATAGTCTTGTATGCCATGAAAAACATACTAAAAAATGCCTTACGATTGGATAAGTAGATTGCAAGCTATTAAGCCATGGAGTGGGTGTCATAGGTGAGGGGCTGCTGCCTTGTGGCAGCAGCAGATAGCAGCAGCCATGGGCTGCTCAGCGTGCGATTTTTTTGTAACTCTTTTGGGTGATTTTGTGGTTGTTTAACATGTAACAAAACATCGAGAGAGATGTATAGATATTATATAATGCTTATATATTGCGAAAACTCGCTTTAAATGTAAAGAAAACGATAGAAATGTAATGTAAATGTAAGTTTTCATAACTATGCGAGCGTAATTCGGAAAATGATATGTATGTTGGAAAAATACGAATAATATATAGGATTCAAATATAAAATAAAGAAGGGCAAAAATAAACTTATCGATTTATAGCAAATAATTTTGAGCAGAGGCGTGCAGCGCACTGTCCTTAAGTAGAAATTTCGCCCATCGGAGAACTTTTCTCGGTGCTAAGGTCACTGACAAAATCCTACTTCAGGATTCAACGACTTTTCACCCAACTAACCAGCACTTGAAATAGTTGAATGACCCAGGAACAACTTCTAATTTTTTCCTTACTCAAACTCAAAATTATATCATATATATATATATATATATATATATATATATATATATATATATATATATATATATATATGAGAAAAGCCAAAAAGTCTGCTAATGATGACATGATTTTTATATGATGCCTTTTTTCTTCTTTATAGAGTAAAAGAATGCAACGGTAATAATCCTTCAACAACGGTACAATTTTACATATATATGGTAACGGAAATATTTTTCCAACAGACATAAAATTGAAAGCAACGGTAAAAAAATTTCCAACAACCATAAAATTTATATCCTCCAACAGTTATAAATCTCCATCAATATATTATAACCCATTTATTCTTTTAATGATACATCACCAAAATATATAAATATATTTATTTTATTTAACTTTGTAATATATTATTTTGTATAAAATACAACAATCCCCTACATATTACAAAGTAAAAATAAAATAAATTGAGTAAGAAATATAAAAATGCAGTGAATTAACACTGGAGTCTTTTGGACTATGAACCAATGTATAGAGTGAATATGACTTGATTCACAGTAATTTGGTGAAATGAAAATTTCTATGAACCTTCTTCCTTATTATGAATCAGTAATCATATTATTCACACTACAAGCTCTAATTAGAAGTTGTTCTACGCGATTTGGAACATTTTTGGCCTTGCGCCATACCTGGAATTCATGAGCGCTTTAGAAAACCTGTCTTGTTTTCATAAGAGGCGACCTCACCTCTACACTCATAATATAGGTGTTTCCATCAAATGTGTTTTAAAGTTAAACACATCACCCAATAGGACTATGAAAAACATTAAGAGTATATAACTCAACCTCTAGCACTGTAGAATTACATTATCCTACACCATAGGGATGAACTCAAATATTTATAAAATGGATAGTGTCTCAACCAATCAACCAATGACTTGTTGTTACCCATATGAACCTACTTCTTGGGATTACCATTCATATAGGTTGGGTTACCATCACTGTTGATTTCTATAATAGACAGTAGTCCCATCCCCCTCGATGTATTGCTTACTAGCCTCTTGCTTAGTGGCTTTGTCAGAGAATCCGCAAGATTTAACTCTGACCTAACAAAATTAAGGGATATAATCCCATCACATAACAGTTGTCTCATAATATTATGTTTTAGGCGTATATGCCTACTCTTGCCATTATAGCTCTTATTCTTAGCTCTGCTTATAGCAACTTGGCAATCACAATGTAGAGATACAGATGGAACTGGTCTCGTCCACAAAGGAATATTTCGCAAAAGATTTCTGAGCCACTTTGCTTTAGAACCTGCCTTTTCTAAGGCAAAAAACTCAGACTTCATAGTAGAGCGAGCTATACAAGTCTGTTTAGAAGACTTCCAAGAAACTGCTCCTCCTCCTAAGGTAAATATGTAGCCACTCGTGGATTTGATTTCATCTGAATCAAAGATCCAGTTGGCGTCACTATAGCCCTCAAGAACTGCAGGATTACCGCAGTAATACAAACCAAATTCAATAGTACCTCGCAGATACTTGAGTATTCTACATAAAGTAGTCCAATGATCCTTATTAGGATTGTGAGTGTATCTGCTAAGTCTATTAACTGCATAAGATATATCAGGTCTTGTGCAATTAGTAAGATACATTAAGCAACCTATGATTTGAGCATACTCAGATTGAGATACACTAGGTCCTTCATATTTTTTTAAATGTAAACAAGAATCATACGGAGTACTAATAGGATTAACATTATAATGTCCAAATCTCTTAAGCATTTTCTCCACATAATGATCTTGAGAAATCATATACCCATTACACACTTTTCTCAAATTAATTCCGAGAATAACATTTGATTCTCCCAAGTCTTTCATATCAAATTTAGTGGATAACATATTTTTAGTCTTATATATAACATCAATATTGGTTCCAAAAATAAGCAAATCATCCACATAAAGACATACAATAGCACCACAATTCTCTTTATTAAATTTGGTATAAATACATCTATCTCCATCATTTATTATATATCAATTAGAAGTCATCACACTATCAAATTTATCATTCCATTGTTTAGGAGCTTATTTAAGACCATATAAAGATTTAACTAATTTACAAACTTTATGCTCATTGCCTAATGAAATAAATCCCTCAGGTTGGTCCATATAAATCTCCTCTTCTAAATCTCCATTAAGAAACGCAGTTTTGACATCCATTTGATGAATTATTAAATTTTTAATAGCGGCTAGAGCAATTAAAACTCTAATGGATGATGTTCTTGCAACAGGTGAATAAGTCTAAAAAAAGTCAAGGTCTTGCTTTTGTTTATAACCTGTAGCAACAAGCCTAGCCTTAAATTTATCAATTGATCCGTCAGGTTTTAATTTCCTTTTAAAAATCCATTTACAACCAATAGTTTTAGAACCAGGAGGAAGGTCCACTAATTCCCCAGTGTGATTAGCCATAATAGACTCAATCTCACTATTTATGGCTTCTATCCAAAAAGGAGCATCGGGAGAAGAAACTACATCTTTAAATGTTAATGGGTCATTATCTAATAGGAACGTAAAAAAGTTATCTCCCAGATTAGTGGATTTTCTAGTACGCTTACTTCTCCTTACTTCAATTTTAGATTTCTCAATTGGAACTAAATAAGAGCTCGTAGGAAGCTTTGCTACTGGTCGATCCACTTTAGATTTCAAAGGAAAAATATTTTCAAAGAAATCAACATTTTTTGACTCAATGATTGTATTATGATCTAATACATCACTTTTCAAAACAAGAAATCTATAAGCAGCACTATGTTCAGCATAACCAATAAACAAACAATCAGCAGTTTTAGAACCAATTTTTCTTTTTTTAGGGCCAGGTAGCATTACTTTAGCAAGACACCCCCACACTTTAAGGTATTTCAAGTTAGGTAAATGATTTTCCCAAAGCTTATAAGGTGTTTTCCCAGTTTTCTTATAAATGATTCTATTTTACAGGTGACACGCAGAAAGAAGAGCTTCCCCCCATAAATTCGATGGAGCCCCATAACTTACTAACATAGCATTCACCATTTCTTTTAGTGTTCTATTCTTTCTTTCAGCTACTCCATTAGATTCTGGAGAATAGGGAGGTGTTACCTCATGTATAATTCCTTGTTCTTCGCAATATTTACTAAGATGTCCGGAGTCATACTCTCCACCTTTATCGGACCTGAGTCTTTTAATCTTCTTTTCTAATTTATTTTCAACTTCGGCCTTATAAATTAGAAATTTATCTTCAGTTTCATTTTTAGTTCTAAGAAGGTAAACTTTAGTATATCTAGAATAATCATCTATAAAGGTCACATAATAATTTTTCCCACCCCTAGAAGTATTTCTAGACATATCACCTAAGTCTGAATGAATTAAACTAAGAGGTTCAGATTCTTTAACTAGTACTGGTTTACGTGTCTTTTTAGTAGTTTTAGCTTCTACACACACTTGACATTTATTGGTATTTGAAATTTTAATATCTTTTAAAATTCCCAATTTTTTCATTATTTTTATATAAGAGTAATTCACATGGCCTAATCTAGCATGCCAAATATCATCACACTCAACCAAGTAAGCAGAAGAAGTACTAGAATTATTATTCATGATTTCAAGTACATTCAAATGAAATAATCCAGCATTAAGATACCCTTTTCCCACAAACACCCCATTTTTGGTTAACACTACCTTATCAGATTCAAACATAACCTTAACCCCAACTTTCCCAAGTATCCCAACAGATATGAGATTGTAACGAATCTCAGGAATATGAAGAATATCGGTAAGAGAAAGGATCTTCCTAGAAGTTAATTTTAAATTTACTTTCCCTTTACCCAACACTGGTGCAGGCCTCGAATCGCCCATGTACACATGTTCATCTTTTTCCTCAAGGGGAGTGTAAGAGATGAATGCACAACGATTCGAACAAATATGTTTGGTAGCACCAGAATCCACTACCCATGTCTCTTTATCAGTCACCATGTTCACCTCGGAGACAACCGCCGCAATAGTATGGTCTGCCTCAGCTAAGTTAGCTCTCAGAGGAACAAACTGGTTGTTTCCCTTTTTGAACTTGCATTGAGCATCATGATGACCTGGCCTTCCACACACGAAATATTCTCCTTTAGGTTTTGAGGTTTTGGGTTTGAACTGATTCGATTTTGCCTTTGGACCGGGGTTATACTTATGCCCATGTTTAGGATGTTTGTTGAACGAGTGACGAGGTTTCCGATCATCAACCAAATTTGCTTTGGAAGACATCTCTTTGGCTTTGGCAGTTTTATCTAAATTTATGTTCTTTTCCTCAATACGAATATGAACAATTAACTCCTCTAAGGTTATGTCTTTCCTTTTATGTTTCATAGTATTCTTGTAATCTTTCCAAGAATCAGACAATTTCTCTATAAGGGAGCCAACAACAAAAGGAGCAGGTAAAGTCATGCCTTCATTATTAAGTTCGTCTACGACAAGATGAAAAGCATGAATTTGGGAAGAGACATCTTTTTCATCGGTCATGTAAAAATTAAGAAAATTCCCAATTGCATACTTTTTAACCCCAGCATCTTCCACAACATATTTCAAAACTAAAGCATCCCAAATTTCAGCAGCATGTTTATATGGACAATAGATATCAAAAAGTTCATTCGACAAAGAGTTGAGAATGATAGCCTTGCAAATTTTATCAGCAGAAGACCAAGTGTTAATATAAGATTCATAATCTTTCTTTTGTTCATCGGTAGCATCATGAGGGGGTTCAACTGGTTTTGGTTTGGTTAAAACATGGTCAACTTTAGCAATGTCCATAATCAAAAGTAATTTGGTTTGCCAATGTTTAAAATTAGATCCATCAAAAGGCTCAACTTTGGTCAAATCAGGGACAAATTTAGTGGCGGTAAGCATAGAAGAATCCATAATTTCTACTTAAGATTGTTGGAAAAATACGAATAATATATTGGATTCAAATATAAAATAAAGAAGGGCAGAAATAAACTTATCGATTTATAGCAAAAAATTTTGAGCAGAGGCGTGCAGTGCACTATCCTTAAGTAGAAATTTCGTCACTCGGAGAACTTTTCTCGGTGCTAAGGTCACTGACGAAATCCTACTCCAGGATTCAACGGCTCTTCACCCAGCTAACCAGCACTTGAAATAGTTGAATGACCTAGGAACAACTTCTAATTTTTTCCTTCCTCAAACTCAAAATTATATCATATATATATATATATATATATATGTATATATATATTAGAAACAAGTACAGGATATATACTATATGAAAAATGACTTCACACTTTTGTTGCTAATAGCTGATATATATATATGAGAAAAGCCAAAAAGTCTGCTGATGCCTTTTCTCTTCTTTATATAGTAAAAGAATGCAACGATAATAATCCTTCAACAACGGTACAATTTTACATATATATGGTAACGAAAATATTTTTCTAACAGGCATAAAATTGAAAGCAACGGTAAAAAAATTTCCAACAGCCATAAAATTTATATCCTCCAACAGTTATAAATCTCCGTCAATATATTATAACCCATTTATTCTTTTAATGATACATCACCAAAATATATAAATATATTTATTTTTATTTAACTTTGTAATATATTATTTTGTATAAAATACAACATTGTAAAATGTATATGTAACATAATGAAATGCGCAAATCCGTTTGAAATTATATTGAACCTAGTAATGTAAAATGAAGGGGATATAAATGGTTTATGTTTTGATACGTAAAGTATTTACATACTAAATCGATGAGAGAACCTTTTTGGGCGTAAAAAGGTTATAACGGACAAAAGTTTACAAAGAAACATGGAATGGTTTTAAGACAAGAACACAATATTATAGTTAAATAAAATTAGTTTACACTGAGTACATGAATTTTGTATGTGAAACTAATATGTACATGTTTGTATCCTCAATTTGTGTAGGATCATCACAACGCAGATAAGTTATAAACATTAAACAACATCCAAGGCAAGTTTTTCAGTTCTACTATGTTTGTGGATTAAATGTGATTATGTGGTGAGTTACATACCATGCTTTATGAATTGTTAAAGTCAAAATATGACCAAGTTAATTGGGTTATAGAACTCAATTTATATGTGATATGTGATAACACATGCATGTTGTATAATGTAGCTTGATAAATTAGAAATATATAATGCATGAATTGTGTGCTATGTGAAACATGATAGACTGTTAAATTTGCTGGGCTGTCGAGCTCAGCCTTGTAAATAACCACTTTTGCAGATTCAAGATTCAAGGTAAAGTTATGTGTTACTTGAAAGACATGAATCAGATGTGATACTTGAAGATTTATATACTTTGGTTGTGTTATTATTATTTAAACCATGTTTAAGGTTTCGAATAATGTATTAATGTTGAATTGTAATAATATTTTGCGCATGTAAACTATTGTAGTATTAAAATGTTTCTGAGATATTTAGATGTAAAGGTTGAAGGTTTTGGGAATGATGATAGTTTATAATAGAAAATTTTAATTATTCCGAAAATTTCAATGGTTGTATTATCGTTTAATGATATAAAATTAGAGGTTAAATGTATTATTAACGACCGAAGTCGAGAATTAAATTGTATGAATTATGGGGTCGTTATAAAGTTTTCATAACTATGCGAGCGTAATTCAGAAAATGATATGTAAAACGTATATGTAACATAATGAAACGCGCAAATTCGTTTGAAATTATATTGAACCTAGTAATGTTAAATGAAGGGGATATAAATGGTTTATGTTTTGATACGTAAAGTATTTACATACTAAATCCATGAGAGAACCTTTTTGGGCGTAAAAAGGTTATAACGGACAAAAGTTTCTAAAGAAACATGGAATGGTTTTAAGACAATAACACAATATTATAGTTAAATAAAATTAGTTTACATTGAGTACGTTAATTTTGTATGTGAAACTAATATGTATATGTACGTATCCTCAATTTGTGTAGGATCATCACAACGCAGATAATTTATAAACATTAAACAACATCAAAGGCAAGTTTTTCAGTTCTATTATGTTTGTGGATTAAATGTGATTATGTGGTGAGTTACATACCATGCTTTATGAATTGTTAAAGTCAAAATATGACCAAGTTAATTGGGTTATGGAACTCAATTTATATGTGATATGTGATAACACATGCATGTTGTATAATGTAACTCGATAAATTAGAAATATATAATGCATGAATTGTGTGCTATGTGAAACATGATAGACTGTTAAATTTGTTGGGCTGTCGAGCTCAGCCTTGTAAATAACCACTTTTGCAGGTTTAAGATTCAAGGTAAAGTTATGTGTTACTTAAAAGACATGAATCAGATGTGATACTTGAAGATTTATATACTTTGGTTGTGTTATTATTATTTGAACCATGTTTAAGGTTTCGAATAATGTATTAATGTTGAATTATAATATTATTTTGCGAATGTAAATTATTGTAGTATTAAAATGATTTTGAGATATTTAGATGTAAAGGTTGAAGGTTTTGAAAATGAGGATAGTTTGTAATAGAAAATTTTAATTATTCCGAAAATTTCAATGGTTGTATTATTGTTTAATGATATAAAATTAGAGGTTGAATGTATTATTAACGACCGAAATCAAGAATTATGTTGTATGAATTTTGGGGTCGTTATAAAGTTTTCATAACTATGCGAGCGTAATTCGAAAAATGATATGTAAAACGTATATGTAACATAATGAAATGCGCAAATCCATTTGAAATTATATTGAACCAAGTATTGTAAAATGAAGGGGATATAAATGGTTTATGTTTTGATACGTAAAGTATTTACATACTAAATCCATGAGAGAACCTTTTTGGGCGTAAAAAGGTTATAACGGACAAAAGTTTCTAAAGAAACATGGAATGGTTTTAAGACAAGAACACAATATTATAGTTAAATAAAATTAGTTTACATTGAGTACGTGAATTTTGTATGTGAAACTAACATGTACATGTATATATCCTCAATTTGTGTAGGATCATCACAACGCAGATAAGTTATAAACATTAAACAACATCCATGGCAAGTTTTTCAGTTCTATTATATTTGTGGATTAAATGTGATTATGTGGTGAGTTACATACCATTCTTTATGAATTGTTAAAGTCAAAATATGACCAAGTTAATTGGGTTATGGAACTCAATTTATATGTGATATGTAATAACACATGCATGTTGTATAATGTAACTCGATAAATTAGAAATATATAATGCATGAATTGTGTACTATGTGAAACATGATAGACTGTTAAATTTGCTGGGCTGTCGAGCTCAGCCTTGTAAATAACCACTTTTGCATATTCAAGATTCAAGGTAAAGTTATGTGTTACTTGAAAGACATGAATCAGATGTGATACTTGAAGATTTATATACTTTGGTTGTGTTATTATTATTTGAACCATGTGTAAGGTTTCGAATAATGTATTAATGTTGAATTATAATATTATTTTGTGAATGTAAATTATTGTAGTATTAAAATGATTCTGAGATATTTAGATGTAAAGGTTGAAGGTTTTGAAAATGAGGATAGTTTGTCATAGAAAATTTTAATTATTCCAAAAATTTCAATGGTTGTATTATCGTTTAATGATATAAAATTAGAGGTTGAATGTATTATTAACGACCGAAATCGAGAATTAAGTTGTATGAATTTTGGGGTCGTTATAAAGTTTTCATAACTATACGAGCGTAATTCGAAAAGTGATATGTAAAACGTATATGTAACATAATGAAATGCGCAAATCCATTTGAAATTATATTGAACCAAGTAATGTAAAATGAAGGGGATATAAATGGTTTATGTTTTGATACGTAAAGTATTTACATACTAAATCCATGAGAGAATCTTTTTGGGCGTAAAAAGGTTATACCGGACAAAAGTTTCTAAAGAAACATGGAATGGTTTTAAGACAAGAACACAATATTATAGTTAAATAAAATTAGTTTACATTGAGTACGTGAATTTTGTATGTGAAACTAATATGTACATGTATGTATCCTCAATTTGTGTAGAATCATCACAACGCAGATAAATTATAAACATTAAACAACATCCAAGGTAAGTTTTTCAGTTCTATTCTGTTTGTTGATTAAATGTGATTATGTGGTGAGTTACATACCATGCTTTATGAATTGTTAAAGTCAAAATATGACTAAGTTAATTGGGTTATGGAACTCAATTTATATGTGATATGTGATAACACATGCGTATTGTATAATGTAACTCGATAAATTAGAAATATATAATGCATGAATTGTGTGCTATGTGAAACATGATAGACTGTTAAATTCGCTGGACTGTCGAGCTCAGCCTTCTAAATACCACTTTTGCAGATTCAAGATTCAAGGTAAAGTTATGTGTTACTTGAAAGACATGAATCAGATGTGATACTTGAAAATTTATATACTTTGGTTGTGTTATTATTATTTGAACCATGTTTAAGGTTTCGAATAATGTATTAATGTTGAATTGTAATATTATTTTGTGAATGTAAACTATTGTAGTATTAAAATGATTCTGAGATATTTAGATGTAAAGGTTGAAGGTTTTGAAAATGAGGATAGTTTGTAATAGAAAATTTTAATTATTCCGAAAATTTTAATGGTTGTATTATCATTTAATGATATAAAATTAGAGGTTGAATGTATTATTAACGACCGAAATCGAGAATTAAATTGTATGAATTTTGGGGTCGTTATAAAGTTTTCATAACTATGCGAGCGTAATTCGAAAAATGATAAGTAAAACGTATATGTAACATAATGAAATGTGCAAATCCATTTGAAATTATATTGAACCTAGTAGTGTAAAATGAAGGGGATATAAATGGTTTATGTTTTGATACGTAAAGTATTTACATACTAAATCCATGAGAGAACCTTTTTGGGCGTAAAAAGATTATAACAGACAAAAGTTTCTAAAGATACACGGAATGGTTTTAAGACAAGAACACAATATTATAGTTAAATAAAATTAGTTTACATTGAGTACGTGAATTTTGTATGTGAAACTAACATGTACATGTATGTATCCTCAATTTGTGTAAGATCATCACAACGCAGATAAGTTATAAACATTAAACAACATCCAATGCAACTTTTTCAGTTCTATTATGTTTGTGGATTAAATGTGATTATGTGGTGAGTTACATACCATGCTTTATGAATTGTTAAAGTCAAAATATGACCAAGTTAATTGGGTTATGGAACTCAATTTATATGTGATATGTGATAACACATGCATGTTGTATAATGTAACTCGATAAATTAGAAATATATAATGCATGAATTGTGTGCTATGTGAAACATGATAGACTGTTAAATTTGATGGGCTGTCGAGCTCAGCCTTGTAAATAACCACTTTTGCAGATTCAAGATTCAAGGTAAAGTTATGTGTTACTTGAAAGACATGAATCAGATGTGATACTTGAAGATTTATATACTTTGGTTGTGTTATTATTATTTGAACCGTGTTTAAGGTTTCGAATAATGTATTAATGTTGAATTGTAATATTATTTTGTGAATGTAAACTATTGTAGTATTAAAATGATTCTGAGATATTTAGATGTAATGGTTGAAGGTTTTGAAAATGAGGATAGTTTGTAATAGAAAATTTTAATTATTTCGAAAATTTCAATAGTTGTATTATCGTTTAATGATATAAAATTAGAGGTTAAATGTATTATTAACGACCGAAATCGAGAATTAAATTGTATGAATTTTGGGGTCGTTATAAAGTTTTCATAACTATGCGTGCGTAATTCGAAAAATGATATGTAAAACGTATATGTAACATAATGAATTACGCAAATCCGTTTGAAATTATATTGAACCAAGTAATGTAAAATGAAGGGGATATAAATGTTTTATGTTTTGATACGTAAAGTATTTACATACTAAATCCATGAGAGAACCCTTTTGGGCTTAAAAAGGTTATAACGGACAAAAGTTTCTAAAGAAATATGGAATGATTTTAAGACAATAACACAATATTATAGTTAAATAAAATTAGTTTACATTAAGTACGTGAATTTTGTATGTGAAACTAATATGTACATGTATGTATCCTCAATTTGTGTAGGATCACCACAACGAAGATAAGTTATAAACATTAAACAACATCCAAGGCAAGTTTTTCAGTTCTATTATGTTTGTGGATTAAATGTGATTATGTGGTGAGTTACATACCATGCTTTATGAATTGTTAAAGTCAAAATATGACTAAGTTAATTGGGTTATGGAACTCAATTTATATGTGATATGTGATAACACATGCATGTTGTATAATGTAACTCGATAAATTAGAAATATATAATGCATGAATTGTGTGCTATGTGAAACATGATAGACTGTTAAATTTGCTGGGCTGTTGAGCTCAGCCTTGTAAATAACCACTTTTGCAGGTTCAAGATTCAAGGTAAAGTTATGTGTTACTTGAAAGACATGAATCAGATGTGATACTTGAAGATTTATATACTTTGGTTGTGTTATTATTATTTGAACCGTGTTTAAGGTTTCGAATAATGTATTAATGTTGAATTGTAATATTATTTTGCAAATGTAAACTATTGTAGTATTAAAATGATTCTGAGATATTTTGATGTAACGGTTGAAGGTTTTGGGAATGAGGATAGTTTGTAATAGAAAATTTTAATTATTCCGTAAATTTTAATAGTTGTATTATCGTTTAATGATTTAAAATTAGAGGTTGAATGTATTATTAACGACCGAAGTCGAGAATTAAATTGTATGAATTTTGGGGTCGTTACAGTTGGTATCAAAGTCGTAGGTTATAAACCTTACGTAGGAGTACCGTAGGCTATAACCTTAGAGAAGGAAGGTGAAGATTATGAAAGAATAAGCTCAAGTAGAGTTTGAATAATAAGAAGTAATTTAAGAAATTTATAAAGAAGGGATTAAAACATGCGTGAGAGGATTCAAAGAAGAATTTCGCAGAGTTATAAGGAATGTGAATGTGGGGTTACCCAACTCCAATAATAAGGATGTAAAGTTAAGAATAAAATGTTATATTTAAGTATGGTACAATCGTACTCTTTAATAGTTGATGTATGGTATCTGGGCTAAATGAATCCTTCATAGAGCGGAGGTATATACGAACTAGCAACTCGGAACCTAGTTTGTTGGTTGTTTGTGGGAAACCACTCAGCGTACTATATTGAAACTATTAGAGACTCGATGTGTACCAAGTGTAGAAAATGGATACGTATGATGAAAATGTGGAACTCGAATGAAATGTGGAGCAATATAAATGAAGTTGGAAATTCTTAAAGGAAGAATTGTTATATAAACAAAAAAATTCAAAGAAGAATCTTGAAGAGATATAAAGATAAAAATGGGAGTTGCCTAACTCCAATAGCCAAGATAATGAATAATGATGAATATACAAAGTCTATTAGATTAAAAGCATAAATCAAATCATAAATGATGAAAAAGGAAAGAAAGAGGATCGCAAAACAAAACGATCACGGGTTATGAAAAGAATTTTTAGCGAGATGGTTATAGAATAAGATCACGATGTGATCTGTTTAAGTTATAAAAGAAAGATGGTCTGTAATGTTTGAATAATTATAGCTTGATGCTATGAAGTTAATGTACTATGATATAGTACGAGATAACTCACGGGGAGTTATAGATGATGAGGTACAAAAAATTCGTATCGAGTAAAGAGCAAGTTAAGAGTAAAATAGAGTTAGGTGAGATTTCAATTGAGGACTCATGTGATGGCTGAGTTGTACAAAACTTTGTATGGGCGAGGGTTTTGTGCTTGTGCTTAGTTTATCACATTGATAATCATTGGAATGTTGGTGTCGCGCTATCAATGTGTATGTGGCAAAAAGGTAATTATTTTCTCACGTGTATATTTGATAGTTAGAAACTATTAAGATTAAGCAGATATTATTAGGATTAGGTGCGGTTCTTAAAACTAGTACATATGGTAAGTTTGTGACTCATAATAATATGGTATGTTTTGAACCTCTCAGCGAATGAACGCCTATGGTCTGACTAGGACAAGTTCTTAAACTCATATTATTGTGGCAAGTTTCTGGATTTCCAAAGTGTGGTAAGTTTGATGAACTATTTTGGGTAGAAAACGGTTATAGTATAGAGAGCATTGATGAATTTGAATATTGATAGAATGGTTAAGTAACAAAGTAATGAAGTAAAGATTGAAGTTGATGGATACCTGGATATTCTAAATCTACTAGCTATGCTAGACTTTCGAAATTTATTAACTTCGTGCTGATGTTTGCACTTCTATTTTTGTAAAAAACAATGGATCAAATAATAAAACCAATGAGATTTAAAAATAATACCGTTAATCGTATGTATATGCTAATTGTTTCGGCTAGACAAAAATGATTTGAAATATATCAAAGTATATTTTTTTATATCATCAATGCATCATGGAACCTGGTGCAGAGATGATAAAAATGATGAAGTCATCAATGCAGTATTACTTAGTGTTGGATGTGATCTAAGGATCGTCAGCCCACTATGGTATGATGTAGTATGATAAAATCACCAAATGACGGAATCCTCAAACGAACTGTAAATACAGTGCGGTATCATGACGTCATAAAAAGATTTTTGAGATTTTTTTTAAGATATGAGAATATATATATATATATATATATATATGTATATATATATATATATTTCGATTGATGTCCGAATTATTTTACAAGTCTATGCTATTTAATTTAGCTAGACGAATATTGAAAGATGTTCATGAAATTCAAGCGTTCTTTGTCAAACTATGCCAAACCAAATTATTTTGGTGCAGATTCAGATGTTGAAAAGTTGAGATGAACAACCCTTTTATAGGGGATTACGTGGAGGCGTTTAGATGTTTGTGCACAATACATTGTACGAAAGGTTGATCCCCCTAAGTACGAGGAGTCCCTATAGTCTTATGACTGTTAAAGTTTAAGTTGAAAGATTACTTATAACTATGGACATACGCATATCGTTTAAATGTTTGTGCACAATACATCGTACGAAGGGCTTAACACCCTAAGTACGGGAGTCCCTATAGTCTAGTGACTATTAAGGTTTAAGTTGAAATAGTACTTATAACTCTGGACGTAGTTCAAAGTCTTATGACACTCAGCATGATTTGGAATCTTTTTAATTCCAGAGTTATTCATACTGCTTCCCAGTTATTGAGCAATTGTGAAAGATTCTTTCTATTCTAAAAGGCGAATATGGTAAGGATGATATTCCTTAGAAAGAACTAAGTCGTAAAATGCGACACTAAATAATGGATATGTTGAATAAGTGAGAAAAGAAATTTTAAAATGAGAAGGAGATGAGTTATTAAAGAATAATGTAAAACTTTTAATAGAAAAGTTCATAATTGTAGAAAGATCTTTGTGGAAAGAAAGTGGTTATAGAACCCAATGACTGGATAAAGTATTAACGTAAAATCTATTTTGATAGATTGAATGAATAAAGATTAATAGATAAAATTTCGAGGACGAAATTCTTAGAAGAAATGGTGAATGTAATATTCCGAGTAAATTTTGAAAAGAGATTTGGTGAAAATCAAGTAAGGGAGGTTTCTTTGATTCCGAGAACGGAATCCTTATAAGGAGGGAAGGATGTGACAACCCGAATTTTCATAATTTATTAAAATAAGAATTTAATAATTAAAATTCTTATTATGAGGTTTATATATTTTGAATTATATGATTTGGTGTGAAGAGAATTATATATTCATATGTTGGAGAATGTGAGTTTTAATAGTTAATTAAACTATTAAAGAAATTAAATAATATTAGTTAATTTAATTAAGTTGAAATTATGTTATGAGATAATATAATTTTAATTATTATGCCTTGTGGGCAATGGAAACTATTATGAGTTAAGTTTCATAAATAGTGTGAATAATTCACTTAATTAAAATAGTGAATTAATATAAGTATAATTGATTTAATAAAGTGAGAAGGTAATATGTTGCATGAAAATGTAAATATTAATATAATACGAGTAAAATATTTATTAAGTACATTAAATATTTTAATTAGAAACTTTATGAAATAAAATGAATATTTATGATATTAAATAAATATTTGATAAAAATTGTTATGGGATAGTTTATTTAAGTGTGATAAAATAGATGCGATTTATACGTATTTATTACGTAAGTATAATTGTGATATTCTAATTTAATTAAATAATTAAATTAGAGGAGTGAGAATTTGTTAAATAATGTTATGATTATAATGGTTGAATAGAAATTATAATTTTACTGATAGGGTTAATTTTATTTCTTAAGGAATTAAAGGTACATAATCTAGTTTATATTTCTAGTTTATGTGTTCTTGAGTTTTTTTTTAAAATTGGAGTTTTGGTTAATGAATTTATGGGTTACGATGTTATATATGTTATTAGATATTTATAATTTGATAGTGGTCGTCTAGAAACAAATTTTCAGAAATCAAATTCATGTATTTATACTAAAGAAGAGGAATTTGGATTTTGATTGTAATGTGTGTTTTGGTGTACTTTGAGACTAAAGTTGATGATGAATTCGTGATGAAAACTTTAAATTGATGGATGATTGTTGTTCTACTCTATAAAATGAAAACAACGCAACTTGAACGGATCGAATTGGTTAAGAAACGAATTCGTGATGAATGAATACACTAAGCATGTTGAAAATAGGAAAAAATTAGTATAAAGAAATTAGAATTAGTATAAACCAAGTCCCACATCAACTAAATTGAGAACTTTACCCTTTGCTAAACCTATTAATAAAAGGGCTTGTTCCTTTGTTTCATTCACCAACAATAAGGCCTCCAATTTTGAGAAAGACTTTGTTGTGGGAGGTCTTTTTATAAAGATTTTCTTAGTTAAATTTTGGTCGAGTACGTATTCAGTTTGTAGAATTCGTATTTTCAGGTATGTTTCTTATTTAATTTTTGGTAATGTTATTATTTTAAATATTATATTTAGTTTGTTAGTTAAAGTTTTTATTTTGGAAGTTTAGTTAGTTTTGTTAGTAACCTAGTTAGTTTTCTATATTTATTTTAGCTTGTAATTGATTATGTAAGTGAGTTCTAATGATTGTAATTAGAGATATGAAGCTTTAACATCATCCAAGTGTAAGCAAAACTCACAAAATAAAAGATTTACAAAGAACCTTGTTGGGCAGTTTTTGGGACTGAGCTTGAGGACCTTTTGTGCTTTTGATTTATGTCTAAAAGCTTAATTTGATGATTGTATGTTATATCCCTCTAAGTTCTGAAGATTTCCTAACTTGAATGAACCAAAACGGAGTTAAAATGAATCCGTGGTGAAGATTTTAGTAAACCATATCTAGAAATGAAAACTAAATGAACAGTGACTACAGTGTCAAATTCTGGAATAGCTATGTTGCCTGAAAAATTCTGAGTTTCTGGGTAGTTGTAGTGCACTGAGTTAGAAAGCCATAGGCTTTGGAATGACCTCATTCCGACCTCGGATGAGGGAGTTACGGTGATTGGAAAGAAATGTGTCGAATTTGTCAAACTGAAGGTCAGCAGCGGGACGTGCTATTAGAGACAGTATTTCGATTAGTTAATATTTCCAAAAACTTCTGGTCTTTTGGTATGTTATAGTACACTAAATTAGCTTTCCATAGACTCCAGAACGGACTAATTCTGACTTCGGAGCAAATAGTTATGACCATTCAAAGTAGTCGCGCCAAAACTGTCTAACTAACTCGGAGCAGTCACCTTGAACGAATATTCCGGAATTCTGTGTTTTGAATTTGGAAATGGTCAACGAATGAAAGTTGTAGCCTCGGAAGCTAGCTTCGTGTGGGCTCAAGAATTGCTTAAAAATGTTTTGAAACGAATTAGTTATGACTGTTTTAGCGAGAGAGGGTAAAGCTGAGAAAAAAATTGAAGACTGCTATGAACGTCAATTTTTGGCATGCTTTTTAGACTACTTAACAAACCCGAAATGAGAGGTTAGTATTTCTTAAAAGTAGTCTTGTATGCCATGAACAACATACTAAAAAATGCCTTACGATTTGATAAGTAGATTGCAAGCTATTAAGCCGCGGAGTGGGTGTCAAAGATGAGGGGCTGCTGCCTTGTGGCAGCAGCAGATAGCAGCAGCCATGGGCTGTTCAGCGTGCGATTTTTCCGTAACGCTTTTGGGTGATTTTGTGGCTGTTTAACATAACAAAACACCGAGAGAGATGTATAGATATTATATAATACTTATATATCGCGAAAACTCACTTTAAATGTAAAGAAAACGATAGAAATGTAATGTAAATGTAAGTTTTCATAACTATGCGAGCGTAATTCGAAAAATGATACGTAAAACGTATATGTAACATAAGGAAATGCGCAAATTCGTTTGAAATTATATTGAACCTAGTAATGTATTGAACCTAGTAATGTAAAATGAAGGGGATATAAATGGTTTATGTTTTGATACGTAAAGTATTTACATACTAAATCCATGAGAGAACCTTTTTGGGCGTAAAAAGGTTATAACGGATAAAAGTTTTTAAAGAAACATGGAATTGTTTTAAGACAAGAACACAATATTATAGTTTAATAAAATTAGTTTACATCGAGTACGCGAATTTTGTATGTGAAACTAATAGGTATATGTATGTATCCTCAATTTGTGTAGGATCATCACAACGCAGATAAGTTATAAACATTAAACAACATCCAAGGCAAGTTTTTCAGTTCTATTATATTTGTGGATTAAATGTGATTATGTGGTGAGTTACATACCATGCTTTATGAATTGTTAAAGTCAAAATATGGCCAAGTTAATTGGGTTATGAAACTCAATTTATATGTGATATGTGATAACACATGTATGTTGTATAATGTAACTCGATAAATTAGAAATATATAATGCATGAATTGTGTGCTATGTGAAACATGATAGACTGTTAAATTTGCTGGGCTGTCGAGCTCAACCTTGTAAATAACCACTTTTACAGGTTCAAGATTCAAGGTAAAGTTATGTGTTAGTTGAAAGACATGAATCAGATGTGATACTTGAAGATTTATATACTTTGGTTGTGTTATTATTATTTGAACCATGTTTAAGGTTTCGAATAATGTATTAATGTTGAATTGTAATATTATTTTGCGAATGTAAACTATTGTAGTATTAAAATGATTCTGAAATATTTAGATGTAAAGGTTGAAGGTTTTGGGAATGAGAATAGTTTGTAATAGAAAATTTTAATTACTCTGCAAATTTCAATGGTTGTATTATCGTTTAATGATATAAAATTAGAAGTTGAATGTATTATTAACGACCGAAGTCGAGAATTAAATTGTATAAATTTTGGAGTCGTTACAGTATATTGTTTGCATTGTTTATGTATTTTAATTAGTTTCCAATATTGAATTTAACTTATTTTAGAACTGTCTTTAATTTTTATATATTTGCTATTTCTGACGGAATTTCTAACATAATTTCTGTCAGAAATATTCATTTGCAAGATTTGTGGGCCCTGCATGTATTATATTAGTAATTAGTTTCCTAATATTAAAATATAAACTAAGTAGCATTTACTTAGTTTCTTACTACTAAAATAAAATAAAATAAATTTAATTTAATTTAGTTTATTAAATAAAATAAATTTTAAAAATTGGATAATATAATATAATACAAAATAAAATAAAAAATTAAATTAAATTGAATAAAATAAAACAAATTTGATTTAATTTAATAAATAAATTAAATTTACTAAAAAGTATTTAAAAATATATAATATAATACAAATAAAATACAATACAATAAAAAATAAAATAAAATAGAATAAAATAATTTTAATTTAATTAAAATAATTTAAATTAAATTAAATTTAAAATAAATTAAATTTAACGAATTTAATTTAATAAAAAAAATTAAAAATTATATAATATAATACAAATTAAAATAAAATAAAAAATTAAATTAAATAAAAATAATTAATAAATTAAATTAAATTAAATAAAACTTGTTTTGAGGATTTTTCGATTGTTATCTTTATATGTTTTTCGAGTGCATACTTAGTCTATTTTGTGTGCATGGAGACCATGGGGAGGTGCTGCCAAAATTTTCTTGAAACTCATGAAACGTACTCAACGTGTTGGCATTAGTGACGAGACACATCCAATAACGGGATAGAAGCCTTACCCCTTTCCTGTAGAGTGGAGATACTAGGTAAATATCTAATTCATGCATGAATATCCCTGTTCTGAATGCGTCTTTTGTGTAGTTAAAAATGTCAGCCGACCAGAGTTGGATATACCGTAGGATACCCAGTGGTGGGAGGGGATTAGTCTCAGCTTATCGTGATGAGGTGTCAAATTTCTTAAACAAAGTAATAGAACATGTTGATGATCCGAACGGGAAGATGCGATGCCCGTGTGTCAAGTGTGAAAACCTAATTTGGAAGAAAGTCGACGAGATTAAATTCGTCTTATTTTCCTGTGGATTTGTGGATGGGTACTTCATCTGGACTCATCACGGGGAATCAGAAGTGATTGAAAATATTGTGTAACAACCAATTCTACGGGATTCATACGTCGAAAACTATGATCTAGTGGAGATTTTGGTTGATGCTTATGACCCTACTAATATTGACTGGGCTGAAAATGAGCCTTCTTCAAGTAGTGCTAAGCAAGTGCCAAATGATACAGCTGCTGCCTTTTACAAGTTGCTATCTGAATATGGGGTTGCATTGTATTTGGGAAATGATACGGACACTAAGCTTTCTGCAGCAACGATGCTCTTACACTTCAAGAATGAGCACGACTGTAATGAGAGATGTTTCAACGATTTACTTACTATAGTTGGACAGTTCTTACCCAAGGATTGTACTCTTCTTGTGAATTATTACGAAGTGAAGAAGACGATGCTCTTACACTTTAAGAATGAGCACGACTGTATTGAGAGATGTTTCAACGATTTGCTTACTATAGTTGGACAATTCTTACCCAAGGATTGTACTCTTCCTGTGAATTATTAGGAAGTGAAGAAGATGGTCAAGGGGTTAAATTTGGGGTATAAAAAAAACGATGCTTGTGAGCAGGATTGCATGTAATACTATGGGGAGGACAGAGATAATGGACAATATGATATATGCAGCTTACCGCGCTACAAGGTGACAAAACGTGGGGGAAGGAGAAACATGTTCCCAAAAAAATTGTCGACGTCAGGATTTTTATTTGTCCCTTTTCATTACCTGTTCTTTTGTGTTCTCATTTTACGTGAGATTTGTTTGAAAAAATAAGTGAAAAAGGTCCGACATGTGTAATGTCGACGATTGGACTATAAGAGTTGTCAGTTAATTTTTTAACTGGTTGTACCAACACAACCGAGAAAAGGTTTGCACATTGACCCAGTGATGTGACACTGCTAAACGGGTCGGTGAAACCGAGATTCAATTTGGGTCCGAGGACTTGCTTATGCGAAGGGAAGGTGTTAGGCACCCTCCGACATCCGTGTTTCCATGGTGACCGCCACTTTTTAAGAAACTGTTATATGAATGTGTGTGTGTGTGGGTCAATGTACTATTATTTGGAAGTAGTGCGAGGCCTCGTTTGCACCTATATACACAGGGTTTGCATTTATATAAAAATTTAATTTTAAACAAGATATGGCAGTGATGTTTTAAAAGAGGTTTTTCAAACCCAATGCTCAATAGTAATTGAGACCTTTTACACTCCCATTTTATTCAATATTCGACTTATTTGATTTTATTTTACAGATGCGAGGCATCTGTATGAAAATAATGTACAAAAAGGTGCTGAATTCCTTGTGGGTACGAGAACCATCTGAGGAAATCCAAACATCACAGATAAATTTACAAGCTGCTTACAGCTAAAAAGTTCCATCACGGGAACCGAATCTAGATTCAGTTCACTGAATCTGTGATCACATGATTCCTAGGCTCACATGATGCCGCAGTTGATATAAACGCAATAAGCAGGTATATATATAAAAGCTGTAAATATATATATACAGACATGATCACCAACCACGAAGCACCTCCATGGGGGATCCAAAATGTAAATAAAGCTGTAAAAGCTATCAACCGCCACGGAGGAAACTCTAAGCGGGACGAAAATGTACAGAAAGCTGTAAAAACGGTCAACCACTACGAAGTAAACTCTAGGTGAGACGAAATGTATATATATATATATATATATATATATGTGTGTGTGTGTGTGTGTGTGTGTGTGTGTGTGTGTGTGTGTGTATGTATATATAAGCGATAAACACACCAGATGTAAAATCCAAGCTCATCGGACAAAGTCCAACAACAGTTAATTTATATAAGTATATATATATATTAAAGTAGTAAACGCACCGGATGTAAAATTTAGGCTCATCGAACAGAGTTCGACACGCAGTTCATATATATATATATATATATATATATACAAACTGAAATAGAACCACGGACCGAAGTCTGGGCAAACACACGCAACACGACTCTCAACGTTAAGAACAGTGTGTGCAAAGATGAAGAGGAAGGCTTTAAAACGTGTAAGAAGACTTACAATGGGCTACCAAAGAAGGCTTCTATATCTTTAAAGTAGATGAACACTGGCTTCTGTCAGTACAAAAGTAGCTATATATAAGCTCACAAATGTTTAAAATGAGAAAGCACTAAGTATAGGGTAAGTGTAGAGCAAATTGGGTAGGGCTTCCTCATCGTTTTTTCTTATAAAATGGCCACCCCAAGCCCTCTATGTATAGAGGGTGGACCCGCAGGTACCTGCCACTGGGCCGCAGGTGTACCAGAGACTACCCGGGGTGCCCCGGGCTTCGCGGGTCCTGTCGTCTCGAAGTACGTGCACGTAGGCAATGTGATGTCTGCTTGAACTTTCAAAATTGCAATCTGGGCATCCAATTGAGGTATATAGGACCTATTTCAGACTGCCGTTGTCGAGAGTTACGTAATGACATGGGATTAGAGGTTGTACGAAGTCATAAAGATGGGACGATGCCCTCCGGTCTTCAGCTTCAAATTCTATCCGTTATTCTGCGTAATAGTCACTCGGGATTAGTTTTCCTTGGCTCTTGTGGGACATTGTTGTGTAGAAATGTATGTCTGAAATGTTGAGACAGCGTGATATGGCGTCATGGTGGCAAGATGATGACTTTGCCCCTCACCGGGGTTATCTCTGATTTGGGCTGATAAAGCAGACGTTGCTCAGGGGTATCGCTGAGATTGGACTGCTGCAAATGTTGAAGGTCCTTAGTGTCATCTCTGAGGTGTGCTTGTCTTGTACTGAGTGCCTTAATGTGAGCGTCGAGGTTGAAGCTGATGGCATGTATTTGAAACAAGCATTTTTAGGGTTATCTCTAGAACTACCACTGCCTTCCTTGAGGTTATCTCCAAGGTTAGAATCTACTATTCCCCGTGTTGGGACTGAGACAGAACATCTTGGGGTTGTCTCCGGGATGAATCGGTCTTCTCCGATTTGTGTTCCGTTATTGGATCTGCATGCCTCGGGGTTATCTCCAAGGTTGGAATTGTTACTCCCGGTGTGTGTTTCGGGATTGAGCTGTTACTCTCAGTGTGTGTTCTGGGGTTGATTTGTTACTCCCAGTGTGTATTTAGGGATTGAGCTGTTCCTCCCGGTGGTATCCGAAATGGATATGAACCGTCTTCCAGGGTTTCCTCTTGAAAGATGAATCTGCGCTCCTGCGATATCAGTAACAGATATGCGTAAAATTTCGAGTGTCTACAGATGCCCCTCTTTATCATATTCATGCAATGCAATGCATGGATAGGATAAAGAATCCTAGACACTTGAAATATAATATGAGGCAACTGGGTGATGCATGTGTATGGGGTTGTTTCCCAATATGCTGAGGATGATTGCTATCTCCCTATAGTTTCTAATGGGGATTTGGCAATGATGACCCAAATTGGATGTGCGATCCAAATCTTTGAGGATGTTGACGATGGGATTATCACCAAAGTTTTGAATCTTTGATATAAACTTGATTCTGAAGTAGTGCCTCTTATGTGTAAGAGATCTGTGGGGATAAAGCTTTGTCTGTTTGAGGATGTGTATAACATATTCTGACATTAATCCTCCTTGATGACGTTTTCCCTTTCCTGGTTTGTATCACCAGAGTACGTCAATGTTCTGTTGGTTTTACTACCAACATCAAATGTTGTCAGGGCTGCTTGACCTTCGTTGATGTGTGAACCAACGGTTTATCACGCGTTGTAACCCCGCCAGGGATACCTTTAATCTTCTGTTGATGTGTATACCAATGGATGAACTCCTTGCTGGGTATAAATGCCAAGGCTGCTTGGACTTTGTTGATGTGTGTATCAACTGATGAAATTACCGGATGGTTTCTGATGCGACGTTGGGTTTACTTGCCAACAGCTGAAATAATGTCAAGGTTGCCTGACCTTCATTGATACGTACATCAATAGATGACAATGCGTTGTGATCCCTGCTGGGGTTATTGTATTATCGTTGATGTGTGTGTCAACAAAACACGCTTTGTAACCCCCGCCGGGGTGACATGTTAGATCATCGTTGATGTGTGTGTCAACGGCTGAAATCATCGGACGGCTTCCGACGCTCCATTGGATTTACTTGCCAACAGTTATAGTGATGTCAAGGCTGCTTGACCTTCGTTGATATATATGTTAACGGATGATATGCATTGTAACCCCCGTCGGGGTTATGTGCTTCGACATATGTACCGCGTTGTGACCCCCGCCGGGGTTGTGTACTTCGACATATGTACTGTGTTGTGACCCCCACTGGGGTTGTTGTGGCAAAGTAGGATGACGATCTTGCACGAGAGGAAATAGACCTGTGTGAGGTCTTGCTGAGCATGACTTGTATCGTCTGAGATCATCGACATAGTGTACTCTGTGGTTGGGCGAATACCAATGAATGATGTGAAGACCCACGATCCAACCAGGATTGTAGGCTATTCTGCTCAATCGCGTAGTGTTTTTATCCCTGATTTGGCCTTTTCAGCTTGCGAGAACTCCTTTGCAACTCGAACTAGTCCGAGCCGGAGGGGTGGGACCCACATAGGGGTGCCGCAGGTACACCTACTGCAGCCGCAAATGAACCTGCGGCCAACCTTAGATCATAAAGACCAGCAGGTTGCTTTTATAAGTCATTTTTAACTTGCGCCGCAAAGGAAATCTGAGAGCTCTTCTTCAGATCTGTTGAGTTCGGTCGTCTTTCTGCAAAATCTGTGACCTTACAAGTGTTCTAAACTATCCTGGTAATGTATGCATGTACTTTTTTCTAATTTTTATCCGTTGGAAAATGACTTATCATATGAAATGCATCTAAACACATAGTAGTGATTATGTATGCTCAAATGATTTGATAAAAAATATTCAACATAGTAAATGTTAGTATTAAACCATGCTGAACATAATGATGTGAAAAAATTTGACTTTTGAGACAGTCAAATTGGCACATTTTTCTGCTATTTTATCCTATTTGAGGGCATTTGAGCATAAGGTAAGAAGGCAAAATACTCCTAGCATTGAGGTTAACCTTATGTGTTGATGATTTTGCATATAGTATGTATATGACTGTGGGCAGGTGTGCTACTGAATGGCCACCTAGTTATGTCTATGTGCATGTGGATAGTCCTGTTTATAGAGGAAACTATGGCAAAATTTTCCAAAATGTAGGAATTGTGTTAGTCATGCATTTTTAACTTTACTGTGGATGTACGTTAAAATAATGCATGCACGCAGATAGTCATTAAACGTATTTTGAAAATCTCCAGGTTAGAAGATACCACACCCTTTTTGAGGTGATTTGAAGACTTGTTGTCTAGATATTATGGATCCGGATCAGCCGAGTAGTTCTCGTAGGACCACTTCTGGTGTACGGAGGAGGGCTTCTGAAGTGCCTCGACCCCGCTCTGTTAGACAACCTCGTCGATTGGTGAAGGCGGTGATACGTCTATTCTGGGTTGATGTACCGGACGTCGAGGACAAGGAGGAGGATGTTCCGGTTGCGGACCCCACTCCTACTTCACATATTCCCCGTAGGGAGCTCCCGAGTATTCTGGTGGAAAACTCAGAGCTTCTAGGTGACTTGAGTTGACATCCGTCGATGTATTTGCATGCTAACGAGGTATGACGATAGACCTTGATCTTCCTTCTTTCCTATTTATAAGGTGTAAAACGATTTAATGTTGATCCGTATTTTATGCAGGTTCCTGGCTTTACACAGCCTCGAGGGAACTGCTTCAGCATTCACTCCATGTACTAGGCGCTTCATCCGGATTATAGAGCGATTGTGCATGACTGGGGCTTTGGAGCACTCTTTTCCATCCTTTCCCGTCGTTGTCCCTGGGGTTACCTCAGGGCATTGTCTGAGTGGTGGTTTCACCAGACTCAGTCACTTTATTTGCTGGACTGTGAGGTGATAATGATGTCGATGGATTGGCGATTTATCACAGGTATGGAGTTCGGAGGGGCGCCAGTGCCTTGCACGGTGGATATTACCCCTACTACCGTCAGATCCTTGTTAGGAGTTCCGGCGGAGCCGCTCAAGGGCAGGATTATCCGTGCAGGTCCTTTGAGCGTAGATGCTATGAGTGGGCTATTAAGTGAGCCCATGCCAGATGATGTTAGAGTCAAGGATTTCATTCTTCGGCGATTGTTCCTGATGATCATTAGGGGCTACTTCATAGCAGATAACTCCTCTACGGTGTCGTTCGCTTTGATCAACGCCATTAGGCATATGGACCGTATTGGAGAGTATGATTGGGGTTCTTATACCTTTGCCTATTTCTTCAGGGGCATGCGTATGCGCTCACAGTGCTTGACCGAGGCTTGGCTAGGATTTTACCCATTTCTGTTGGTAAGTATTTCTCTTATCATTTACCATGTACAGGTTAAGAGTGTTAACTGACAGTAGATGTTTGCCTTTGTGTTGGCAGTTTTGGGCCTATGAGAGGCTCCCATGTTTACGTCCAGTGAATGTGCTAGGATTGGATACCTACCCACGAGGACGGCGATGGCATCATTCTATATTGGCGGAGGTCCCTGTAGCTGAGGGTTTCACTCACTGCCGCTTGCAGCTAGAGTTGCTGGCAGCTGATATTATCATATGGATTCCCTATTCTGGGGAGCATTTGGCCATCGATTTGAGGATGGGTACCCGACTGGTGTCGAGTACGTGATTTCTACCCAGAGAGTTCCTCTCTTCACGGATGGAGGCTGAGAGAGCTATTAGGAGTGCCACAGGAGAGATCCGTATTCCGATCTTGCCTCCTACTAGGCGTTATTGGACTGTATTGCAGTCACCCATCATTGATATCCCATTGTTGGGTGTTGACAGTTTTGCACTGTCAGAGGGTCCTTGCACTCAGGATGTATTCTAGCGCTGTTGGATCCCTAGTACTATTGGAGCCCAGACCCGCACCACTCAGTTCATGGGGGATATGGTTCCAGGATCCGTGATGATGACGGATTGGTTAGCCTGTGTCTGAGATCTGACTCATGTGACATAGATTGACAGTTTGACCCGGCAATTGGACCAGGAAATTTTTATCCGGCATTTGGGCAGGGATCCGGTAGAGGCAGATTCGTTTGATCCTTCCAGCTCAGGCGCTGGCCCCTCGGGTGATCCATTTGGTTTTACCGACGCAGATCCTCCTTTGTATCGGCCTGACATCCTTGTTGATAGAGATCCAGTGACTCAAGAGGAGTTACATCAGGTGGATAGGATTGATGATGTGGACATCGACACCATTGTCTTCTTCTAATGTGTATTCTCATTATATCTTTTGATAGGCCTCTGTTAGCTATTGGGTGGTTGTGCCCCATTCTCGCTATATCTTTTGATAGGCCTCTGTTAGTAGTAGGGCGTCTGTGCCCCATTTTCCTGTATTTGTAGCTGTACAGAGATGATACATTAGATGATGATATACTTAGGAATGTATGCACAGTTTTCTATTCCCTATATCATATTGCCATCTATTATCTGTAATGTATGTATCCTGTTATGCATATGTATGTATGTCCAGAGATGGTCAGCATTGACCCCTGGATGGTCTTATGACACGGTCCGTGCAGATGTCTTCTTTGACAGTTAGCCGTATTGATCATACCCCACCATCATTGGTGGCATTTGGTATGCGACTGTGGTATGATAACATGTCATCATCAGACAGGATGACCGTAGATCATTTATTACAACATATTATGACCCTTATTGATGTTTCAGGTTCCCACAGGATTCGTGGATGGCATGCTGGAGCACTGGGTATCGGAGAGGCAGGTTTTTCGATTTGAGACCCAGGAGTTGACTCCCACTCTAGAGGAGTATGCACGGTTGACAATGCTGCCACTGGACAGACCTTGCGTGCATATGGCTTTGGGGGACATGAGTCGACATTTCATGACCCTCATTGGACTGAGGCGTAGAGTGGTGCAGGATGAGCTTACATCTGGCCACGTTATATCCCAGCATTTTCTGTTTGACAGATTTGGCTCTGAGGATAGTTATAGACGACATTCCGGGGATTTCACCACACCGGAGGATCATTGGCGTCTGGCCAAGGTAGATGTACTGCTATTGTGCGTACTATCATATGTCTACATGCCACTGTATATGGATGATTTGGACATAGGAGTTATCATGGCGGTGAGAACTCTTAGGGAGGGTCGTACCATCGTACCTATGATTATAGCCGAGACATTGAGGTCAGCTACATACTGCTGCACTAATCCGATAGGAGTATTTACGAGCAGTTCGGTCATGCTATAAGTGTGGTTTATGTCACACCTGAGACCGATTGGCACTTTCAGACGGCATGGGTATTGCTTTACCCATGATATAGCCAGGTCATTTTCATTTTAGCCTGCGGAGTGTATGGATGCTATGTCTTGGTCCGCTTTCATAGCTAATATTGTAGACCTGTTTTGTATACTGCCGTGCTCAGGGCTCAGCTCACCTTACATCTTTATTACTCATCCTCCGGGCATGGATTACATCCCTCTGGCTGGTTTGAGGGGCATGACTACTTACTATCCACTGGCCGTGATGTTGCATTTGACTAGTTTTAGGATTTTCATCCTTTTGAGGGGGTGCTGGGCCAGTGTTTAGCTTCTCGCTATCTTTCAGCAGAGGACAGATCCCGTGTGTATGCATGTTGGGATCAGCGTGAGATAACCGCTTTCTCTATTAGTCATCCAGGTTATTCTACAGAGTATTCCGCGTGGATGGAGACAAAGACTGCACCGGCTGAGGTAGTATCCTCATTACCGAGTATTGACTCAAATGGTGGAGAGCCCATGGAGGACATTGATTTTCACACTGAGGAGGAGCCATCTACTGGGTTGCCAGTATTTCCTTTAGATTCTCCCAGTACTAGCACTGTCGTGATTCAGCATTCAGCACAGTACCTGGAGCAGAGTCTTCATCTGATGACCTTTGAGAGAGATCAGGCTAGAGCCCTGATGTTGACAGCTCTTGATGGGAGAGACGCATCCCTATTAGAGAGGGATGAGGCATTGACTCGTATAGATACCGCTGTTGTTGAGCGGGATGAGGCCAGATCAGCTAGAGATGCAATGATAGTTGAGAGGGATAGTGTCATATCTGCTCGGGATGTAGCCGTTACAGACAGTACTGCAGTGAGGTCCCTTACCACTGGCATGATCGTAGAGATGAGCACATATATCCATGAGGACATGGTCACCATGCAGATGGCTGCAGATCTGTTGGGTCGTGTAGATATCCTCGTAAAGGAGACCACAGCTTTACCTCATTCTTCTGAGAGAGATGCCATGTTGGGCTTGTTAGCTCGCATATACACCGATTTGTAGATGGGCTTGTATTTTCCTGCACAGACTAGCTTAGCCATTTTGTCATGTATAATTTACATTATGTATATCAAACAACATTATATATAGCAGGGAAATATATTTTTGTTCACTTCCCTTTTAGATATGCTATGAAACTTGCTTGATATTTGCCTGCTTCTTCAGGGCTTGTTATGTTGATGTATTCTAAATTCCTCCTTGCTGGATGGACATTGAGTTGTCTCTGGATAGCTCAGAATAGATCATGGATCTGGGTGTAACCCTACCATTTTTTGGTGTCTTGGGACTAGTTTCTGTATGGAAATATGGAGAGGATTGTGGCTTTCCTCTCTGAGATTGACCGCACCACAGATGGTCGCCAGTACCCCTATTTAGGAGGAGCCTAGTTAATTTCATCTCTTATGGATTGGTGTTGCTCTTCAAGGTACAACCGCAACTTAGATGGTCACCGAATCTCCTATTCACGAGGAGAGGTTGGGTAATTCCATCCCTTTGGTTTGAAGCCAATGAAATGTGGTGAAATGAAGTTTGATCCCAATATCACTGACAAGTATTTGTGTTTTGGTAGGGGGTTAGACCGAACCATAAATGGCTGCCTACGTACTCCTATTGAGGAGGAGATCAGGTATGCGTAGTTCAAACCTGGTGTAAGAGGTTTAATGCTATTTATGAATGGCAGATGGGTGTAGAAGCTTTATTGATGAAAAATGTTGTAGAAGTGTTTTTGTGGTTTTTATTTTTTGAAGAAAAGGGTAGAAATGTTTTTTGTTGTTTTTTTGTTTATTGCGACTTGACCATATAGAATATGGTTGCCTACGTACTCCCATGTATCAAGGAGATCAGGTCGACGTAGTTCACCCCTCAGGGTGAGTTGAAAAGCGTGATCCCATGTGCAGGATAAACTACGGGGAAGAAAGATTAATCTCATGTACATGTCAAATTGTGGGGAAGAAAGTTTAATCCCATGTGCAAGATAGATTACGGGGAAGAGAAAGTTTGATCCTAGGTTGAGGACAAACTGCAGGTATGAGAAGTTTGATCCCATGTATGGGTAGCCAAACTGCAAACGTGAGAGGTTCAATCCATAGTGGGATGACCTAAATTGTATAAGCGCAATGAAGCCAGGCTGCTGGCTTGAAGAGTATGTTTCCCTAAGGGGCAAAGTGTGGACAAGAGTTGTATGTGATAAAGGGTTCAAGAACCGGAATGACTGATGATATGATGATCCAACACCAGGATGTTTGCTTGATGGTAACTTCAGACATAGTACCGTTTCACGGTGTCCGAGTTGATGAGTTATGGAAATTCATCGCCGTCCATTTCCTGTAATCTAAGAGCACCTCCTGTCAATACTTCCTTGACAACAAACGGGCCTTCCCAGTTATGAGTGAATTTTCCCTTAGACTGATCTTGGTTGTCAATGATCTTCTTCAAAACCAAGTCATGTTGTTTAAACTACCGTAGTCTGACTTTTTTGTTGTAGGATCGGGCGATCCTTTGTTGATATAATTGACCATAGAAGATAGCCGCGGTTCGCCTATCATCTATTAGAGATAATTGGTGATACCTGTCTTGTACCCATTGATCTTCATCCAGCTGAGCGTCCATCAACACTCTGAGGGATTCCATTTCTACTTCTATGGGGAGTACTGCTTCCATCCCATAGGTTAATGCGTAGGGGGTTGCCCCAGTTGAAGTGCGCATTGATGTTCTATAGGCTAACAGAGTAAGAGACAATAGGTCAGGCCATCCTTTGTGATTGGCAGACATCTTTTGCATAATCTTCTTGATATTTTTGTTAACGGCTTCAACAGCACCATTCATCTTTGGACGATATATGACGAAGTTAAGGTGTTTGATGTGGAATTTACTGCATAGTTCCTCCATCATTTTGTTGTTGAGGTTCTTAGCATTGTCCGACACAATTACCTCGGGTTGTCCGTATCGACAAATGACATTGTTTCTGATGAAATCAATGATGACTTCTTTGGCAACCCTGGGGAAGGAGGCTGCTTCTACCCACTTGGTAAAGTAGTCGATTATGGTGAAGATGAAGTGATATCCATTACTGGCTTTGGGCTTGATGGGCCCAATCATGTCCATTCCCCACATTGAGAAGGGCCAAGGTGGACTCATATTATGGAGCTCCCGTAGAGGGGCATGGATAACATTCCCATGAATTTGGCATTGATAACATCTCTTGACGTGGTCATAACAATCCGCCTTGAGAGAGAGCCAATAATGTCCTGTCCTGAGGATCTTCTTGACAAGGAGGAGGCCACTCATGTATGGGCCACAGACTCCACCATGGATCTCATCCATGAGTCTCTGAGCTTGGTCTTTGTCTAAACATCTGAGAAGACCTAGTCCTGCATCTCTCTTGTAGAGTGCATCTCCGCTCAGGTAGAATTTCATAGCAAGTCGATGAATCCACCTTTGTTCAGTCAGGCTTACCTCCGCGGGTGTAGATCTATCTCGTAGGTACTCCTTGATATGCTAATACCAAGGTTGTTGGATGGGAGGTAGCTCATCCGATACTTCTCCAACATAGTTCTCATAGGCTGGTGCCTTTTACAGGGCTAATGTGACGCTTGGCATGTGTTCCTTGTCAGGTATGTGCATCAAGGAGGCCAAAGTTGCTAATGCGTCCGCAAAGTCATTCCTATTACGAGGAATGTGTATAAAGGAGATTTCTTCGAACTCCGAAGCCATCTGTAAAACTTGCCGATGGTAAGGCAGCAATCACAGCTCTTTGGTTTGATAGATTCCTGTGGATTGTTTGATTACCAACTCTGAATCTCCAAAGATAGTTAACCATCTGATACCCATTGAACAGGCAAGTATTAGCCTCATGATACAGCCTTCATACTCAGTTGTGTTGTTGGTGCTGATAAACTGTAATTTGACGGCGACGGGATACTGCCCCCCCCGTACCGGATACTAGAACTGCTCCAGCTCCAGAACCTTCCGTATTAACAGCTCCACCAAAATACATCTTCCATGCTTGGCGTGTATCGTACTGATGTTGTGGCTGAATTGTCATTACCCCTTCATTGGGGAAGTATGTTTCCAAGGGTTTGAAATCCCCTAAAGGTGTGGTGGCTAGTTGATCCGCAATTCCTTGACCTTTAATGGACTTTTGAGTCTCGTATACAATGTCAAATTATTGTAGGATCAACTGCCATCTGGACAGCCGACAATTCATTATGGGTTTGCTGAACACATACTTGAGAGGATCCACACGGGATATGAGATGGGTTGTGTGCCCATGGAGGCAATGTTGTAACCTCATGGCAGCCCATGCTAAAGCACAACAAGTCATCTCAATCAGAGTGTACTTGTGTTCACTGCTGCTAAATCTTTTACTGAGGTAATAGATAACTCGTTCTCGGCCTCTATCGTCTTTCTGTCCCAGCATGCAGCCCATGGCATTGTCACTGATGGACAGGTACATGAACAGGGGAACATCATCCCTGGGTGGTAACAAAATAGGAGCTTTGACTAGTTGCTCTTTAATTGTAAGGAAGGCATTCTAGCACTCATCATTCCATTTCATGGAGGAGTTCTTCCTTAACAACTTGAAGATAGGCTCACAGGTTACTGTGAGTTGAGAAATGAATCGGCTAATGAAGTTGATTCTTCCCAAAAATCCCCGTATTTCCTTCTCTGTCTGAGGAATGAGCATTTTCGTAATGGCTTGGATTTTGGTAGGATCCAGCTCAATTCCTTTGTGGCTGACTAGAAATCCTAGCAACTTGCCTGATTTAACGCCAAAGGCGCATTTAGCTGGATTCAACTTCAAGTTGTACTTACGCAACCTGTTGAAGAGCTTTCTGGGATGGTCTAAGTGGTCCTCCTCCTTTTGGGACTTGACAATGATGCCATCCACGTAGATATCGATCTCTTTGTGCATTAAGTCGTGGAAGAGAGCCATCATAGCTCTCTGATAGGTATCTCCATCATTGATGAGGCCGAATGACAATCGTCTGTAGCAAAAGGTTCCCCAAGGCGTGATGAAAATAGTTTTTTCACGATCTTCCTTAGCAACCATGATCTGATGGTACCCCGCAAAGCAATCAGCGAAGGAGTACATGCCGTATTGTGCAGTATTATCAATGAGAATGTGGATAAAGGGCACGGGAAAGCTATCTTTAAGGCAAGCTTTATTCAGATCCCGATAATCCACACAGACTCACACCTTTCCTCCAGGCTTAGGCACGGGAACGATGTTAGATATCCATTCAGGATATGTGGACACCATGATAATGCCAGCTTAAAATTGTTTCACAATTTCTTTTTTCACCTTTAAACTCCACTCAGGTTTCAATCGCTTGAGCTTTTGCCTGACTGGCTTGAATCCTTCTTTAATAGGAAGGCGATGAAGAACAATGTCAGTGGACAAACCCACCATGTCTTCATGAGACCATGCAAACACATCCTGGAATTGGGTTAATAGCGTAACCATGTCATTCCGTTGGTTTGGGGTAAGGTCTAAACCAATCTGGATTAACTTAGGGTTTTCTAAGGTTCCAAGATTGAAGGAGGTGGTTTGATCAAGGTTGGGTTTAGGCTTGTCTTCGACCCATTCTTTGATCTCTGAAGGCACCTCAATGTCCTCTTGTATTTCCAGCAAGTCTGAGTCCAACTTTTCATCAAAGTTACAATCCTTGTGGAAAGAGGTAACTTATCAGCAAGTAAAGGCACCTCTAAGTTCAGAGTCCTAAAATAAAATATGCTTTCACTTAATATATATGAAACTATTTAATCATACATAATGTTAGCATATACAGACAAAACAACTGCTAATACTGTACAGAAAACTAAGCAATTATTATATCTATAGGGCAAAAAGAAGTCCTGCCCATTTTACCCTTGTCTACCAATGCAATGAGTGCTGCTCCAATTAGCAAGGATAAAGTCCAGTGGACTGCATTGATGGAGGGGCTGTCATCATCCTCCTTTTCCCAAATGATGACCATGGCGTCTATGCAATCATCGTCTGGGGTATATCTGTTTGTATGTTCATCATGAACAATGATGCTAATGCCTGACATTATCTGGATGACGTTTTGTTTGATTCTTTGTTTCTCTTCCTCCACTCTGGGATCTGGAACAAAGAGTTCTTTTGCTTTGAATGGCACGGGCTTGGGAAATAGCATAGCCATCATGTTGGTTGGCACCTTTACAGGAGGTTGTGCGGACTCAGCATTAGAATGCGAAGATAAACGCCGCGTGGTTGAAATTAAAGGAATCTGTTGATGCTTATGAGGATTCCTCTGACTAGAACTGGCAGAATAGCCTAGTCCAGCTGTCCTAGTTTGACTGGCTACTTGGATGGGATATTTGATACCTTGGTGATCTTTACCCAACCCTTGTCCTGGCTAATGACCCAAAGACATCATTTCCTGAGTAGCCGACATTACTTCAGCAGAGATCTTGGGTACGGGCAATGGCGTTCCCAGGGCATGAAATTTAGGGTTGCTTACTTCCAAGGTGTGGAAACTAACTGGCTTAATATCGAAATTAAAACTGATGAACGGTATGTCACCTTATTGAGGGCATTCCGGTTCAACGTTGACTGTAACTAGACTATTGTTGATAATGTATTTTAGTTGCTGATGAAGGGTGGAGGGGACTGCCCCAGCCATATGAATCCATGGTCTTCCCAAGAGCAGGTTATATCCTAAATCTATCTTGAGTACGTGGAAAGACACGCAGAATGTATGGGGACCAATCTCAATTGGCAGCTCAATCTCTCCGACTTAATTCTGGCGGGATCCATCAAAGCTTTGATGATCGTATGGCTACTTCGAATTCGATTAAGATTGATGTTCATCTTAAATAATGTAGCGTATGGATAGATATTCAAAGATGAACCTCCGTCTACTAAGACTCCAGCTAGCATATATCCAGAGGACAAGACCGTAATGTGTAACGACTTGCAATGACCGGTCCCTTCGGGCGGTATGTCATCATCATTGAAAGAGATCACATTGTTGTTGAAAATGTGATCAGCAAGATGTTAAAATTTTTCCACATCCACTGATTTTGGCAAGTAGGCTTCTTCTAAAATCTTTAGTAGAATCTTCCAGTGATCCTCTGAAGTTAAAACCTAATCTAGTATTGAAATTTGATGTGGAGCTTCTCTTAAGCTTAAAACTACCTTGGCTTCATTATGACCCATGGCACGGAGGAATTTTTAAATCTTCTCCATGGGAATCTTCCCCTTTGATTTGATAGTAGACTTCATCACCCGCTGGGGAAGATATAGTGGATTCTCCTTCATCACTGCAGCAGTTGTACGCTAAGTGGATCCTTCAGCTTCTTCATAATTCCAAGGAACTTTCTGTAAGCTGACAACAGGATATTGTGGTCGGAAGGGTAAGTTGATTGGCTCTGGAGCAGCCACTTTCAAAGGATTGTTGCTTCCTCTAAGTTGAATGGTAGATATAGGGCGTGGCTTGAAAATGCCATCAGCCTCAGTGGAGATAACTGCTACCAATCCTTTCCATTTAGTAGGACATGTATTCTCACTTCCCCGTAGCACAGTATCATCGTCTGCTAGTTGCAGGACACCGCTATCAATGAGATTTTGGATAAGGTGGCGGAGTGCCCAGCATTCTTCTGCGCTGTGACCTCGAGAATGGGAGTGATATTGACATTCTCCATCAGAATTGTACCATCCTGAACGGGGACTGATTAGAGGTAGAAGGGAATTATTCCTTCCTTCATTGATTAGCATTTAAAGGATTTCCTCCATAGGTTGGCCCAGATTTGTAAATTCCCTTCTGTTGACAAAATCCCGACGAGCTTTGGCATTCGCTCTCCTTGCCACTTTGTCCTCCATTGTTTCACTTTCTGGAGGTGAAGAGGGAATATTCATGACAAGAGGAAGGAGACTAGCATGCTCCTGGCTGATTAATTGGCGTGTGACTTGGTGCTGGTATGCCACCAGTTCTGCCAATTGCTCAATTTGCTTGCATAAAGCTTTCATCTTTTGTTCCATTGAGAACTGGAACTTGGCATAATCCCATTTGTCAGCACCATCTTTGGTGATCTGGGATGCTTCACTGTTAGAATTGGAACTTTGTCCAGTGCTCCAATTAATCATGTTGACTTCTTTCTCTTTGTGTGGAGGAAGAGGGTTGTCTGGAACGTGAGGTTGATCGGGTTTGGTGACCACGATCTCCCCGTTGTCTATTAGGTCTTGGATCTTATGTTTCAAGGCCCAACAATCTTGAGTATCATGTCCAGGTGCCCCGACATGATAAGCAGATTTTCGAGCAGCATTAAAACCCCTACCATTAGGGCTGGCTGGTGGAAGAAGATGTGTGAGTTTCTTCTGCGTGGTCAGAAGAGTGAGAATATTCTCGAGAGAGTCCCCTAAGGGTGTGAACACTCGAGGGCGTTTGACTTCTCCACCTTTTGGTACTGGAGGGTTTGAAGACTGTGCTTGAAAGGGAGAGTAATTTCTCCTCTGAATAGGCATATTCTGATTGCCTTTTTGACCCTGTAATATCAGGGAAACGTCCTCTTCTTTCTTTTTATGGACCCTCTGGGGGTTGTTTCCATAATTTCTGGATTGGATGTGTTCAGCAACAGCTTTAAGGGCAGCTAGGTCTTGAATATTTCCTGACTTCAATCCCATCTCAGCCATTTCCCCATGTTTGATCATTTTAGAAAATGGTTTACCGATGCCAGCTAAGACTCTCTCATAGAAAGAACCTTCTTGTATGTCGATAAAGGTCATAACCATCTCTGACTCTATCATAAAAGGAATAACTTGAGCAGCAAGGCGCCTCCACCTTTGAGCATACTCTCTGAAAGACTCATTTTGGACTGTTTCTTAACCTTGGTAATCTGGTACCGGTCAGGAGCCATCTGAGACTGAAAACTGTATTGTGTAAGGAAGGCGTGAGCTAGCTCTTCCCAGCTATGGATCTTTGAGTTGTCTAATCTGGTATACCATGAACGGGCTTCTCCAGTCAGACTTTTTTGGAATAGCTGCATTCTGAGCTTCTCGTCCTCTGCATAAGATCCGAGTTTTCCAATGAATACCTTCAAATGTGTGTAAGGATCTCCTAACCCATCATACTTTTCAAAGTCAGGAGTTTTAAATTTTTTTGGATAATTAACACCAGGGAATATACAAAGATCGGCATATGAAACACTCCCGTGTGCTCCAATTCCTTTGATAGAACGCATGGTTTCTTACATTTGAAGAACTTTCTTTCTGATGTCACCGGTGTCTGGATCTCTTGTGAGATGGGCGGCATCATGACTTTTGTTGGTTGTATCCAACTGCAGTTCATGTATTGTAATGGCTTTATCAGGACATTGAGTTCCTCCTTGTGTAGAGGATTCAACATGTACGGGTATTTTTGGACCCTGCGTAGATTGATGTAGTTCTTTAAGCAGAACAACCAAGTCTGTAATTTATTTAATTAATTCGTCGAATTCTTCACGAGAAACTGGATTAGACTGGTCAGATGAAGACATGATTGGCTGTAGGCCTGCGGCCTTTTTGGACTTTGACCGGATAATAGGTCCGAATGCTTCCCTGTGAAAAAACTGGCATAGTTTAGTTTTTAGGGAATGTGTAAATATTAACATGCTATGTGATGTGTCCGTTTTAGGAATTTTGTCCTGCAAAATGGATGTTAGCTATTCGTAGTACAGGATAACATGTTAATGTAAATACGTACATGCACATATTTCTTCATATTTCTCATTACATGGAGATGAATATGGAATGTAAATTACAAGTAATTATTTTTACAAGTAATAAAAAATGAGAAAGCATTAAGAAACTTTCCTCCGCGTTTGGTTTATCAGAGGCTGACCTATCTTAGGTTACTCTCGCGGCTTTTCGGCATGAAGGTTCCCAAATCATCGCAATTTACTCAACGAGAATTAGTCTTCCCACGAGTCCAGTAATCAAACACCGACAGGATAGCCTCCTGGTGGAGGGACCACACAACATACAGTCACATACAACGTGTCTCACCGTATATGAAAATGATGACATGTGCGAAGCACTAATATCACAAATAGATATAGTGTAAAACATTAATTGCAGTAAAGATATGCATTCGTACACATTCATCATAAATGTAAATGCAACATCCATACACAAGCATATAACAGTTTTGAAAAGCTTGTAATAGCGGCTTAAGTCCTCTTACTGGAGTCCCCAGCAGAGTCGCCACCTGTCGACTTCGGGATTTTTATTTGTCCCTTTTTGTTACCTGTTCTTTTGTGTTCTCATTTTATGTGAGATTTGTTTGAAAAAACAAGTGAAAAAGGTCCGACATATGTAATGTCGACGATTGGACTATAAGAGTCGCCAGTTGGTTTTTTAACTGGTTGTACCAACACAGCCAAGAAAAGGTTTGCACATTAACCCAGTGATGTGACACTGCTAAACGGGTCGGTAAAACTGAGATTCAATTAGGGTCCGGGGACTTGCTTATGCGGAGGAAAGGTGTTAGGCACCCCCCGACATCCGTGTTGCCACGGTGACCGCCACTTTTCAAGAAACTGTTATATGAATGTGTGTGTGTGTGGGTAAATGTGCTGTTATTTGAAAGTAGTGCGAGGCCTCGTTCGCACCTATATACACATGGTTTGAATTTATATAAAAATTCAATTTTAAACAAGATATGGCAATGATGTTTTAAAAGGGGTTTTTAAAAGCCAACGCTCAATAGTAATTGAGACCTTTTACACTCCCATTTTATTCAATATTCGGCTTGTTTGATTTTATTTTACAGATGCGAGGCATTTGTATGAAAATAATGTACAAAAAGGTGCTGAATTCCCCGTGGGTGTGAGAACCATCTGAGAAAATCCAAACATCACAGATAAATTTACAAGCTGCTTACAGCTGAAAAGGTCTGTCACGGGAACCGAATCTAGATTCAGTTGACTGAATCTGTGATCACATGATTCCTAGGCTCACATGATACCGCAGTTGATATAAACGCAGTAAGCAGGTATATATATAAAAGCTGTAAATATATATATACATACATGATCACCAACCACGAAGCACCTCCATGGGGGATCAAAAATGTAAATAAAGCTGTAAAAGCTATCAACCGCCACCGAGGAAACTCCAGGCAGGACGAAAATGTACAGAAAGCTGTAAAAGCGATAAACGCACCAGATGTAAAATCCAGGCTCATCGGACAAAGTCCAACAACAGTTAATATATATAAGTATACATATATTAAAGCAGTAAACGCACCGGATGTAAAATCCAGGCGCATCAAACAGAGTTCGACACGCTGTTCATATATATATATATATATATATATATATATATATATATATATATATATACGAAAGCAAGTAAATGTTCCAGACCGAAGTTTGGCTCAATCGAGGCATAACTCGATGATGTTAGTCCATATATAAAATATATATATATATATATATATATATATATATATATATATATATATGTATATACAAACTGAAATAAAACCACGAACCGAAGTCCGGGCAAACACACGAAACACGACTCTCAACGTGAAGAACAGTGTGTGAAAAGGTGAAGAGAAATGCTTTAAAGCGTGTAAGAAGGCTTATAGTGGGCTGCCAAAGAAGACTTCTATATCTTTAAAGTACATGAACACTGGCTTCTGCCGGTACAAAAGTAGCTATATATGAGCTCACAAGTGTTTAAAATGAGAAAGCACTCAGTATAGAGTAAGTACAGAGCAAATTGGGCAGGGCTTCCTCACCGTTTTCTCTTATAAAATGGCCACCTTATGCCCTCTATTTATAAAGGGTGGACCGTAGGTGTACCAGAGGCTGCCTGGGGTGCCCCGGGCTTCGCGGGTCCTGTCGTCTCGAAGTACGTGCACGTAGGCAACGTGATGTTCGCTCGAACTTTTAGAATTGCAATTCGAGCATCCGATTGAGGTATATAGGACCTATTTCGAACCGCCGTTGTCGAGAGTTACGCAATGACATGGGATTAGAGGTTGTACGAAGTCATGAAGATGGGACGATGCCCTCCGGTCTTCAGCTTCAAATTCTATCTGTTATCCTACGTAATAGTCACTCGGGATTGGTTTTCCTTGGCTCTTGTGGGACATTGTTGTGTAGAAATGTATGTCTGAAATGTTGAGATGGCGTGATGTGGCGTCATGGTGGCAAGATGATGACTTTTCCCCTCACCGGGGTTATCTCCGATTTAGGTTGCTAAAGCAGACGTTGCTTAGGGTTATCGCTGAGATTGGACTGCTGCAAATGTTGAAGGTCCTCAGTGTCATCTCTGATGTGTGCCTGTCTTGTATTGAGTGCCTCGGTGTGAGCACCGAGGTTGAAGTTGATGGCATGCATTTGAAACAAGTATTTTTGGGGTTATCTCTGGAACTGCCACTGCCTTTCTTGGGGTTATCTCCAAGTTTGGAATCTGCTATTCCCCGTGTTGGGATTGAGACAGAATATCTCGGGGTTATCTCCGGGATGAATCGGTCTTCTCCAGTTCGTGTTCCGATATTGGATCTGCATGCCTCGGGGTTATATCCGAGGTTCGAATTGTTACTCCCGGTGTGTGTTCCGGGGTTGAGCTGTTACTCCCAGTGTGTGTTTCGGGGTTGAGCTGTTACTCCCAGTGTGTGTTCAGGGGTTGAGCTGTTCGTCTCGGTGGTATTCGGAATGGATATGAACCGTCTTTCAGGGTTTTCTCTTGAAAGACGAATCTGTGCTCCTGCGATGTCAGTAACAGATATGCAGAAAATTTCGAGTGTCTACAAAGATCTTACGGTACTTTCCTCTTGCGCCGAGGCTTCAGCGGCTATTTATGTCATCTCATACGGCTCAACATATGAGTTGGCATCGAACAAGAGATGTCGTACCTGTTCAGCTGACTCACCCAGCAGATGGAGATGAATGGAAGAGATTTGATGCAAATTATCCTGAGTTTGCGGAAGAAGTTAGGAATATTAGGCTTGGCATGGTTACTGATGGTTTTTGCCTTTTTAATAATTTTAGCCAGCCGTATTCAGTTTGGCCAGTCATTATGGTCACTTATAATCTTACACTGTCAATGTGCATGAGAGACCCGTATTTGTTTTTGACTTTACTCATTTCGGGGGATAAAAGTCCTACAAAAGACATTAACGTGTACCTTCGACTGTTAGTGGATGAACTAAAGATGTTGTGGGAGACAAGGGTCCAGACGTTTGATAAATCGATATGCGAGAATTTTGTGAAGAAGGCAGCCCTGTTATGTACTATCACTGACTTTCCGGCTCTTGGGATGGTTAGTGGTTGGTCAACTTACGGGAAGCTGTCCTGTCCAGTGTGTATGGGGGATGTGCAAGGCAACCAGTTGCAGCATGGGCGGAAATATAGTTTCTTTGGAACTGCTAGTAGATTCTTGCCTCTTGATCACAATTACAGAAATATGTCTGCACAGTTCAACAGAAAGACAGAGGAAGGGGGTTGTTGGTCGATTGTCGAGAGGTGAGGTCTTGGGCTGGTTAAACCAGCTTGATTTTCCTTTGCTGGGGAAGGAACACAGTAAATTGAGAGCAGCTGGGTATGGGAAGACTCATAATTGGACACAGTTGCACATATGGTTTAAGTTATCTTATTGGGGCACACTTTTAGTTCGTCATTGTATAGATGTCATGCATACTGAAAAGAATGTTTTCGAGAACTTGTTTTATACCGTGTTAGATGCGAGTGGTAAAACCAAAGACAATGACAACACTCGAAAAGATTTGGAGGCATTAAACATTAGGCCAGAATTGTGGCTTTGCCCTAACACTATGAAACCTAAAGCTCCGTTTTGTCTTACTAAGCAACAAGTTGAAGACGTGTGTAAGTGGGTTAGTGGGTTGAAGCTCCCAGATGGATATGCGTCAAACCTAACACGTTGTTGTAAGGTTGAGCAATTGAAAATTTCTGGATTCAAGAGTCACGCTTGTCATGTATTCATGCAGAAGTTGATCCCAATTGCATTTCGTGAGATGTTACTTAGAAAAGTTGTGGATGCATGGACCGAACTTTCAAATTTATTTCGAGATCTTTGCTTAACTGTAATTAAGTACAGTGATATCGAGCAGATGGAGAACAATATTGTGCTTACCATTTGCAAGCTCGAAATGATCTTTCCTCCAGGATTCTTTGACTCGTTGGAACATCTGCCTATTCATCTACCTTATGAACTCAAACTTGGAGGACCGGTGCAATATCGGTGGATGTATCCTTTTGAGAGGTATTATAAACTACTAAATGCTTTATGTTGCTCATATTAATAATACTCATATTTGTCGAAATATTTATCTTAGGTATATGCGTCGATTAAAACAAAAGGTCAAGAACAAAGCTCGTGTAGAGGGTTCTATTGTTGAACGCTGCTCATTATATTTTGACGATGTTGTATCAATGAAGCACAACCGTTTAGGAAGGAATGCGGTTGTTGGTCCAATGTCTTATGCTGATGATGAGTTAGTTGCATTCACATATCCGGCTAAGCCATTTGGCCATGAGACGCTGACTTACTTAAGTGACAAAGAGTTGAAGATTATATCTACATACGTGCTTCTAAATATGCCCGAAGTATCATCATACATTAGGTATGAATAATTATTTGCTTTATTTAGTGCAATTTATAAGTGTATTCATCTATATATGTTAAAGACATTTTACTATTTTTGCAGTTCATTCGAAGAGGAAGCGTATGCTTCTAACCCATCTTTTACTGCAGCAGAGTTGGAAACATTCACTAATGCTAATTTCCAACAGTGATTTAAGAGAAGGGTTGAAGCGGAGAACATTTCTGAGCATTTTATAGATGTCATCCAAGGACCTTACAAAGTTGTTAGTTCTTTTCCCAGTTGCATCGTGAATGGGTACAGATTTAGGGTCGATGACTTGAATGAACTCACATCAGTCAATTATGTGGTTGTGGTCTTAGGAAGCTGCTACCAAGATTCTGAGTCCAATTACTATGGCCGTTTACAGGATGTGGTTGTGCTCAATTATCACGCGGGTAAAAGGGTAGTTACATTTAAGTGTAGTTAGTTTGATACTGAAAAGGGGGTTAAAGTTTATCGTAATAGAATCACAACCGTAGATATCAAGTTGGTGTTAAAGTCTGATGACGTGTTCGTGTTAGCAAGTCAAACGACTCAAGTGTATTACGCTCCTAATGTCATAAATACTCGAAGCCCCTGGTACACAGTAGTCACAACTAAAACACATTCATTTAATGCTGAGAACATGTTTGATATAGATGAGGCGTTGCAAGAAGATGTTAGCAACCCTTTGGCCATATTGTTCCATGCTGAAGATGTGATGAGTACTGATGTCATTGACGTACCTGACGATGAGGATGTCTAGGCAAACGTACACATGAATGATTATGTAGTCATTGAGGATGATAACGATGATGAAACTGATCTCGAAACTGAGGATGAGGAAGATACCGAATTCGAGAATAATATACACGTTGATTATGATGGGTTTGATGACATACGTAATTAAAAATGAGCATTCGTATTAGTACATACCACATAGTGTTAAACCTTACATATTCATAATCTACCAATTTGGTTATTGCAGTACGATATTCATGGCTAGACATAGCGGTGGAGGTCGCCGAGGTGGTGGGTGATCCGGTACTAGAGACCGTAGCCACGATGGAGGCTCTTCTTCAGGCGCTAGTAAGTTATCTTAACTAGGATTTAAATATATCGCAAGCTGCATTAGTTTATGTTTATTAACTCAGTTAAATACAATTATTTCAGTTGCACCTCGTCGACGACACTGAGGGATGAACCTCGGTATCCTTGGTCGTTCGCCGGTAGTTCCACTTATAGTACCGGTGGATGTCACTTTCTGGACAGTAAGGGTTAATATATTATGAATATTTCTGTCAGTTATTGCAAAACACAATTCACATAACACATATTGTTATATTTTTTCTGTAGTATACTAGACCCGGTGGCTAATTACACCCTACACACGATCTGTTTGACGCATCTCCCTAGAGGGTGCATGCGGTTCAACCAGTATGCGTGTTACGATGACACCTTTATGCAGACCATCTTGCGGGAGTTTCACGTAAGTTAAGAATATTATATTAATTACTACATAGTTGTATTAGGATGACGAAATCAATTGTTCCTAATTTTTAAACTTTTGTTATAGGTTTATTATAGATTTGACCCGAGCATCTCTCACACAGCTGGCAACGATGTGATTGTTTCACATGTCGCTGCAAATTACTCCGGCTAGCTATATGAGATGTGATAGAGGGAAGCCCAGGAAGTTGAGGACCAGCCCAGGACAACCATCAGAGATCACCAGCCCCGCATAGTCTCCAATTTAGCCTGGGAGGCTATGTGTGCGCACTAGGATGCAGATGAATTCAAGAAAAAGTCTGAGCAGGCGAAGAAGAACTGTGGCCAGCTCCGGATAGTATACACCACTGGTTCTCAGTCATTCGAGGAGGCGAAGACGGTAAGTGCATTGTATTTAGTTGTTTAGTTATCAAGTTTTCACACAAATACTTAATACCTATTTTATGAATATTTTTATTAGGCCTTGAGGAAGACCTTGGGCCGAGATCCTACCATTTTAGAGTTTTGGGATCGAGCCCACATGCCTAAGGACGAGCGTGCTTTGTCTCAGGCAGCTTTAGCTATACAGGTAAAACTCATTTTACTATTTAGCTTTTAGTAATATTCAATCTTAAAAAAATGATATAATTAACATACGTATACAAAATAAATTACAGGACCGATTTTAGAGGCTTTGGGACGAGCGTATAGCTGAACTGATGGCTGTTAGGAGGGGTTCTGAGCCGTTATATTCTTCCACCCCGTTCCCAATATTGTATTAGATCGGGATGAGGAGCTGAGACTATGGGTTACATCTTAGGATCCCCCTACTAGCAGTACCGGCAGATATCGAGTGTTTGGTCTGCCGAGGATACCCGCATATACACTTCTTGGAGTAAATATTTTTTATGTTTCACAAAATTATCCAAATTTATCACATTATATAAATTATTATTAGTAATCGAATTTGTATCTTTTTATAGGCTCCAACCAGTGCCAGCGTTCGAGAGCACATGTCGGACCATCTCATACGGGCACGAGCTTGGATGAAAAGATCTTCCAGCGGCTGATAGGGGTCATGTCGGATAGGTTTCGTACCGATTTAGTTTTTCGGCATCAGCAGTTGCCTACCAGTTCTTGTCTTCACCAGTTTGCTCAGGATATTATAGCAGGGGTCTCCGCAGAGAGTACAGGATTACCGCAGGAATAGTTCGACGCTTTCAGCGATGAGATGCTCTGGATGGTGATTACCCTCTTGGAGGAGGCTTTTCGTCTGCCCCCGCCTACTCAGGTGTTCTTATTGTTTATGTTTTTTTTTAATTAAGGCTAGCTTATTAATTCTCATATATATACAGACTAATGATTTTTAGTTTTGATTCTATCAGCAGGGTGGCGATTGCGAGCATACTGGTGATGACGAGCAGGTGGATGACACTACTTTCCATACACCAGAGCATCGTCGTTCACCTCCGCCCGATGATGATACTTTTACTAGTTTATAGTTCATTTGTATTCATGTTATTGTAGAACATTTGTATATATTATAGTGTCTAACTGCGTCTGTATAAGTATTGTAATTATATTATTTATCATTTATGGAACATTAGCTTATATTTGTAATTATTAGCTCAGTAATGTTGATGATAATCAGTTAGTAGATTACGTTTTGCTTGATGTGTTGCTATTGTTTTTAGCGCTACGTTGAATATTTGAATGTGAGATATAGGTTTATATTACTGTACATTGGGTTGTGATAGGTTGCAGGTACATAAATGGGTTTAAACACCTGGAAACTGCACTTTTAAAATCTGCATTTTAAAAAAAAGCAATTAATTTCGACGGAATAAGGTATTTCTGACGGACTTTTCTCCGAATTTAATAATCAGTCAATTTTTAATAAATACTGGTATATTTTAATTTTCAGTCTGAAATATGCTATTTCTGAGGGAATTTTTTCGTCTGAAATAAAGGAATATTATACTCGACGAACGTTTTCATCCTATTTATTCAGTCGTAAATATCTTATGTTCGACGAAATTTCGTCGAACATAATCCGTCGTAGATTAGATAGGTACAACGGAATTTGTGACGGATGGTATCTTCGATGCGTATATATATGACCGAATTTTCGACGGAATAGTCCGTCAAAAATAACCTAATTCTGACTGAATAGGCTTATTTTTGAAGGAAAATTCTGTCGGAAATAAGGCTTTTCCTTGTAATGTCACTTTACCATACAGACCGCCAACGTATTAATACATCCCAACACCCCAAAAAGTCCATACCACGAGCCAATACATGACGAAAGAGGATATGATCGATGTGATCAATCAACTTCGTAGGCAGACATCTCGACCTTCAGAGTTAGACTTCACTCCACTTTACCCGGCACACATACGGAGGCAACCTTACCTGACAGAGTATATTGAGCATCCCCCGCAGTTTCCACAATATAATGGGGAGAAAGGAAATGCCAAGGAACACGTTGCTAGGTTCGTGGAGTCGATGTCTCCATGGTTAGGATATGATGAAATGAACAATCACAATTTGTTGATGAGGGAATTCAACAAGACCTTGACTGATAGTGCCTTCAGTTGCAATTTTTTAAGAAATTTTTCTATGTGCAGAAACAGGTAACTATTTTGGAGCTCATGCGATTCAAGCAGAAGCCGAATGAGAAGCTATCAGATTATGTGGACAGATTTAGGGCTCAAGCACAGAGGTGTGCAGAGCCAATTAAAGAAAAGAACTTGGTCAACATATACAATAATGGTGCTTTATATGTTTTTAAGCCCCATCTCATCACCAAGGCCTGTGATTCATTTGTGACCCTCTCATCTTTTGCACAAGACTTGGGAGGAATAATGACATTGCCCACCAGCCAGGTGATTGTTACCTGGAGGGGTAAAAGGTCGGCAACTGTGGCTTTGGCAGATTCTCAGTCAAAACCACAAAGGGGCAAGAAGGAGAAGAACGAGAGAAATTTTGCCCGGGGATAAATATGCCAGAAAATAAGTCCCAAAGGCTATTACATGTAGTGAGAAGGCATTCAGGGGACTGTATGAACAATGGGTTAAGGACAGGGTGGTGAAACCTCCAAGACCTAGATTTGTTGTGACAGAGGAGATGAAAAGAAGACCAGATTTCTGTGTATACCACCAATACGCGGGACATTCCACTATGAACTGTTACAATTTGCGGAGGATATCCCATGAGAAGCTGGTAGCTAGAGAAATTGAACTGAGAAAGGAAAGCAGCGTGCATGATAATCCACTCCCAAACCACTAAGAAAAAAAACATGAAATACTATTACCCATAGTGCAGTCCCGGAAGTTGAGATGATGGAAAGTTTACAAATGACAGAAGAAATGGAGGAAGGTGATCCAGGCTTGTAGGTGACGACGTTGATGAATGGAGCCAAGTTCTGAAATTTTTTCGTTCAGATAGGATTGATCAAGGAAGCAAGGATAGAAGCAACTAAGGCAATCATTAAGGTTACCGAGACACAGGAGACCTGCATGGTCATGAACAAAGGATTCATGAAGATGATGGAAGAAGAATAAAGTAAGATATCTTTCTCTAAAGTTGATAGAGAGATAAGATATCCGCACAACAGACAGCTGTATGTGATAGCAGTAATCAATGACATAGAAGTGCGGAGGGCATTCATTGATAATGGAGCATTTGTAAATATTATGCCACACACCGTGTTTAAACGGTTAGACCTGCCAGAGAAGAATATTATGAAAGAAAAACAAACATCACAGGGTTCGTTAACCAAAGCACGAGAACCCTTGGACACGTCAAGGTGGATATGCAAGTCGGGAAGATCCGAGGACCTATGATATTGTATGTAGCCGAGGTGGATGCAACATATCACGTCTTGCTAGGAAGGGCTTGGCAAAATGACTATGGGGTGGTACCCTCGGTCTTTCACTAATGCCTAAAAGTTATTTGGAAAGGAAGAGTAGTAAGAGTACCAGTAAAGAGAAATCCCTTCGGACCAGAAGAGGCACACATCACCGAAGCAACCTTTTTCGATGATGTTGCTGAAGAGGGAAAAAATTAGATTGCAAAGCCTAACTCCCTAAGGCTAGTAAGTTGGGGGGAAGTGCAGGAGGATAAGTTCGTACCTGCAGAAAAAGAAAAGAAGAAGACCTCAGAACATAGAGGGTGTTAAAAAACCAAGAAGCCTGTAGTAATAGATCTTGAGAAAGAAGAAAAAGGAGAAAAGAAGAGGCCAGCAAACCCTGAAGATGCTAAAAACATAATAAATGCCAAACGAAAAGCATAATCAGAAGATGGCCAGAAGACGAAATGGGAAAGGATTGTCAAACCTGATAGAACGGTAGTGTTTTGCTTATGACAGTACGAGGGGGAGGAGCCGAAGAGAACATTCAACCTTGACGGCTCAGGAGGTGTCCCCCACTCCAGTAGTAGTAAAGAAGGAGAAGTTATGAAGGTAGAGCCAACTCCAGAATGCTTTGAGGATTGGCCAAAACCTCAACAAAATGAATTGAAAGATGTTGATTCGGCAACAGACAGAGGAACGCCAAGACCGAATTATGTCAACAAAGAGCTGAATGCTAATCAGAAGGAGGAGCTTGTGAAATTACTACGAGATTATAAAGATGTCTTTGCTTAAAATTACAATGAGATGCCCGGAATTGATAAGGAGCTTGTAGAGCATAATCTAAACATAAGCCCGGGAATAAAGACAGTAAAGCAAGCACCTCACAACTATGCACCAGAAGTCAAAACACAGATATAGGAAGAAATCAAGAAGTTACTAGAAGTAGGGTTCATCAAGCCAATTCAACATCCAATTTAGCTATCCAACATTGTACCAGTAAAAAAATCCAATGGACAGTTGTACATATGTGTAGATTTAACAGACTTGAACAAAGCATGCCCAAAAGACAAGTATCCGCTACCCAACATAGACATTTTGGTAGATACAACGACTAATCATGAGATGATGTCATTCATGGATGGGTTTTTAGGGTACAACCAAATAAAGATGTCTGTAGAAGATGCAGAATTAACGGCCTTTCGCACCTCATTTGGGAATTTCTACTATGTAATAATGCCATTCGGGTTGAAGAATGCGGGAGCGCCTTACCAAAGGGTAATAAACACTATATTTCATGACATGATTCATATATAGTGGAAGACTACGTGGACGACATAGTGGTGAAATCCAAAAAGGCGATGACCAATGTGGAGGACATGAAAAAGGTGTTTGAGCGTTGCCGAAGGTACGAGTTGAAGATGAATCCGAAGTAGTGTGCCTTTGGGATGATAGCTGAAAAATTCTTGGGATTCTTGGTACATAATAGAGGTTTAGAGGTAGACCCAAGCAAGGCAAAAGCTATTACAGAGATTCCCCCACCAAAAACGTAAAAACAGTTGAAGAGCTTTTTGGGAAATGTTTCTTACATGAGGAGATTCATGCCAGCGCTAGCAGAAGTCACAGAACCATTCAGAAAATTACTAAAAGGAAAACCAGAATGGGACTGGGGGTAAGACCAACAATATGTCTTTGAGAAGGTTAAAAAAATTTTAGCTTCAGCGCAAACGATGGTAGTGCCATAAAGAGGAATGTTGTTGTAGTTGTACATATCACATCTACTAAGAAGTCTATAGGCGGATTGATCACGCTGGAGGTAGATGGAGAAGAGAAACCTCTGTATTACATTAGCCGAATAATCAGAGGACCGAAAACCTGGTATTCACAGGTGGAAAGATATTGCCTAGCATTGGTATTTATTGCGCAAAAAATGTGTAAGACCCCAACTTTTATGAATAAAATGAAATTTTCTCTATTTATTATTTTGAAATAGTAAGGGTTGATTTGATTAATGTAGTTACTTATGGTTAAAAATGTGCAAATATTTTAAATAAGTAAATGGTTATAAAATATTCATTTTGTTGGAGAATATTCGTTTGGTCGTGGAATATTCTTACTGTCGGGGAATATTCGTACGACGGCGCAGCCTTTTGTGGGCCCCATAACGAAAAGCGATCGGATGAAGAAAACGACAAGTATGAGTTTTTATAAATAACGACGTAGTTGTTACCGTTAACACTGTTGGAATACCCGTTGATTAAAACATAGTAATACGCGGTATTACACCAATTATTGATTCTTACGTAAGAAGGCACTACTCAATAATTGTTACAGTAATTACTGTTTAATATTTTATTTTATTGATTCAATAATTGCTACGTTGATATTTTATATTATTGTTATTTCAATAATTGTCACTACACAGTATTTCCTATTATCAGATCAATAATTCATATTATTTTAATAATATTATTAGATAACATTATTGGCAATGTCTAGAAAGTTCTGTCTAGGAGAGATTATTTAATTAAGCGCCAGTAAGTAGAAATCCTTACCGGAAGGCCCCCTTTTTCCTGGGAACAGCTTGGTTGTCAGTATAGTGATTCTGTAAAATTATTTGTGAATAATTAATTATTGATTTATATGATAATAAAAATATTTATTTACGTGGATATAAATGAAGGAATTTTTAGAAAAGTGACAATTGTTGAAAATTGATATTTTATATTTTTTGATAAAATAATTCATTTAAATATATTATTATATTATAATAATATAATAATGGTGATATTTTTACAATGAATGTGTGATATATAAATAAATGAGGAGGAAGAGTATTTTTGTTACAATAAATGCTAAAAACATGTTAAACATGTTGGTGGACTCTATTTTTCACTGAAATTTGATTATAGCCTGTAAAATCGTCCGTATGTGGATTTCGGTCAATTTCTGCTTGAAATTTGGAAAAAGTTAAACTTACAAAGTTGTAAAGAATTGAATTTTCTATGGAATGGACATAAGATTCAAATTTTTTTGATAAAATGACTATTTATTATGAATTATTAAAGTTTCAGAATAATTAATTTTTGGAGTTTAAAATATTTTTTTAAAGAAAAACGTTTTTTGTGGGTGGGACCCACTTGTGTGTGCTGAGATTATGATGTGGTGGGCTAAGGAAATTTTAAAAAAAATATTATTATTTTATTAAATTTTCTGCTTTGGTGTTCTATGTATTTTCCTATAAATAGAGTGCTTAGGTTAGAATTGAAAATCACACCAGAAATTGAAGTTTTCTCTCTCTATATTATCGAGCATATTTTTTGAGTATTTTGATACTTTGAGTGTTACTATATGGTGCAAGTTTTCTTCAGTATTATATCTGATATTCCAGCTAGAAGTACTATTCTTTCGAGGTAAGAGATGTTATTTTTTTATAAATGATATTATTTCTTTCAATATCATTATGCCGAAATATTGGTAATATTTTTCTTATGAAATTCTTGTCTTTTTGTGTCGAGGTTACTATTCACGTATACGACACTATTCACAGAAAAATTAAAATTTTCTTTTCTTTGTCCAAGCTGTTTATTATGATTACTAGCTTTGATTGTATTCATGTTTTGATCTTCATTCTTGAATTTTGCTCCATAATGGTTTATTATGGAGTATTTTTAAACGTTGATAAACTAAAATACGAATCCTTAATCCTTGTCCTTTTATCTCACTGGATTCGTTTTCTTTAAAATATTTTCATCATTCTCAGTTCTAAATGATGATATTACTGAATATCTTTCACCTGTTGTGCAAAGATGAATGATTAACTGATGAATATCTTTGGCCCGTAGTGCAAAGATGAACATGTGTTTAGATAAACATGACCAACTGGTGATTCAAATGAATATCTTTGGCCTGTAGTGCAAAGATAAATATTTGATTCAAGATGTATATTGATTGATGTTACATGGATATAATATTGATGATGGACTTTTAAATCTTAGAAGATAGTAGAATTCATTCTCTACTTGACTCTTCTAATGGATTGTTGTTTTCGCTGCAGTTGTTGATCTAAAACTTGTTGCCTATTATATTTTTTCAGATTTTTCCCTGTTGAAGACTAATGATAATTTGTTATATATTATCTTAGTCATAATATTCTTTACTGGGCTAGTTGAGCTCACCTTTTTCCTTTTTGTTATATTTTTCTTAGGAGGCGAGAATATAGCGGGAAGTAGTTGGGGTTTGGAATGATGGTTCTAGACAGTTATTTAGCAGTCCTCACTTTTTTATAAAATAGTGTATCAATAATTGTAATGAGGACTTATTTGAGTGTGGATATTGTCTAGAAGACAATATTTATATTTAAACTCACAGTTTATGTGTTGTCATATTTTACACGACAATTGTATTTATAAAGTTGTAGTTGTTTCTGTACCATGTATTTGGCGATTCAGAATGGGTGATGTATACCTATTTTGGGGGCGTCACAAAATGCGACATTACTTTCTAGCTCACGAAGTGAAGCTTGCAACAAGAACTGATCTGATCAGATATCTATTGACTAGGCCACCATTAGTAGGAAGATCTACTAGATGGATGATGATCCTTTCAAAATACGACATCAAGTGTGTGACACCGAAGGCGATCAAATGTCAAGCCTTGGTAGACCTGCCATTTTAGTTTCCGAATGGAGAGTATGAACCTCCCTTTGAGGATCTTCCTGGAGGAGAAGTGCAAGCAATCGATTTAATGGATGAAGACCCAGCATGGTGGAGTTTGGCTTTCGATGGATTATCTACAGAAGGTAAAGGAGGAGCAGGAGTGGTGTTGACCACCAAAGAAGGGAAGGAAGTGGCCTTGTCGTACAAATTGGATTTATGTTGCACGAACAATGAAGCAGAATATGAAGCGTTAATATTGGGATTGTTGGCAGCTCAAGAGTTAGGAGCCAAACATATAAAAGTAAAGGGAGATTAAAATCTTATAGTGTAGCAAATAAGAGAACAATTCGCGGTGCAAGAACCTATCTTGGCACCATATCGAACTGTAGCACAGAAAGTGATGGAGGCTTTCAAGAAAGTGGTAATTGAATATGTGCCAAGAGGATAAAATAAATAACCTGATGCACTAGCGACAGTAGCGTCTCGAGTATATGTCTAAGGAAAAGACTTGGATGTGAAGGTAGTAAAAAGAACCTTCCCAACCACGGTGTTAGATGTGTCCCCCAAAGACATGACAGCTGATTGGAGATATGAGATTTCCCACCAATTGCAAACAAAGGAAGTAACAATACCAATCGTAGAACTTCAGATATATAACATTATCAAAGGAGTATTGTTTCATAAAGAAGCAGATGGTGTATTGACATGATGCATGGGGAGGTAAAAAGTGAATAGAACCACGACGAGAACTGCAGATTGGCAGACATCGATTTGTATCGCAGGTTGCAGCGCCAAGGGTATTATTGGCTCGAAATGAAGAAGGAGGCAGATGCACTTCAACGACAATGTGCTTCGTGCCAAGAAGGGAAGAGGAATGCCCCTTCATTGATGACATAGCAGATTAGCGAATCCCTTATATGGAGTTTTTACAAAACGGCTGCCTTCTTGCTAAAAAGAAGGACACAATTATAATAAAAAGGAAATCACAACGATTCTTCTTACAAATTGGAGAATTGTTTAGCAGAGGGTTCAATGCAAAGTCCCTACGGTGTTTGGAGTTAGGTGAGGCCAAAGATTTGGTCTATCAAATGCACAAAAATGAACACCAAGGGGGAGCCAAGTTGTACAAACAGCTTATTGATCACGGTTATTACTGGTTGAAAATAGAAGGAGATTGTTTAGAATTTGTCAAGAAGTGCCACATTTTCCAAATCCATAGGAACCTGATTCATGCTCCTGCCGTGGACTTGTAAACTATAAAAACACCATGGCCTTTTCATACATGGGGAATGGACCTTATAGGTCTCATTCATCCAAATTCTAAAGGCAACATATGGATTTTGACCGCCACTGAGAGGTACACGAAGTGGGTGGAAGTAATACCCTTAAAGAAGGCTACGGGACCAGCAGTACCAAATTTTATCAAAGAGCACATCATTTGTTGTTTCGGGATCCCGAATATCATTTTATCAGATAATGGGACTCCCTTTATCAATAGAGACATCAAAAATTTGAAAAAAAGATATAGGGTGAAACATTACAAAACTTCACCTTACTACCCGAAAAGCAATGGACAAGTAGAGGCCACGAACAAAACCTTGATCAAAATCTTATTAAAAACCCTAGACGATCATTTGAAAGACATGGGCAGAAAAATTACCAATAGCGTTATGGGCATATCAAACTTAAAAAAGAAATCCTAAAGGCGAAACCCCATACTCTTTGGTTTATGGTGAAGAAGCTATCTTGCTTGCCGAAATAGAAATCCCTTCGGCTCAGATGAGACTTCGAAGCTTAGTCGAGGAAGAAAACTGACCAGCTGCCCTGGAGGGCTTAGATGACTTCCGAGACAAAGTTGAAGAAAAACTTGAACAATATCATGAAAGACTGGGACAATAATACAATACCGTAGTGGTACCACGACAAATTCTGGTGGGGGACTAGGTGCTTAAAATGCCAATTGAAGTCATGAGGGAAGCACCAACCACTAAATTTTACCCCAAATGGGAAGGCCCGTATAGGGTACGAGAGATCTCCAAAAGCAGGTATTGTAAGATATCTAGTGTGGGATCAGATGCTATCTCAGGCTCATAAAACTTGAAATGGGTAAAGAAATATTATACATGAGATGATTATCACCACAAAGTTATACTTTCAACTTCAAAAGTAATCGAGGCACCTGACTATAAGTCCTCGGATAAAAAAAAGAAGTTATACTTTCAACTTCAAAAGTAATCGAGACACCTGACTATAAGTCCTCGGAAGGTATACTTTTAACTTTAAAAGTGATTGAGGCACTTGAGTATAAGCCTTCAACCTCGAAAAAAAAGTTAAACTTTATCTCTAAAAGTGGCGAACGTTATGCTTTCTCTAACAAAAGCAAGATTTATTATTTGAAATGTTATGCTTTTTGTTAAAAATAATTTTATTATCAATAAATTGTCAAATTTTCGCTTACGCTTGAATATTGTTTTTGATCTCTTTAAAAAAAGAGTAGAGATTCAAGTGTTAGTTTGCATAAAAAAATATGTTTTTTCTTGAAAAGATTTATGTTTGTAGTTTTATGAGGCCTATTGTTGTCTTGGAGTATTAATTTGAACAAATTAAGATTTAATGTTAAATATTGAGTTTTAAGAAATCATTCAAATTAAAGACAATCAATAAGGATAAAGAAACTCTAGTTTGATAAATGAAATATATGTAAATGAGTTTTCTGATACAGGAAATGAAAAATCTACAAAAAACCATGATCTAAAGGCCATGACATTTCCTGTATCAGAAAACTCATTTACATATATTTCATTTATCAAACTAGAGTTCTACAAAAAACCATGATCTAAAGGCCATGACATATCAAGCTGAAGAGAAGGCATGGCCAAAGCCTCCAAGTCAATAATGGTGGTATCATGAATCTTAAGATTTGCAGCTTTCAGCTCCCTAACCTCTCGGGTAGTTGACTCTAAGTCCCGTTCCTGGCACTCTACATCTCTAAACTTGGCCTCTAAATGTCGAAGCTTGGCCTTCAAATCTTGAGAATAGATCTTAGATTTATTTGCGGCTTCTTCAAGCTCTGAAAACTGTACTAAAAAGGATTCATCTTTACACTTACGTATAGCAACCTCTGAACGTAGTGCAACAAGATTAAAATTTGACTTAAGAATATCCAACCTAGCACAAAAAAGGAGACATATCAACACCCACAGCTGCAAGGTCGTCAACATTATCGCTAAATTTCTTCAAGTCCTCGACTCGCAAAGAATATAAAGAAAGAGTGTGCAACCCAAGAACAATGCCGGAGACTTGATCTAGGAAGAATGTTTGGGCAGAAGCCACCTTAATAATCAACCGGTCGAGTATCTACGAAAACCAAGCTAGGAGACGTTCAATACTTTCCTGACTAAAAGAGGATGTAGACACTCGAAATTTTCAGCACACCTGTTACTGACATTACAGGAGGGCAGATTTGTCTTTCAGAGATAACCCTGGAAGACAACTCACATCCAGTCCGGATACTACCGAAATCTCAATTTCAACCCCAGAACACACCGGGAGTAATAGCCTCAATCCCGAAACACACACCAGGAGTAATCGTTCTAACCTCGGCGATAACCCCGAGGCCTGCAGTTCTAATACCAAAAATTCCACCAGAGAAGACCGCTTCATCCCGAAGATAACCCCAAGATGTTCAGTCTCAGTCCCAATACTGGGAATAGCTGATTCCAACCTTGGAGATAACCCCAAGGAAGGCAGTTGCAGTTTCTGAGATAACCCCGAAAATACTTGTTTCAAATGCCATCAGCTTCAATCTCGGCGCTTACACCGAGGCACTCGGTACAAGACCTGGCAATAACACCAGGAAGACAGGCACACTTCAGAGATGACACTGAGGATCTTTAACATCTGCAGCAGTCCAATCTCAGAGATAACTCTTAGCAACGTCTTCTTTATCGACCCAAACCGGAGATAACCCCGGTAAGGGGCAAAGTCATCATCTTGCCACTTTGACGCCACATCACGCCATCTCAACATTTCAAACATACATTTCTACACAGCAATGTCCCACAAGAACCAAGGAAAACCAATACCGAGTGACTATTACGCAGGGTAACGGATAGAATTTGAAGCTGAAGACATCGTCCCATCTTCATGACTTCGTACAACCTCTAATCCCATATCATTGTGTAACTCTCGACAACGGCGATCCGAAATAGGTCCTATATACCTCAGTCGGATGCCCAGATTATAATTCTGAAAGTTCGAGCGGACATCACGTTGCACGCATGCACGTACTTCGAGACGGAGGGACCCGCGAAGCCCGGGGTACCCCGGGCAGCCTCAGGTACACCTGCGGCCTACGGCTCCACCCTCTATAAATAGAGGGCTTGGGGTGGCCATTTTGTAAAAGAAAAAGGCGAGGAAGCCCTGTTTAATTTGCTCTGTACACACCCCAAACTGAGTGTTTTCTCATTTTAAACACTTGTAAGCTTATATATAGCTACTTTTTACCGGCGGGAGCCGAGTGTTCATCCATTTTAAGTTATTGAAGTCTTCTTTGGTAACCCACTGTAATCCTTCTTACACATTTTTAAGCATTTCTCTTCATCTTTGCACACACTGTTCTTCACATTGAGAGTCGTATTGTGTGTGTATGCCCAGACTTTGGTCCGTGGTTTATTTTAAGTTTGTATATATATATATATATATATATATATATATATATATATATATATATATATATATGGACTAACATAATCGAGTTATGCCTCGATTGAGCCTAGACTTCTGTCTGAAGCGTTTAATGGTTTTCTTATATATATGTACTTATATATAAACTATGTGTCGAATTCTGTTCGATGAGCCTAGATTATGTCTGGTGCGTTTAAATGCTTTCGTATATATATATATATATATATATATATATATATATAAGAACTGTGTGTCGAACTATGTTCGATGAGCCTGAATTTTACATCCGGTGCGTTTACTGCTTTAATATATATACTTATATATATTAACTGTTGTTGGACTTTGTCCGATGAGCCCGCATTTTATATTCGGTGCGTTTACATGCTTTTATACATATATATATATATATATATATATATATATATATATATATATATATATTTACATTTCGTCCCACCTGGAGTTTACTTCGTGGTGGTTGACCATTTTTTACTGCTTTCTGTAGGGCTTAGATGAATTCCGAGACAAAGTTGAAGAAAACTGACCAACTGCCCTGTAGGGCTTATAACACTTCCGAGACAAAGTTGCAGAAAAGCTTGAATGATATCATGAAAGACTGGGACAATAATACAACACTGTAGTGGTACCACGACAAATTCTTGTGGGGGACTAGGTGCTTAAAATGCCAATTGAAGTCATGAGGGAAGCACCAACCACTAAATTTCCCAAATGGGAAGGCCCGTATAGGGTACGAGAGATCTCCAAAAGCAGGTATTGTAAGATATCTAGTGTGGGATCAGATGCTATCTCAGGCCCATAAAACTTGAAATGGGTAAAGAAATATTATACATGAGATGATTATCACCACAAAGTTATACTTTTAACTTCAAAAGTAATCGAGGCACCTGACTATAAGTCCTCGGATAAAAAAAAGAAGTTATACTTTTAACTTCAAAAGTAATCGAGACACCTGACTATAAGTCCTCGGAAGGTATACTTTTAACTTTAAAAGTGATTGAGGCACTTGAGTATAAGCCTTCAACCTCGAAAAAAAAGTTAAACTTTATCTCTAAAAGTGGCGAACGTTATGCTTTCTCTAACAAAAGCAAGATTTATTATTTGAAATGTTATGCTTTTCGTTAAAAATAATTTTATTATCAATAAATTGTCAAATTTTCGCTTACGCTTGAATATTGTTTTTGATCTCTTTAAAAAAAGAGTAGAGATTCAAGTGTTAGTTTGCATAAAAAAACATGTTTTTTCTTGAAAAGATTTATGTTTGTAGTTTTATGAGGCCTATTGTTGTCTTGGAGTATTAATTTGAACAAATTAAGATTTAATGTTAAATATTGAGTTTTAAGAAATCATTCAAATTAAAGACAATCAATAAGGATAAAGAAACTCTAGTTTGATAAATGAAATATATGTAAATGAGTTTTCTTATACAGGAAATGAAAAATCTACAAAAAACCATGATCTAAAGGCCATGACATTTCCTGTATCAGAAAACTCATTTACATATATTTCATTTATCAAACTAGAGTTCTACAAAAAACCATGATCTAAAGGCCATGACATATCAAGCTGAAGAGAAGGCATGGCCAAAGCCTCCAAGTCAGTAATGGTGGTATCATGAATCTTAAGATTTGCAGCTTTCAGCTCCCTAACCTCTCGGGTAGTTGACTCTAAGTCCCGTTCCTGGCACTCTACATCTCTAAACTTGGCCTCTAAATGCCGAAGCTTGGCCTTCAAATCTTGAGAATAGATCTTAGATTTATTTGCGGCTTCTTCAAGCTCTGAAAACTGTACTAAAAAGGATTCATCTTTACACTTACGTATAGCAACCTCTGAACGTAGTGCAACAAGATTAAAATTTGACTTAAGAATATCCAACCTAGCACAAAAAAGGAGACATATCAACACCCACAGCTGCAAGGTCGTCAACATTATCGCTAAATTTCTTCAAGTCCTCGACTCGCAAAGAATATAAAGAAAGAGTGTGCAACCCAAGAACAATGCCTGAGACTTGATCTAGGAAGAATGTTTGGGCAGAAGCCACCTTAATAATCAACCGGTCGAGTATCTACGAAAACCAAGCTAGGAGACGTTCAATACTTTCCTGACTAAAAGAGGATGTAGACACTCGAAATTTTCAGCACACCTGTTACTGACATTACAGGAGGGCAGATTTGTCTTTCAGAGATAACCCTGGAAGACAACTCACATCCAGTCCGGATACTACCGAAATCTCAATTTCAACCCCAGAACACACCGGGAGTAATAGCCTCAATCCCGAAACACACACCAGGAGTAATCGTTCTAACCTCGGCGATAACCCCGAGGCCTGCAGTTCTAATACCAAAAATTCCACCAGAGAAGACCGCTTCATCCCAAAGATAACCCCAAGATGTTCAGTCTCAGTCCCAATACTGGGAATAGCTGATTCCAACCTTGGAGATAACCCCAAGGAAGGCAGTTGCAGTTTCTGAGATAACCCCGAAAATACTTGTTTCAAATGCCATCAGCTTCAATCTCGGCGCTTACACCGAGGCACTCGGTACAAGACCTGGCAATAACACCAGGAAGACAGGCACACTTCAGAGATGACACTGAGGATCTTTAACATCTGCAGCAGTCCAATCTCAGAGATAACTCTTAGCAACGTCTTCTTTATCGACCCAAACCGGAGATAACCCCGGTAAGGGGCAAAGTCATCATCTTGCCACTTTGACGCCACATCACGCCATCTCAACATTTCAAACATACATTTCTACACAGCAATGTCCCACAAGAACCAAGGAAAACCAATACCGAGTGACTATTACGCAGGGTAACGGATAGAATTTGAAGCTGAAGACCGGAGGGCATCGTCCCATCTTCATGACTTCGTACAACCTCTAATCCCATATCATTGTGTAACTCTCGACAACGGCGATCCGAAATAGGTCCTATATACCTCAGTCGGATGCCCAAATTACAATTCTGAAAGTTCGAGCGGACATCACGTTGCACGCATGCACGTACTTCGAGACGGAGGGACCCGCGAAGCCCGGGGTACCCCGGGCAGCCTCAGGTACACCTGCGGCCTACGGCTCCACCCTCTATAAATAGAGGGCTTGGGGTGGCCATTTTGTAAAAGAAAAAGGCGAGGAAGCCCTGTTTAATTTGCTCTGTACACACCCCAAACTGAGTGTTTTCTCATTTTAAACACTTGTAAGCTTATATATAGCTACTTTTTACCGGCGGGAGCCGAGTGTTCATCCATTTTAAGTTATTGAAGTCTTCTTTGGTAACCCACTGTAATCCTTCTTACACATTTTTAAGCATTTCTCTTCATCTTTGCACACACTGTTCTTCACATTGAGAGTCGTTTTGTGTGTGTATGCCCAGACTTTGGTCCGTGGTTTATTTTAAGTTTGTATATATATATATATATATATATATATATATATATATATATATATATATATGGACTAACATAATCGAGTTATGCCTCGATTGAGCCTAGACTTCTGTCTGAAGCGTTTAATGGTTTTCTTATATATATGTACTTATATATAAACTATGTGTCGAATTCTGTTCGATGAGCCTAGATTATGTCTGGTGCGTTTAAATGCTTTCGTATATATATATATATATATATATATATATATATATATATATATATATATATATATATATATATATATATATATATATATAAGAACTGTGTGTCGAACTATGTTCGATGAGCCTGAATTTTACATCCGGTGCGTTTACTGCTTTAATATATATACTTATATATATTAACTGTTGTTGGACTTTGTCCGATGAGCCCGCATTTTATATTCGGTGCGTTTACATGCTTTTATACATACATATATATATATATATATATATATATATATATATATATATATATTTACATTTCGTCCCACCTGGAGTTTACTTCGTGGTGGTTGACCATTTTTTACTGCTTTCTGTAGGGCTTAGATGAATTCCGAGACAAAGTTGAAGAAAACTGACCAACTGCCCTGCAGGGCTTATAACACTTCCGAGACAAAGTTGCAGAAAAGCTTGAATGATATCATGAAAGACTGGGACAATAATACAACACTGTAGTGGTACCACGACAAATTCTTGTGGGGCACTAGGTGCTTAAAATGCCAATTGAAGTCATGAGGGAAGCACCAACCACTAAATTTCCCAAATGGGAAGGCCCGTATAGGGTACGAGAGATCTCCAAAAGCAGGTATTGTAAGATATCTAGTGTGGGATCAGATGCTATCTCAGGCCCATAAAACTTGAAATGGGTAAAGAAATATTATACATGAGATGATTATCACCACAAAGTTATACTTTTAACTTCAAAAGTAATCGAGGCACCTGACTATAAGTCCTCGGATAAAAAAAAGAAGTTATACTTTCAACTTCAAAAGTAATCGAGACACCTGACTATAAGTCCTCGGAAGGTATACTTTTAACTTTAAAAGTGATTGAGGCACTTGAGTATAAGCCTTCAACCTCGAAAAAAAAGTTAAACTTTATCTCTAAAAGTGGCGAACGTTATGCTTTCTCTAACAAAAGCAAGATTTATTATTTGAAATGTTATGCTTTTCGTTAAAAATAATTTTATTATCAATAAATTGTCAAATTTTCGCTTACGCTTGAATATTGTTTTTGATCTCTTTAAAAAAAGAGTAGAGATTCAAGTGTTAGTTTGCATAAAAAAACATGTTTTTTCTTGAAAAGATTTATGTTTGTAGTTTTATGAGGCCTATTGTTGTCTTGGAGTATTAATTTGAACAAATTAAGATTTAATGTTAAATATTGAGTTTTAAGAAATCATTCAAATTAAAGACAATCAATAAGGATAAAGAAACTCTAGTTTGATAAATGAAATATATGTAAATGAGTTTTCTGATACAGGAAATGGAAAATCTACAAAAAAACATGATCTAAAGGCCATGACATTTCCTGTATCAGAAAACTCATTTACATATATTTCATTTATTAAACTAGAGTTCTACAAAAAACTATGATCTAAAGGCCATGACATATCAAGCAGAAGAGAAGGCATGGCTAAAGCCTCCAAGTCAACAATGGTGGTATCATGAATCTTAAGATTTGCTGCTTTCATCTCCCTAACCTCTCGGGTAGTTGACTCTAAGTCCCGTTGCTGGCACTCTACATCTCTAAACTTGGCCACTAAATGCCGAAACTTGGCCCCTAAATGCCGAAACTTGGCCTCCAAATCTTGAGAATAGATCTTAGATTTATTTGCGGCTTCTTCAAGCTTTGAAAACTGTACTAAAAAGGATTCATCTTTACACTTACGTATAGCAACCTCTGAACGTAGTGCAACAAGATTAAAATTTAACTTAAGAATATCCAACCTAGCACAAAAAAAGGAGACATATCAACACCCATAGCTATAAAGTCGTCAACATTATCGCTAAATTTCTTCAAGTCCTCGACTCGCAAAGAATATAAAGAAAGAGTGTCCAACCCAAGAACAAGGCCTGAGACTTGATCTAGGAAGAATGTTTGGGCAGAAGCCACCTTAATAATCAACCGATCGAGTATCTACGAAAACCAAGCTAGGAGATGTTCAATACTTTCCTGACTAAAAGAGGATGTAGACACTCGAAATTTTCAGCACACCTGTTACTGACATTACAGGAGGGCAGATTCGTCTTTCAGAGATAACCCTGGAAGACAACTCACATCCAGTTCGGATACTACCGAAATCTCAGTTTCAACCCCAGAACACACCGGGAGTAATAGCCTCAATCCCGAAACACACACCAGGAGTAATCGTTCCAACCTCGGCGATAACCCCGAGGCCTGCAGTTCAAATACCAAAAATTCCACCAGAGAAGACCGCTTCATCCCGGAGATAACCCCAAGATGTTCAGTCTCAGTCCTAATACTGGGAATAGCAGATTCCAACCTTGGAGATAACCCCAAGGAAGGCAGTTACAGTTTCGGAGATAACCCCGAAAATACTTGTTTCAAATGCCATCAGCTTCAATCTCGGCGCTTACACCGAGGCACTCAGTACAAGACCTGGCAATAACACCAGGAAGACAGGCATACCTCAGAGATGACACTGAGGATCTTTAACATCTGCAGCAGTCCAATCTCAGAGATAACTCTTAGCAACGTCTTCTTTATCGACCCAAACCGGAGATAACCCCGGTAAGGGGCAAAGTCATCATCTTGCCACTTTGACGCCACATCACGCCATCTCAACATTTCAAACATACATTTCTACACAGCAATGTCCCACAAGAACCAAGGAAAACCAATACCGAGTGACTATTACGCAGGGTAACGGATAGAATTTGAAGCTGAAGACCGGAGGGCATCGTCCCATCTTCATGACTTCGTACAACCTCTAATCCCATATCATTGCGTAACTCTCGACAACGGCGATCCGAAATAGGTCCTATATACCTCAGTCGGATGCCCAGATTGCAATTCTGAAAGTTTGAGCGGACATCACGTTGCACGCGTGCACGTACTTCGAGACGGAGGGACTTGCGAAGCCCGGGGTACCCCGGGCAGCCTCAGGTGCACCTGCGGCCTACGGCTCCACCCTCTATAAATAGAGGGCTTGGGGTGGCCATTTTGTAAGACAAAAACGCGAGGAAGCCCTGTCTAATTTGCTCTGTACACACCCCAAACTGAGTGTTTTCTCATTTTAAACACTTGTAAGCTTATATATAGCTACTTTTTACCGACGGGAGCCGAGTGTTCATCCATTTCAAGTTATTGAAGTCTTCTTTGGTAACCCACTGTAAGCCTTCTTACACATTTTTAAGCATTTCTCTTCATCTTTGCACACACTGTTCTTCACATTGAGAGTCGTATTGTGTGTGTATGCCCAGACTTTGGTCCGTGGTTTATTTTAAGTTTGTATATATATATATATATATATATATATATATATGGACTAACATAATCGAGTTATGCCTCAATTGAGACTAGACTTCTGTCTGAAGCGTTTAATGGTTTTCTTATATATATGTACTTATATATAAACTGTGTGTCGAATTCTGTTCGATGAGCCTAGATTATGTCTGGTGCGTTTAAATGCTGTCGTATATATATATATATATATATATATATATATATATATATATAAGAACTGTGTGTCGAACTATGTTCGATGAGCCTGAATTTTACATCCGGTGCGTTTACTGCTTTAATATATATACTTATATATATTAACTGTTGTTGGACTTTGTCTAATGAGCCCACATTTTATATTCGGTGCGTTTACATGCTTTTATACATATATATATATATATATATATATATATATATATATATATATATATATATATATATATATATAAGAACTGTGTGTCGAACTATGTTCGATGAGCCTGAATTTTACATCCGGTGCGTTTACTGCTTTAATATATATACTTATATATATTAACTGTTGTTGGACTTTGTCTAATGAGCCCACATTTTATATTCGGTGCGTTTACATGCTTTTATACATATATATATATATATATATATATATATATATATATATATTTACATTTCGTCCCACCTGGAGTTTACTTCGTGGTGGTTGACCATTTTTTACTGCTTTCTGTAGGGCTTAGATGAATTCCGAGACAAAGTTGAAGAAAACTGACCAACTGCCCTGCAGAGCTTATAACACTTCCGAGACAAAGTTGCAGAAAAGCTTGAATGATATCATGAAAGACTGGGACAATAATACAACACCGTAGTGGTACCACGACAAATTCTGGTGGGGGACTAGGTGCTTAAAATGCCAATTGAAGTCATGAGGGAAGCACCAACCACTAAATTTCCCAAATGGGAAGGCCCGTATAGGGTACGAGAGATCTCCAAAAGCAGGTATTGTAAGATATCTAGTGTGGGATCAGATGCTATCTCAGGCCCATAAAACTTGAAATGGGTAAAGAAATATTATACATGAGATGATTATCACCACAAAGTTATACTTTCAACTTCAAAAGTAATCGAGGCACCTGACTATAAGTCCTCGGATAAAAAAAAGAAGTTGTACTTTCAACTTCAAAAGTAATCTAGACACCTGACTATAAGTCCTCGGAAGGTATACTTTTAACTTTAAAAGTGATTGAGGCACTTGAGTATAAGCCTTCAACCTCGAAAAAAAAGTTAAACTTTATCTCTAAAAGTGGCGAACGTTATGCTTTCTCTAACAAAAGCAAGATTTATTATTTGAAATGTTATGCTTTTCGTTAAAAATAATTTTATTATCAATAAATTGTCAAATTTTCGCTTACGCTTGAATATTGTTTTTGATCTCTTTAAAAAAAGAGTAGAGATTCAAGTGTTAGTTTGCATAAAAAAACATGTTTTTTCTTGAAAAGATTTATGTTTGTAGTTTTATGAGGCCTATTGTTGTCTTGGAGTATTAATTTGAACAAATTAAGATTTAATGTTAAATATTGAGTTTTAAGAAATCATTCAAATTAAAGACAATCAATAAGGATAAAGAAACTCTAGTTTGATAAATGAAATATATGTAAATGAGTTTTCTGATACAGGAAATGGAAAATCTACAAAAAAACATGATCTAAAGGCCATGACATTTCCTGTATCAGAAAACTCATTTACATATATTTCATTTATTAAACTAGAGTTCTACAAAAAACTATGATCTAAAGGCCATGACATATCAAGCTGAAGAGAAGGCATGGCTAAAGCCTCCAAGTCAACAATGGTGGTATCATGAATCTTAAGATTTGCAGCTTTCATCTCCCTAACCTCTCGGGTAGTTGATTCTAAGTCCCGTTGCTGGCACTCTACATCTCTAAACTTGGCCTCTAAATGCCGAAACTTGGCCTCCAAATCTTGAGAATAGATCTTAGATTTATTTGCGGCTTCTTCAAGCTTTGAAAACTGTACTAAAAAGGATTCATCTTTACACTTACGTATAGCAACCTCTGAACGTAGTGCAACAAGATTAAAATTTAACTTAAGAATATCCAACCTAGCACAAAAAAGGAGACATATCAACACCCATAGCTATAAAGTCGTCAACATTATCGCTAAATTTCTTCAAGTCCTCGACTCGCAAAGAATATAAAGAAAGAGTGTGCAACCCAAGAACAAGGCCTGAGACTTGATCTAGGAAGAATGTTTGGGCAGAAGCCACCTTAATAATCAACCGATCGAGTATCTACGAAAACCAAGCTAGGAGATGTTCAATACTTTCCTGACTAAAAGAGGATGTAGACACTCGAAATTTTCAGCACACCTGTTACTGACATTACAGGAGGGCAGATTCGTCTTTCAGAGATAACCCTGGAAGACAACTCACATCCAGTTCGGATACTACCGAAATCTCAGTTTCAACCCCAGAACACACCAGGAGTAATAGCCTCAATCCCGAAACACACACCAGGAGTAATCGTTCCAACCTCGGCGATAACCCCGAGGCCTGCAGTTCTAATACCAAAAATTCCACCAGAGAAGACCGCTTCATCCCGGAGATAACCCCAAGATGTTCAGTCTCAGTCCTAATACTGGGAATAGCAGATTCCAACCTTGGAGATAACCCCAAGGAAGGCAGTTACAGTTTCGGAGATAACCCCGAAAATACTTGTTTCAAATGCCATCAGCTTCAATCTCGGCGCTTACACCGAGGCACTCAGTACAAGACCTGGCAATAACACCAGGAAGACAGGCACACCTCAGAGATGACACTGAGGATCTTTAACATCTGCAGCAGTCCAATCTCAGAGATAACTCTTAGCAACGTCTTCTTTATCGACCCAAACCGGAGATAACCCCGGTAAGGGGCAAAGTCGTCATCTTGCCACTTTGACGCCACATCACGCCATCTCAACATTTCAAACATACATTTCTACACAGCAATGTCCCACAAGAACCAAGGAAAACCAACACCGAGTGACTATTACGCAGGGTAACGGATAGAATTTGAAGCTGAAGACCGGAGGGCATCGTCCCATCTTCATGACTTCGTACAACCTCTAATCCCATATCATTGCGTAACTCTCGACAACGGCGATCCGAAATAGGTCCTATATACCTCAGTCGGATGCCCGGATTGCAATTCTGAAAGTTCGAGCGGACATCACGTTGCACGCGTGCACGTACTTCAAGACGGAGGGACCCGCGAAGCCCGGGGTACCCCGGGCAGCCTCAGGTACACCTGCGGCCAACGGCTCCACCCTCTATAAATAGAGGGCTTGGGGTGGCCATTTTGTAAGAGAAAAAAGCGAGGAAGCCCTGTTTAATTTGCTCTGTACACACCCCAAACTGAGTGTTTTCTCATTTTAAACACTTGTAAGCTTATATATAGCTACTTTTTACCGACGGGAGCCGAGTGTTCATCCATTTCAAGTTATTGAAGTCTTCTTTGGTAACCCACTGTAAGCCTTCTTACACATTTTTAAGCATTTCTCTTCATCTTTGCACACACTGTTCTTCACATTGAGAGTCGTATTGTGTGTGTATGCCCAGACTTTGGTCCGTGGTTTATTTTAAGTTTGTATATATATATATATATATATATATATATATATATATATGGACTAACATAATCGAGTTATGCCTCGATTGAGCCTAGACTTCTGTATGAAGCGTTTAATGGTTTTCTTATATATATGTACTTATATATAAACTATGTGTCAAATTCTGTTCGATGAGCCTAGATTATGTCTGGTGCGTTTAAATGCTTTCGTATATATATATATATATATATATATATATATATATATATATATATATATATATATATATATATATATAAGAACTGTGTGTCGAACTATGTTCGATGAGCCTGAATTTTACATCTGGTGCGTTTACTGCTTTAATATATATACTTATATATATTAACTGTTGTTGGACTTTGTCTGATGAGCCCGCATTTTATATTCGGTGCGTTTACATGCTTTTATACATATATATATATATATATATATATATATATATATATATATATATATATATATATATATATACATTTCATCCCACCTAGAGTTTACTTCGTGGTGGTTGACCATTTTTTACTGCTTTCTGTACATTTTATCCCGCCTGGAGTTTCTCCCGTGGCGGTTGATCGCTTTTACAGCTTTATTTACATTTTTGATCCCCCATAGAGATGCTTCGTGGCTGGTGATCATGTCTGTATATATATATATACATGCTAATTGCTTTTTATCAATTGCGGCATCATGTGAGCCTAGGAATCATGTGATCACAGGTTCAGTCCACTGAAACTAGATTCGGTTCCCGTGATGGACCTTTTCAGCTGTAAGCAGCTTGTAAATTTATCTGTGATGTTTGGATCTCCTCAGATGGTTGTCATACCTATGAGGAATTCAACACCTTTTTGTACATTATTTTCTTATAGATGCCTCGCATCTGGAAAATAAAATCAACCAAGCCGAATATTGAATAAAATGGGAGTGTAAAAGGTCTCAATTACTATTGAGCACTGGGTTTGAAAAACCTCTTTTAAAACATCACTGCCATATCTTGCTTAAAAAATGAATTTTTATATAAATTCAAACCCTGTGTATATTGGTGCAAACGAGGCCTCGCACTACTTCCAAATAAAAGCACATTGACCCACACACACATTTTCATATAACAGTTTCTTAAAAAGTGGCGGTCACCGTGGTAACACGGATGTCGGGGGGTGCCTAACACCTTCCCTCCGCATAAGCAAGTCCCTGGACCCTAATGAATCTCGGTTTTACCGACCCGTTTAGCAGTGTCACATCACTGGGTCAATGTGCAAACCTTTTCTCGGTTGTGTTGGTACAACCAGTTAAAAAACCAACTGGCGACTCTTATAGTCCAATCGTCGACATTACACATGTCGGACCTTTTTTACTTATTTTTTCAAACAAATATCATATAAAATGAGAACACAAAAAAATAGGTAACAAAAAGGAACAAATAAAAATCCCGACGTCGACAGGTGGCGACTCTGCTGGGAACTCCAGTAAGAGGACTTAAGCCGCTATTACAAGCTTTTCAAAACTGTTATATGCTTGTGTGGATGTTGCATTTACATTTATGATGAATGTGTACGGATGCATATCTTTACTGCGATTAATGCTTTACACTATATCTGCCTGTGATATTAGTGGTTCGCACATGTCATCATTTTCATAAACAGTGAGACACGTTGTATGTGAATGTATGTTGTGTGGTCCCTCCACCAGGAGGCTATCCTGTCGGTGTTTGATTATTGGACTCGTAGGAAGACTAATTCCAACGAGGCTCAGGAAAGGCACCACCCAAATTCGCTCCAGTTAAAAGATCGGATTAACTTCCCGTTAAGTAAATTGCGATGATTTGGGAACCTTCATGACAAAAAGCCGCGAGAGTAACCTAAGATAGGTCAGCCTCTTATAAACCAAACGCGGAGGAAAGTCTCTTCATGCTTTCTCATTTCAAAATTACTCGTAAAGTCAATTACTTATAATTTACATTCCATATTCATCTCCATGTAATGAGAAATATGAAGAAATATGTGCATATACATATTTAAATTAACATGTTATCCTGTATTACGAATAGCTAATGTAAGACCCCGAATTTTATGAAATAAAAGTATTCAATTTTTCTTATAATTACTATTCAGTAAATGGTTAAATTGATAAAAGTTTAAAGTTATGGGTGAAATATGAATTTTTTTCAAAATAAGCAAGTGGTTATAAAATAATCATTGTTGTCGGAGAATATTCGTTTGGTCGTGAAATATTCTTTCTGTCGGAGAATATTCGTACGACGGCGCAGCTATTTGTGGGCCCCATAACAGAATAACTGTCGGATGAAGAAAACGACAAATTTGAGTTTTTACAAATAACGGCGTAGTTGTTACCGTTAACACTGTTGGAATACCCGTTGGTTAAAATACAGTAATACGCGTTATTGCACAGTAGCACACGGTATTACACAGTATTTTTGAAATTATTGATTCTTACGTAAGAAGGCACTACTCAATAATTGTTACAGTAATTACTGTTCAATATTTTATTTTATTGATTCAATAATTGCTACGTTGAAATTTTATATTATTGTTGTTCAATAATTGTTGCTGCACAGTATTTCTCATTATCAGATCAATAATTCATATTATTTGAATAGTATTATTAGATAGCATTATTGGCAATGTCTAGAAAGTTCTGTCTAAGGAGAGGTTTGGTCATCTAATTGCGCGCCAGTAAGGAGAAATCCTTATTGGAAAGCCCCCTCTTTCCTGGGAACGGCCTGGTTGTCATAAATGTGATTCTGTAATATTATTTGTGAATAATTAATTATTGATTCATATGATAAGAAAATATTTATTTTATGTGGATATAAATGAGGGATATATTTTTGTGGTTAAAAAATAAAGGAGTTAATGTTGAGATTTTTATCCGTATTTTTGTCGGAATGGAGGTATTAAAAATCAGGGTTTTTGAGATATTTTGCGGGGGTTATAATTTTTAATCCGACCGTTGGATCGTGGTAATTTTTGGATATGTTATACATATATAAGTTGAGTATATGTCCATAAATTTTGAACCGTTAAAAATGAACGTATGATTTGTTATGAATTTTAAGAGGTGGCTGATTCGGAAATCAGGTTATAAATCATTTTTGGTGGAAAATTCTAGAATTGGTGGGCCCCACTTGTGGTTGGTGAAGAAATGTGCTGAATTATATTTCAAATGTGGTGGGTGGGAATAGTAGCAGGTAAAGCCATCAGGTTACAGGTCAAACCTACCAAAATTTTCCTATAAATAGAGGGCTAAGTTAGAATTGAAAATCACACCAGAAACATAAGCTTTCTCTCTTTCTCTCTCTATATTATGAAGCATATTTTGTGAGTTTTTAGATACTTGGTGAGTTGATATTCATCAGTGCAAGTTTTCTTCAGCATCATATCCGATATCCAGTCAGAAGTACTGCTCTTTTGAGGTAAGGGATTGTAAGGGATTGTATGGGATTGTGAGGGATAGTAAGGGATAGTAATGGATTTTATTGTAGAATTTTTATCTTTTGTGTCGGGATTACTATTCACGAGTTACTATTCACGAGTTACTATTCACGAGTTACTATTCATGAGTTACTATTCACGAGTTACTATTCACGACAAAATTGGTTTCTTTTACTAACCAAATTATAGTTGATTTATGAATATTACTCTTGAGATTAAATCTATATGTTGATTATATTGATTTTATTATCATATATAACATTTTTATAACCCTGATGTTAAAATTCTCTTTCACTGGAGTGTAAAGATGGGTAGATTATTGGTATGATCATGACTAGGGTTCTCTTTGGCCTGTAGTGCAAAGTTGAATAGTGACTGGTATGATCATGACCATTGAATTTATAAGTGAATATCTTTAGCTTAAGTGCAAAGGTGAATTGATCAACATGGTTATAATTATTGTTTATATAAATTCTGAAATGATTATATATTTCTTTGAGATATTAATATCTTTGGCCTGTAGTGCAAAAATGAAATATTGATGAATATCTTTGGCCTGTAGTGCAAAGATGAATTGTTGATGAATATCTTTGGCCGTAGTGCAAAGATGACATGTTGTTGAATATCTTTGGCCAGTAGTGCAAAGATGAACATATGTTGAGATGAACATGACCAACTGGTGATACAAATGAATATCTTTGGCCGTAGTGCAAAGATGAAGTTATTAGTATGATTATGAACAGGAACTGTGATTTGGTATAACCATGATCTTTGATGTTTCAGGTAAAGACAAGTGATGAAAATTATCTTTGTCCTGGATGTGAAGAGGAATTTAGAATTACAATTATGATTATGAGTTATTCATATAATTGTGGAAAGGAACTGTTGATTGATGTTACAGGGATAAAACATTATTGGTGAATTTTTAACATGGAGAAGATAATAGACTTTATAGTCTATTTGACTCTTCTAATGGATTGCTCGTTCCGCTGCAACTATGGTTGAAATTTTATCATTTACCATATGTTCTAAATCTCTGATTTATTGTTGATGAAGGCTATTGATAATTGAATTATCTTTAGTCATGATATTCTTTACTGAGCTAGTTGTGCTCACCCTTTTGCTTCACAATTCCTTTCAGGTAATAAGAGTGTAGCTGGGTCGAGCGGGGGTAACAAGGGAATGGAACGGTGGTCATCATTTAGTAGTTATATTTGGTGAAGAAAATAGGGTGAGGCGAACCCAACGTTGGAAGGGTGTTTTGTCACTATCATACAAGATGTCTAATGACATACAACCTCGTGTCATCATAGGACAGGGTTGTGCTCATCCACTTACTGAGTATATCTATGGGCACTACCTATATAATCTTGGTGTTTGTTTGAAGTATAATTCTCAATTAGAGACAGTGGAGATAATGATAAGTCAAGAGAAGACTCACCATTGGGAAGAATATGATAGTAATCTTCTCGTTTTCTTTGGGGTCTATTGGGTCAACCAAGGATAATTCTGTGGCCATATGATATCTATCATAACCTAGACGCGTGGCCTCCCATGTACGAAGGTTTCCTTGAGCACTTCCCAAAGATTCTAATTTCTAAAACAGTTTTTGACTATACCTTTATGTAAGGTGTTATTGTGAGGTGATGTCCACGGTTGGAACATGAGTCACATTTGGTATATATTTGTATCCAAACTCACAGCATATGTGTTGTTGTATTTTGCACGACAATTGTTGTAATAAAGTTGTAGTTATTTTCTGTACCATGTATTTGACGACTCAGAATGGGTTGGGTGGAATGGACCTATTTTGGTGTTGTCACAGGTGGTATCAGAGCTTGGGGATATGATCTCTGGCGGAGATCGGAGAATACAACTAGGAGGGGAGAGATGAGTAAATCCTTCGCTAGTGTGTCCTACCTAAGCTTATTTGTTGGTCAGTCATAATATTGGGATATTATGTGATATGTTAATTTGTTCAATTAACCCTTATTTTGAAGCTGTATTCTAGAATGATATCTGAAATACAGGAGATGAGCAATGGAGAAATCATGATGATAGGGAAGATGGAATCTGAAATGAAAGCAAGGTATTCTCAACTCTTTGAAATACCAGGTACGTAAATTTCGGGGACGAAATTTCATAAGGAGGGGAGATTGTAAGACCCCGAATTTTATGAAATAAAAGTATTCAATTTTTCTTATAATTACTATTCAGTAAATGGTTAAATTGATAAAAGTTTAAAGTTATGGGTGAAATATGATTTTTTTTCAAAATAAGCAAGTGGTTATAAAATAATCATTGTTGTCGGAGAATATTCGTTTGGTCGTGAAATATTCTTTCTGTCGGAGAATATTCGTACGACGGCGCAGCTATTTGTGGGCCCCATAACAGAATAACTGTCGGATGAAGAAAACGACAAATTTGAGTTTTTACAAATAACGGCGTAGTTGTTACCGTTAACACTGTTGGAATACCCGTTGGTTAAAATACAGTAATACGCGTTATTGCACAGTAGCACACGGTATTACACAGTATTTTTGAAATTATTGATTCTTACGTAAGAAGGCACTACTCAATAATTGTTACAGTAATTACTGTTCAATATTTTATTTTATTGATTCAATAATTGCTACGTCGAAATTTTATATTATTGTTGTTCAATAATTGTTGCTGCACAGTATTTCTCATTATCAGATCAATAATTCATATTATTTGAATAGTATTATTAGATAGCATTATTGGCAATGTCTAGAAAGTTCTGTCTAAGGAGAGGTTTGGTCATCTAATTGCGCGCCAGTAAGGAGAAATCCTTATTGGAAAGCCCCCTCTTTCCTGGGAACGGCCTGGTTGTCATAAATGTGATTCTGTAATATTATTTGTGAATAATTAATTATTGATTCATATGATAAGAAAATATTTATTTTATGTGGATATAAATGAGGGATATATTTTTGTGGTTAAAAAATAAAGGAGTTAATGTTGAGATTTTTATCCGTATTTTTGTCGGAATGGAGGTATTAAAAATCAGGGTTTTTGAGATATTTTGCGGGGGTTATAATTTTTAATCCGACCGTTGGATCGTGGTAATTTTTGGATATGTTATACATATATAAGTTGAGTATAAGTCCATAAATTTTGAACCGTTAAAAATGAACGTATGATTTGTTATGAATTTTAAGAGGTGGCTGATTCGGAAATCAGGTTATAAATCATTTTTGGTGGAAAATTCTAGAATTGGTGGGCCCCACTTGTGGTTGGTGAAGAAATGTGCTGAATTATATTTCAAATGTGGTGGGTGGGAATAGTAGCAGGTAAAGCCATCAGGTTACAGGTCAAACCTACCAAAATTTTCCTATAAATAGAGGGCTAAGTTAGAATTGAAAATCACACCAGAAACATAAGCTTTCTCTCTTTCTCTCTCTATATTATGAAGCATATTTTGTGAGTTTTTAGATACTTGGTGAGTTGCTATTCATCAGTGCAAGTTTTCTTCAGCATCATATCCGATATCCAGTCAGAAGTACTGCTCTTTTGAGGTAAGGGATTGTAAGGGATTGTATGGGATTGTGAGGGATAGTAAGGGATAGTAATGGATTTTATTGTAGAATTTTTATCTTTTGTGTCGGGATTACTATTCACGAGTTACTATTCACGAGTTACTATTCACGAGTTACTATTCATGAGTTACTATTCACGAGTTACTATTCACGATAAAATTGGTTTCTTTTACTAACCAAATTATAGTTGATTTATGAATATTACTCTTGAGATTAAATCTATATGTTGATTATATTGATTTTATTATCATATATAACATTTTTATAACCCTGATGTTAAAATTCTCTTTCACTAGAGTGTAAAGATGGGTAAATTATTGGTATGATCATGACTAGGGTTCTCTTTGGCCTGTAGTGCAAAGTTGAATTGTGACTGGTATGATCATGACCATTGAATTTATAAGTGAATATCTTTAGCTTAAGTGCAAAGGTGAATTGATCAACATGGTTATAATTATTGTTTATATAAATTCTGAAATGATTATATATTTCTTTGAGATATTAATATCTTTGGCCTGTAGTGCAAAAATGAAATATTGATGAATATCTTTGGCCTGTAGTGCAAAGATGAATTGTTGATGAATATCTTTGGCCGTAGTGCAAAGATGACATGTTGTTGAATATCTTTGGCCAGTAGTGCAAAGATGAACATATGTTGAGATGAACATGACCAACTGGTGATACAAATGAATATCTTTGGCCGTAGTGCAAAGATGAAGTTATTAGTATGATTATGAACAGGAACTGTGATTTGGTATAACCATGATCTTTGATGTTTCAGGTAAAGACAAGTGATGAAAATTATCTTTGTCCTGGATGTGAAGAGGAATTTAGAATTACAATTATGATTATGAGTTATTCATATAATTGTGGAAAGGAACTGTTGATTGATGTTACAGGGATAAAACATTATTGGTGAATTTTTAACATGGAGAAGATAATAGACTTTATAGTCTATTTGACTCTTCTAATGGATTGCTCGTTCCGCTGCAACTATGGTTGAAATTTTATCATTTACCATATGTTCTAAATCTCTGATTTATTGTTGATGAAGGCTATTGATAATTGAATTATCTTTAGTCATGATATTCTTTACTGAGCTAGTTGTGCTCACCCTTTTGCTTCACAATTCCTTTCAGGTAATAAGAGTGTAGCTGGGTCGAGCGGGGGTAACAAGGGAATGGAACGGTGGTCATCATTTAGTAGTTATATTTGGTGAAGAAAATAGGGTGAGGCGAACCCAACGTTGGAAGGGTGTTTTGTCACTATCATACAAGATGTCTAATGACATACAACCTCGTGTCATCATAGGACAGGGTTGTGCTCATCCACTTACTGAGTATATCTATGGGCACTACCTATATAATCTTGGTGTTTGTTTGAAGTATAATTCTCAATTAGAGACAGTGGAGATAATGATAAGTCAAGAGAAGACTCACCATTGGGAAGAATATGATAGTAATCTTCTCGTTTTCTTTGGGGTCTATTGGGTCAACCAAGGATAATTCTGTGGCCATATGATATCTATCATAACCTAGACGCGTGGCCTCCCATGTACGAAGGTTTCCTTGAGCACTTCCCAAAGATTCTAATTTCTAAAACAGTTTTTGACTATACCTTTATGTAAGGTGTTATTGTGAGGTGATGTCCACGGTTGGAACATGAGTCACATTTGGTATATATTTGTATCCAAACTCACAGCATATGTGTTGTTGTATTTTGCACGACAATTGTTGTAATAAAGTTGTAGTTATTTTCTGTACCATGTATTTGACGACTCAGAATGGGTTGGGTGGAATGGACCTATTTTGGTGTTGTCACAGCTAACATCCGTTTTGCAGGATAAAATTCCTAAAACGGACACATCACATAGTATGTTAACATTTACACCATCCCTAAAACTAAACTATGCCAGTTTTGTCATAGGGAAGCATTTGGACCTATTACCCGGTCAAAGTCCAAAAAGGCCACAAGCCTACAGCCAATCATGTCTTCATCTGAACAGTCTAATCCAGTTTCAAGCGAAGAATTTGACGGATTAACTAAACAAATTACAGATTTGGCTGTTCTGCTTAAAGAACTACATCAATCTACTCAGGGTCCAACGATACCCATACATGCTGAATCCTCCACACAAGGGGGAACTCAAGGTTCTGATAAAGCCATTACAATACCTAAACTGCGGTTGGATACAACCAACAAAAGTCATGATGCCACCCATCTCACAGGAGATCCAGACACCGGTGACATCAGAAAGAAAGTTCTTCAAATAGAAGAAACCCTTCGCGCTATCAAAGGAATTGGAGCACACGGGAGTGTTTCATATGTCGACCTTTGTATATTCCCTGGTGTTCATTATCTAGAGAAGTTCAAAACTCCTGACTTCGAAAAATATGATGGGTTAGGAGATCCTTATACACATTTGAAGGTGTTAATTGGAGAACTTAGATCTTATGTATAGGACGAGAAGCTCAGAATGCAGCTGTTCCAAAAAATGTCTAACTGGAGAAGCTCGTTCATGGTATACCAGATTAGATAAGTCTAAGATTCATAGCTGGGAAGAGCTAGGTCACGCCTTCCTCACACAATACAGCTTCCAGTCTCAAATGGCTCCTAACCGATACCAGATTACCAAGGTCAAGAAACAGTCCAATGAGTCGTTTAGAGAATATACTCAAAGGTGGAGGCGCCTTGCTGCTCAAGTAACTCCTTCTATGATAGAGTCAGAGATGGTGATGACCTTTATCGACATACAAGAAGCTCCTTTCTATGATAGAGTTTTAGCTGGCATCGGTAAATCATTTTTTGAGATGATTAAACATGGGGAGATGGTTGAGATGAGATTTAAGTCAGGAAAGATTCAAGACCTAGCTGCCCTTAAAGCTGTTGTTGAGCACATCCAATCCAGAAATTATGGAAACAACTCCCGGAGGGTCCATAAAAAGAAAGAAGAAGATGTTTCCCTGATACTACAAGGTCAAAAAGGCAATCAGAACATGCTTACCCAAAGGAGAAATTATACTCCCTTTCAATCACAGTCTTCAAACCCTCCAATACCAAAAGGTGGAAAAGTCAAACGCCCTCGAGTGTTCACACCCTTAGGGGACTCACTTGAGAATATTCTCACTCTTCTGACCACGCAAAAGAAAATCACACATCTTCTTCCACTAGCCAACCCTAGTGGACTGGGTTTTAGTGCTGCTCGAAAATGTACTTATCATGCCGGGGCACCTGGACATGATACTCAAGATTGTTGGGCCTTGAAACACAAGATCCAAGATTTAATAGACAACGATGAGATTGTGGTCACCAATCCAGATCAACCTCACGTGCAAGACAACCCTCTTCCTCCACACAAAGAGGAAGAGGTCAACATGATTAATTGGAGCACTAAACAAAGTTCCAATTTTAACTGCGAAGCATCCCCGATCATCAAAGACGGTGTTGACAAATGGGATTACGCAAAGTTCCAGTTTACGATGGAACGAAAGATGAAATCTCTATGCAAGCAAATTGAGCAATTGGCAGAATTGGTGATCTATCAGCATCAAGTCACATGCTAATTAGTCAGCCATGAGCATGCTAGTCTCCTCCCCTTGGTTATAAATACTCCATTGTCAACTTCAAAAAATGAAACATTGGAGTACAAAGTGATGAGGAGAGGTACTGCCAAAGCCTGTCGGAATTTTGCCAATAGAAGGGAATTTATATACTTGGGCCAACCTATGGAGGAGATACTTCAAATGCTAATCAATGAAGGAAGAATCACTTCCTTCCTACCTCCAATCAATCCCTGTTCAGGACGGTTTAACCCTGATGGAGTATGTTAGTATCACTCTCATTCTCGTGGTCACATCACAGAAGAATGTTGGGCACTCCGCCACCTTATTCAGAACTTAATCGATAGTGATGTCCTACAACTGGCAGACAATGATACTGTGCTATTTGAGAGTGAAAATGCTTGTCCCACTAAATGGAAGGGATTGGTAGCAGTTATATCCTCTGAGGCTGATGGGACTATTAAACCACTCACAATTCAGCTCAAAGGAATTGACAATCCTTTGAAAGTGGCTGCTCTAGAGCCCATCATGTTGCCATTCAGACCACAATATCATGTTGTCAGCTTACAGAAAGTTCCCTGGAATTATGGAGAAGCTGAAGGATCCACATCTCATATAACTGCTGCAGTGTCGAAGGAGAATCCACTATATCTTCCCCAACGGGTGATAAAGCCTTTTGTTAAATCAAAGGGGAAAATTCCCATAGAGAAGATTGAAAAATTCCTCCGTGATATGGGTCATAACGAAGCCAAGGTGGTTTTAAGCTTAAGAGAAGCTCCACACCAAATTTCAATCTTAGACTTGGTTTTAACTTCTGAAGATCATCAGAAGATTTTGTTGAAGGTTTTGGAAGAAGCCTACTTGCCAATATCAGTGGATGGAGAAAAATTTCAACATTTGGTTGATCACATTTTTAATAACAATGTGATCTCTTTCTCTGATGATGACATACCGCCCTAAGGGAATGGTCATTACAAGCCGTTACACATTGCGGTCATGTTCTCCGGATATATGCTAGCTGGAGTCTTGATAGATGGAGGTTCATCTCTAAATATCTGTCCGTATGCTACGTTGCTGAAGATGAATGTCAATCTCAATCGAATCCAAAGTAGCCATACGATCATCAAAGCTTTTGATGAATCTCATCAGAATTCAGTCGGAGAGATTGAGCAGCCAATTAAGATTGGTCCTCATATATTTTGTGTATCTTTTCACATGCTCAAAATAGATACAACTTGTTGCTAGGGAGACCGTGGATTCATATGGTCGGGGCAGTTCCCTCCACCCTTCATCAGCAACTTAAATATATTATCAACAATAGCCTAGTCACAGTCAACACTGAACCGGAATTCCCTCAACAGAGTGGCATACTATTTATCAGTTTCAATTCCGATGTTGAGCCAGTCAGTTTCCACGCTTTGGAAGTAAGCAACCCTCAATATCATGCCATTGGGACACCATTCCCCATACCCAAGATTTTTATCGAAGTGATGGCAGCTACTCAAGAAATGATGTCATTGGGACACCAGCTTGGACAAGGAATGGAAAAAAATCATCAGGGTATTAAGTACCCGATCTAAATGTCCGGTCAAACTGGGACAGTTGAACTAGGCTATTCTGCCAGTACAAATCATAGGAATCCATATAAGCATAAACAGGTTCCTTCCACTTCAGCCACATGACTATTATTTCCACCTGCACATCCAGAGTCTTTACAATCTCTGGTAAAGGTGCCAGCCAACGTAATGGCTATGTTATTTCCTAAACCGATAGCGGTAAAGGAGAAGGAAGTCTTTGTTCTAGATCCCAAGGTGGAAGAAGAGGAACGGAGAATTAAGTAAGACATCGTCCGAATGATGTCAGGTGAACGCATCATTGCCATGATGAACATACTAACAGATATACCCCAAACGATGATTGCCCAGATGTATTGGTCATCATTCGGGAGAAGGAGGACGATGACAGCCCCTCCATCATTGCAGTCCCCCAGGACTTTGCCCTTGCGAATTGGAGCAGCACCCCTTGAATTGGTCAACAAGGGTAAAATGGGCAGGACTCCTTTCTGCCCTGTAGATATCATAATTGCTTACTTTTCTGTACAGTATTAGTAGTTGTTTTCTTCGTACATGCTAACATTATGTATGATTAAACAGTTTTATATATATTAAGTGAAAGCATATTTTGTTTTAGGACTCTAAACTTAGATGTGCCTGTACTTGCTGATAAGATGCCTCTTCTCCACAAGGATTATAACTTTGATGAAAAGTTAGACTCAGACTTGCTGGAAATACAAGACGACATTGAGGTGCCTCCGGAGATCAAAGAATGGGTCGAAGACAAACCTAAACCCAACCTTGATCAAACCACCTCCTTCAATCTTGGAACCTTAGAAAACCCTAAGTTAATCCAGATTGGTTTAGACCTTACCCCAAACCAAAGGAATGACATGATTACACTACTAACCCAATTCCAGGATGTGTTTGCATGTTCTCATGAAGACATGGTGGGTTTGTCCATTGACATTGTTCTTCATCTCCTTCCCATCAGAGAAGGATTTAAGCCAGTCAAGCAGAAACTCAGGCGATTGAAACCTTAGTGGAGTTTAAAAGTGAAAGAAGAAATTGTGAAACAATTTCGAGCTGGTATTATCATGGTGTCCACCTATCCTGAATGGATATCCAACATCGTGCCCGTGCCTAAGCCTGGAGGAAAGGTTTGAGTCTGCGTGGATTATAGGGATCTGAACAAAGCTTGCCTTAAAGATAGCTTTCCCGTACCATTTATCCACATTCTCATTAACAATACTGCTCAATATGGCATGTACTCCTTCGCTGATTGCTTCGCGGGGTACCATCAAAACATGGTTACTGAGGAAGATCGTGAGAAAACTGCTTTCATCACACCTTGGGGAACCTTTTGCTACAGACGGTTGTCGTTCGGCCTCATCAATGTCGGAGCTACCTATCAGAAAGCTATGATGGCTCTTTTCCACGACGTAATTCACAAAGAGATAGAGATCTACGAGGATGACATCATTGTCAAGTTCCGAAAGGAGGAAGACCACTTAGACCATCTCAAAAAGCTTTTCAACAGGTTGCGTAAGTACAACTTGAAGTTAAATCCAGCCAAGTGCGTCATTGGCGTTAAATCATGCAAGTTGCTAGGATTTCTAGTCAGCCATAAAGGAATCAAGTTGGATCCCACCAAAATCTAGGCCATTACAGAAATGCCCATTCCTCAGACAGAGAAGGAAATACAGGAATTTTTGGGAAGAGTCAACTTCATTAGTAGATTCATTTCTCAACTCACAGCAACCTGTGAGCCTATCTTCAAGCTGTTAAGGAAGAACTCCTCCATAAGTAATAATGCCATGGGCTGCATGCTGGGTCAGAAAGACGATAGAGTTCGAGAACGAGCTATCTATTACCTCAGCAAAAGATTCAGCAGCAGTGAACACAAGTACACTCTGTTTGAGAAGACTTATTGTGCTTTAGAATGGGCTGCCATGAGGTTACAACATTACCTCCATGGGCACACTACCAATCTCATATCCCGCGTGGATCCTCTAAAGTATGTGTTCAATAAACCCACACTGAATTATCGACTGTCCAGATGGCAGTTGATTCTGCAACAATTTGACATTATTTACGTGACGCAAAAGTCCGTTAAAGGTCAAGGAATTGCGGATCAACTGGCCGCCGCACCTTCAGGGGACTTCAAACCCATGGAAACATACTTCCCCAATGAAGGGGTAATGACAATTCAGCAACACCATCAGTACGATACACGTCAAACATGGAACATGTATTTTGATGGAGCTGTTAATATGGAAGGTTCTGAGGCTGGAGCAGTTCTAGTATCCGGTACGGGGGAACAGTATCCCGTTGCCGTCAAATTGCAGTTTGTCAGTAACAACAACATTGTGACGCCCCCAAAATTAGGTATATATCACCCATCTTGGGTCGTCAGATACATAGTACAGAATACAAATACAACTTACTAATACAACTGTCGTGTACAATACGACAAAACATAAACTGTGAGTTTGAATACAAATATTATCTTCTAGAGAGTATTCATACTCAAAAGGAGTCCTCATTACATTTATTAACATACCATTACATAGAATAGTGAGGACTACTAACTAATACTAGCATTCGGACCATCACTCCGTTTCCCGACTTGCCCCAGCTACGTTCTCATTTCCTGAAGAGAACAGTGAAAGATAGGGTGAGCTCAACTAGCCCAGTAAGAAATATTATGACTAAGATAATGCAGAATAAATTATCATTAGCCTTCAACAATGTTAAACTGATAAAATATAATAGACATCAAATTTAACTGCAGCGGAACAAGCAATCCATTAAAAGAGTCAAGTAGAAAATAAACTCTACTATCTTTTATGATTTAAAAGGTTTTTCAACACTATTATCGCTGGGACTCAGCTTAATAAAATAATCCACATCATCGAATCACCCCTGCACTACGGCCAAGGATATTCGTGTATTCATTAATGGTCATGATCATGCCAACAACTGTCCATCAACGCACTACGGGCCAATGAGGACTTTTACCACATCATTTGAAACATTACGGTCATGATTATACTGAATAATCCCTGGTCATAATCATACCAAGTCCATCTATGCACTACAGGCCACAGATGACTTTTAACATTTTATAAACACGAGGATGATGACAATGATATAAGAATTCAATAAAACAAGTTCAAGAATTAATTTATCCAAGAATTAACAACGTCCAAATTGTCAACAAGATACTACTTTGTGGAGTAAAATTCAAGAATGCTTAGAAGAATATTTTCATGAAAAGATACTGGATGAAACGTAATTATCAAGGATATTCCATAAATTTCATGGAGTATAGAAGTCAAAACTTAACCAACTGAGTATAATAAAGAATGAAATAACAAAATAAATCATCATGCATGCGATAGACCGCACAGACAGGTTATTCTCACAGAATAATAAATAATGAAACTAGGTCCGGCGTAAAACGCACAGACAGGATTTTCCAACAAAATAATAATAAAGACGGAACCAGGTCCGGTGTAAAACACACAGACAGGATGTTCCAACAGAATAATAACAAAAACGGAACCAGGTCCGGTGTAAAACACACAGACAGAATGTTCCAACAGAATAATAATAAAGACGGAACCAGGTCCGGTGTAAAACAAACAGACAGGATGTTCCAACAGAATAATAGAAGAATGTCACCAAGTATAGGGTAGACAGCGTATACAGGTTATTCTAACAGAATAATAAGGAATAGAATAACAACAGTTCTCTTCATGAATAAGAAAGAATAACATCCCTTACCGTTTTAAAGAAGATCTGAAATAAGGAAGTAGTTAAGTAGCAGAATACTCTTATTCTCTCGCTCTATAGTTTCTCTCTATAGTTTCTCTCTCTAGAGTTCAGTGAATTCGTAAGAAATAATGAAGGAATGAGCTGCTATTTATAGAAAAATAGAATGCATAGTAACTAATCCATGAACGGTCCAGATTGATTACTTTAATCTGACGGTCCATATTTAAAGAAAAATCTTTTAAATAAAATATAATATATTCTATTTATAGAATAACTTTAATAAAGTATTATCTTTTATATAAAAAGATGTTTCTGTTTTATTACGTTAATAATACGAATAAAACAAAACGTCATTATCGCTAAATAATTCATATTATTAACTGACAATAATTGAATCAAACTGAGTGACTTCTCACATAAGCATTAATAATCAATACCGTGTGCTACTATGCAACCACACGTATTACTGTACTTTTACTACCAAGTAGTTCAACAGTATCAATGGTAAAACTTCCGCCGTTATTTTTAATAAAATATTTTTGCCTTTTTTTCAATCCGACAATAATTCCGTTGTGGGGTCCACCAATAATTGTGCCGTTGTACAAATATTCCCTGTTAAAACGAATATTTCCCGACCAATCGAATATTATATAACAACTTGCGTACTTTATAAAATTTATAAATATTACCCACAACTATAACATTATATCAAATTAACTCCATAATATTCAAAAATGATATTTATAGAAAATTCATCTTTATTTATAAAAGTTGGGGTCTTACAACCTCCCCTTCTTATGAAATTTCGCCTTCGAAATTAGAGTACGTACCTGGTATGTCGAAGAGGTAAGGATACCTTGATTTCATTTCAGATTCTAACTCTCAAGTCATTTCCTCAACATCGTGGTTTCTCCACAAAACTTTAACTTGAGGTATAACCTTGGAGCGTAGAATATGTTCCTTCTTATCCAAGATTTGAATAGGAACTTCTTCATACGTCAAATCCTCCGCTATTTCGTCCGGTTCTAACTCAATAATGTAGTTCGGGTCTTCCATATATTTGCGTAACATGGATATGTGAAAAACGTTATGAACACGAGACATACTTGGCGGTAAAGCGAGTCTATAAGCCACAGTTTCTACTCGATCGAGGATTAAAAATGACCGATGAATCGAGGATTGAGCTTTCTCTTTTTCCAAATCTCGTAACTCCTTTTCATGGAGCAACACGTAAGAACACATGATCTCCTATATCAAATTCCACGTCCTTTCGATGAAGATCAACATAACTCTTTTGTCGATCTTGTGAGGTTTTTATACGTTGTCGAATCGTTTGAATCTTTTCTGTAGTCATACGTACCAACTCCTGTTCCAACAACGTTGCTTCACCCACCTCATCTCAGCATACTGGAGAACGACATTTTCTTCCATACAATGCTTCGAATGGAGCCATGCCAATACTTGCTTGATAATTGTTGTTGTAAGAAAATTCCACCAATGGTAAGAACTTGTCCCAACTTCCCTTGAAGTCAAGGACACAGAGTTTTAATAAATCTTCTAGAGTTTGAATAGTCCTCTCTGATTGTCCGTCCATCTGAGGATGATATGCCGAACTAAATCATAAATCTGTGCCCATAGCTTTTTGTAAACTAACCCAAAATCGTGAAGTGAATCTTGGGTCTCGATCAGAAACTATGGATACTGGTATACCATGCAGTCTTACAATCTCGTTTATGTACATACGAGCAAGACGTTCAAGTGTATAAGTTTCTCGTATCGGTAAGAAATGAGCAGACTTGGTCAATCTATCAATAATGACCCAAATCGCATCTATACCTTGAGAAACCTTAGGAAGACCGGTAACAAAATTCATGGTAATGTGCTCCCACTTCCATTCTGGAATTTCAAGTGGTTGCAATGGACCTTTTGGTACTTGATGCTCCGCTTTGACTCGTTGACAAGTTAAACACCTTGAGATAAACAGCGCTATCTCTCTCTTCATATTGCTCCACCAAAATGTATGACGAAGATCATGATACATTTTGGTACTTCCAGGATGGATTGCAAACGGTGTGTTGTGCACCTCCATCATGATTTTATACTTTAAATCAGGGTTGTTAGGAACACAAAGTCTGGAGTTGACTCGAAGTATTCCTTCTTCATCGATTCTTGCTTCCGGCATAGCACCTTCTTGCACTTTCTTCCTCATACGCATCAGCTCCAGGTCTGTAGCTTGAGCAGCTTTAACTTTATCGATTAAAGTTGATTCTACTCGTATATTCGCCATCATCACATGGGTCCCTGGAGTCTTTAACTCTATCTCCATCCTTTGCAAGTCACACAAAATGGGCCTTTGTGTTGACAATATCGCACTCGTACTTGCATATGATCTTCTACTCAATACGTCAGCTACCACGTTCGCTTTTCCAGGATGGTATTGAATGGTATGATCATAATCTTTTAACAGTTCAAGCCAACGTCGTTGTCGCATGTTGAGTTCCTTTTGAGTGAAGAAATATTTGAGGCTTTTATGATCCGTAAAGATCTCCACCTTCTCCCCATACAAGTAATGCCTCCAAATTTTAAGTGCAAAGACAACAGCTGCCAACTCTAGATCATGAGTAGGATAATTCCTCTCATATTCCTTGAGTTGTTTTGATGCATAGGCTATGACTTTTCCATGTTGCATGAGAACGCATCCCAACCCTTTGCTCGAAGCATCACTGTAGATGACAAATCCCTCCGAGCCAGATGGTATTGTTAGAACAGGTGCTAAAATGAGTCTCCTCTTGAGTTCTTGAAAACTCTGCTCACATTCTTCGCTCCAACTGAACTTTGTATCTTTTCGAGTCAGCTGAGTTAATGGAGTAGCGATTCGAGAAAATCCTTCCACGAATCTCCGATAATAACCAGCTAAACCAAGAAAGCTACGTACTTCGGTCACTGATTTAGGTTGCTCCCAGCTTTGAATAGCTTCAATCTTTGCCGGGTCAACCGATATTCCACGACTTGATACTATGTGCCCAAGGAATGCTACCTCCTCCAGCCAGAACTCGCATTTCTTCAACTTGGCATAAAGCTTGTATTCACGAAGCTTTTGGAGTACCAGCCTCAAGTGTTGCTCATAATCTTCACGGCTTTTGGAATAAATAAGGATGTCATCAATAAAGACGATCACAAAGTGATCCAAATATTCCTTGAATACCTGGTTCATCATATCCATGAAGGCAGCAGGAGCATTAGTCAATCCAAAGGACATGACTAAGAATTCATAATGCCCGTACCGAGTTCTGAAAGCCGTCTTTGGAATATCCTCAGTTCTAACCTTCAGCTGATGATATCCAGAACGAAGATCGATCTTTGAAAAGAATTGTGCTCCTTGCAACTGGTCAAACAGGTCATCAATACGTGGCAATGGGTACCTATTTTTGATGGTGACATGATTCAACTCCCGATAATCAATACAAAGTCGCATACTTTCATCTTTCTTCTTCACGAATAGCACAGGAGCACCCCAAGGAGAAGTACTAGGACGAATAAATCCAATGTCTAACAATTCCTGCAGTTGGATCTTTAACTCCTGAAGTTCAATAGGAGCCATTCGATATGGGGCTTTGGAAATGGGTTTTATACCGGGTTCAAGGTCAATAGAAAATTTAATTTCACGCTCTAGGGGTAGGCCAGGAAGTTCTTCAGGGAATACGTTAGGGAATTTATTAACAATAGAAATATCATTCAAAACTGATGTATTTTTGTTTAGATCCGTGACATGAGCTAAGAAAGCTTGACATTCGTTTTTCAATAAACGAATAGCTTTATGGCTTGAGATGACAACGATTGATTTTAATGGTTTGGTTGCTTGAATTCGCATAATAGGTCGATTAGGAATATAAAAGCTAACAACCTTACGAAAACAATCAATTTTTGCATGATGAGTAGTTAACCAATCAATCCCTAGAATCACGTCAAATGCAAGTATTTTTAATTAAATCAGATCGACAGGTAATGTGTGGGTACCAACTTGAACCAAACAAGACTTATAAACCGTGATGTAATGAAGGTTTCTCCCAATGGAGTTTCAACAGATAAATCAAAGTCTAATTTCTCCGGAGTCAAATTTAATCGATGAGCGCAAGTAGGAGAAATAAAAGAATGAGTAGAACCGGTATCAAATAAAGTATAGACTTCGTTAGAGTTTATGATAAGCTTACCCGTGATGACCTCATTCGGGTTCCTTACTTTCTGGGAGGTCACAACAAATGCTCTCCCTTGCACTACCGGTTTTGACTTTTCTGGGACGGCCTTTGGTGTCTCCATCTTGGCTGAACTTGTTTTTAGTAAACGAGAAAATCGAGCTAAATGACCTTCTCTTCCACAATTATAACATGCTTTAGACGGCATCGCGCAGTTTGGACTGATGTGCCCCTCCCCTCCGCATTTGAAACATATGATAGGTGGTCGTTCTCCTTCCTTAACAACGGGTGCTGGTGTTGACGTCTTTCCATCATTGTTGAATCTCCTCTTCTTGAAATGACCATTCTTATTATTTTGACCCTGATTACCACCGAAGTGGTTACCATTTCTGGCATGTTGATTCCCTCCACGCTTGTTATCACCGCTTCGATGACTGCTCTCACTAGTATTATCATTTTGCCGACTGCTCTTTTTTGGTTGTGTTGACTCGTTATCGCGCTCCACTAACTGAGCCCTATTCACAACATCTGAATACAAACACAGTTTATGAGAGATAAGATGTTGACGTATCTCAGGTTTCAAACCTCGCAAAATCATTCGCGTCATTCACTCTTCATTATCCACCAAGTGGGACGCAAACCGGGACAACTCAGTAAATTTAGCCTCATACTGCGACACGGTCATATTATTCTGCTCCAATTTGATGAACTCCACCTCCTTCATGTGACGAACATTTTCAGGAAAGTATTTGTCATTGAACAGCTCTTGGAACTTCTCCCAAGACATCTTCAGTGCGGCAGGTTGAGTACGCTTAATCGATTCCCACCAGTAATCTGCCTCTCCTCGCAACATAAAGGTTGTAAAGAGAACCTTTTGCTCCTCGGAGCATCCCAAGACATCAAATATCTTGGTAATCTGCTTTATCCATGTTTTCGCTATAAGTGGTTTTGGCTCTCCCTTAAACTCTGGTGGTCCCAGCTCCTTGAACTGTTTAGCGGTGACCGTCCGAGAGTTTTCAGTGTTTCCACCTATATTTTGGACAGGAGCCGCTCTCGTCTGCTGTTGCATGAACTGCATAAAGTTTCTGAACATTACATCATTCATCATCTGGTCAGTGTTGTTATTTGCATGAGGATTGTCACCTTCCTGATGCACATTATCCTGATTATTGATATGTGGTGAATCAACAGTCGCTTGTGCTCCATTACTATTCTCAACATTCTCAGATGCCATTTTCAGATACTGCCACAAAATAAAAGTTAATTGATATGTCATATATTATCCTTATATTATGACCGACCAATTAAATACCATGCAAACAAACTTAGGTAGGTCATACTAGCGAAGGAATTCCCCGTCTCTCCCCTCCTAGTTCTATTCTCACATCTTAGCCAGGGATCATATCCCTAAGCTTTGATACCAACTATGACACCCCCAAAATTAGGTATACATCACCCATCCTGGGTCGTCAGATACATAGTACAGAATACAAATACAACTTACTAATACAACTGTCGTGTACAATACGACAAAACATAAACTGTGAGTTTGAATACAAATATTATCTTCTAGAGAGTATTCATACTCAAAAGGAGTCCTCATTACATTTATTAACACACCATTACATAGAATAGTGAGGAATACTAACTAATATTAGCATTCGGACCATCACTCCGCGGCTCCCCGACTTGCCCCAGCTACGTTCTCATTTCCTGAAGAGAACAGTGAAAGAAAGGGTGAGCTCAACTAGCCCAGTAAGAAATATTATGACTAAGATAATGCAGAATAAATTATCATTAGCCTTCAACAATGTTAAACTGATAAAATATAATAGACATCAAGTTTAACTGCAGCGGAACAAGCAATCCATTAAAAGAGTCAAGTAGAAAATAAACTCTACTATCTTTTATGATTTAAAAGGTTTTTCAACACTATTATCGCTGGGACTCAGCTTAATAAAATAATCCACATCATCGAATCACCCATGCACTACGGCCAAGGATATTCGTGCATTCATTAATGGTCATGATCATGCCAACAACTGTCCATCAACGCACTACGGGCCAATGAGAACTTTTACCACATCATTTGTAACATTACGGTCATGATTGTGCCGAATAATCCCTGGTCATAATCATACCAAGTCCATCTATGCACTACAGGCCACAGATGACTTTTAACATTTTATAAACATGAGGATGATGACAATGATATAAGAATTCAATAAAACAAGTTCAAGAATTAATTTATCCAAGAATTAACAACGTCCAAATTGTCAACATGATACTGCTTTGTGGAGTAAAATTCAAGAATGCTTAGAAGAATATTTTCATGAAAAGATACTGGATGAAACGCAATTATCAAGGATATTCCACAAATTTCATGGAGTATAGAAGTCAAAACTTAACCAACTGAGTATAATAAAGAATGGAATAACAAAAGAAAGCACCATGCATGCGATAGACCGCACAGACAGGTTATTCTCACAGGATAATAAATAATGGAACCAGGTCCGGCGTAAAACGCACAGACAGGATATTCCAACAGAATAATAATAAAGACGGAACCAGGTCCGGTGTAAAACACACAGACAGAATGTTCCAACAGAATAATTATAAAGACGGAACCAGGTCCGGTGTAAAACACACAGACAGGATGTTCCAACAGAATAATAACAAAGACGGAACCAGGTCTGGTGTAAAACACACAGACAGGATGTTCCAAAAGAATAATAATACAGACGGAACCAGGTCCGGTGTAAAACACACAGACAGGATGTTCCAACAGAATAATAGAAGAATGTCACCAAGTATAGGGTAGACCGCGTATACAGGTTATTCCAACAGAATAATAAAAAATAGAATAACAACAGTTCTCTTCATGAATAAGAAAGAATAACACCCCTTACCGTTTTAAAGAAGAGCTGAAATAAGAAAGTAGTTAAGTAGCAGAATACTCTTCTTCTCTCGCTCTATAGTTTCTTTCTATAGTTTCTCTCTCTAGAGTTCAGTGAATTCGTAAGAAAGAATGAAGGAATGAGCTGCTATTTATAGAAAAATAGAATGCATAGTAACTAATCCATGAACGGTCCAGATTGATTACTTTAATCTGACGGTCCATATTTAAAGAAAAATCTTTTAAATAAAATATAATATATTCTATTTATAGAATAACTTTAATAAAGTATTCTATTTTATATAAAAAGATGTTTCTGTTTTATTACGTTAATAATACGAATAAAATAAAACGTCATTATCGCTAAATAATTCATATCATTAACTGATAATAATTGAATCATACTGAGTGACTTTTTACATAAGCATTAATAATCAATACCATGTGCTACTATGCAACCACACGTATTACTGTACTTTTACTACCGAGTAGTTCAACAGTATCAATGGTAAAATTCCGCCGTTATTTTTAATAAAATATTTTTTTCGTTTTCTCAATCGGACAATAATTCCGTTGTTGGGTCCACCAATGATTGTGCCGTTGTACAAATATTCCCTGTTAAAACGAATATTCCCCGACCAATTTAATATTATATAACAACTTGCGTACTTTGCAAAATTTATAAATATTACCCACAACTATAACATTATATCAAATTAACTCCATAATATTCAAAAATGATATTTATAGAAAATTCATCTTTATTTATAAAAGTTGGGGTCTGACAAACATAGCTGAGTATGATGGCTGTATCATGGGGCTAAAACTGGCCCGTTCAATGGGTATTAGGCGGTTAACTGTCTTTGGGGATTCAGAGTTGATAGTCAAATAATCCACGGGAATCTATCAAACCAAAGAGCTACATTTGCTGCCTTACCATCGGCAAGTTTTATAGATGGCTTCGGAGTTCAAAGGGATCTCCTTTCTACACATTCCTCGTAATCGGAATGATTTTGCAGACACATTAGGAACTTTGGCCTCCTTGATTCACATACCTGACAAGGAACATATGCCAATCATCACATTAGCCCTGCAAAAGGCACCAGCCTATGGGAACTATATTGGAGAAGTATCGGATGAGCTACCTCCCATCCAATAACCTTGGTATCAGCATATCAAGGAGTACTTGCGAGATGGATCTACACCCACTGAGGTGAGCCTGACAGAGCAAAGACGGATTCATCGACTTGCTATGAAATTCTACTTGAGCAGAGATGCACTCTATAAGAGAGATGCAGGTCTAGGTCTCCTCAGATGCCTGGATAAGGATCAAGCTCAGAGACTCATAGATAAGGTCCATGGTAAAGTATGTGGCCCACATATGAGTGGCCCCCTTCTTGTTAAGAAGATCCTCAGGACAGGACATTACTGACTATCTCTCAATGCTGACTGCAATGACCACGTCAAGAGATGTTATCAATGCCAAATTCACAGAAATGCTATCCACGCCCCTCCACAGGAGCTCCACAATATGAGTTCACCTTAGCCCTTCGTAATGTGGGGAATGGACGTGATCGGGCCCATCGAGCCCAAAGCCAGTAATTGACATCGCTTCATCTTCACCATAATCGACTACTTTACTAAGTGGGTAGAAGCAGCCTCCTTCCCCAGGGTTACCAAAGAAGTCATCATTACTTTCATCAGAAACAATGTCATTTGTTGATATGGACAACTAGAGGTAATTGTATCAGACAATGCTAAGAACCTCAACAACAAAATGATGGAGGATTTATGCAGTAAATTTCACATCAAACACCTTAATTTCGTCATCTATCGTCCAAAGATGAATTGTCATGTTGAAGCGGCTAACAAAAACATTAAGAAGATCATGCAAAAGATGTCCGCCAACCACAAACGATGGCTTGACTTATTTCCTCTTACTCTGTTAGCCTACAGAACATCAATGCGCACTTCAACTGGGGAAACCCCCTACGCATTAACCTATGGGATGGAGGCAGTACTCCCCATAGAAGTAGAAATGGAATCCCTCAGAGTGTTGATGAACGCTCAGCTGGATGAAGATCAATGGGTACAAGACAGGTATCACTAGTTATCTCTGATAGACGAAAGGCGAACCGCGGCTATCTTCCATGGTCAATTATATCAACAAAGGATTGCCAGATCCTACAACAAAAAAGTTCGGCTACGGCAGTTTAAACAACATGACTTGGTTTTGAAGAAAATCCTCGACAACCAAGATCAGTTCAAGGGAAAATTCTCTCCTAACTGGGAAGTCCCATTTATTGTCAAGGAGGTATTGACAGGAGGTACTCTCAGATTGTAGGAAATGGATGGCGATAAATTTCCACTGCTTATCAACTCGGACACCGTGAAACGGTACTATGTCTAAAGTTACTATCAAGCAAACATCCTGGTGTAGGATCATCAGATCACCAGTCATTCTGGTTCTTTAACCCTTTACCACATACAACTCTTTTCCACACTTTGCCCCTCAGGGAAACATAATCTTTAAGCCAGCAACCTGGCTTCACTGCGCTCTTATAACTTTGGTCATCCCACTATGGATTGAACCTCTCACGTCTACAGTTTGGCTACCCAAATATGGGATCAAACTTTTCATCCTCAACCTAGGATCCAACTTTCTTCCCCGCAGTCTATCTTGCACATGGGATTAAACTTTCTTCCCCACAGTTTGACCTGTACATGGGATTAATCTTTCTTCCCCGTAGTTTACCATGCACATGGGATTCACACTTTTTCGGTCACCACTTGTCCTGATGGGTGAACTACGTCGACCTGATCTCCTTGATACACGGGAGTACGTAGGCAACCATATTCTATATAGCCCGGTCGCAATAAACAAAAAACAACAAAAACATTTCTACCCTTTTCTACAAAAAAACAAAAAACCACAAAAACACCTCTACAACCTTCTTCATCAATAAAGCTTCTACACCCTTTCTGCCATAAATAGCGTTGAACCTCTTACACCAGGTTCGAACTACGCAGACCTGATCTCCTCTTCAATAGGAGTACGTAGGCAAGCCATTCATGGTTCGGTCTCACCCCCTACCAAAACACAAATACTTGTCAATGGTACTGGGATCAAACTTCAATTCACCACATTTCATTGGCTTCAAACCAAAGGGATGGAATTACCCAACCTCTCCTCGCGAATAGGAGATTCGGCGACCATCTAAGCTGCGGTTGTACCTTAAAGAGCAACACCAATCCGTAAGATATGGAATTAACTTGGCTCCTCCTAAATAGGGGTACTGGCGACCATCTGTGGTGCGGTCAATCTCAGAGAGGAAAGCCACAATCCTCTCCACATTTCCATACATAAACCAGTCCCAAGACACCAAAGATGGTAGGATGCATACAGATCTATGATCTATTCTGTACTATCCAGAGACAACTCAATGTTCATCCAGCAAGGAGGAATTTAGAATACATCACGATCACAAGCCCTGAAGAAGCAGGCAAATATCAAGCAAGTATTCAGGCATATCTAAAAGGAAAGTGATCAAAAATATATATTTCCCTGATATACATAATGATGTTTGATATACAGAATGTAAACTGTAAATGACAAAATGGCTAAGCTAGTTTGTACAGAAAAATACAATCCCATCTACAAATCGGTGTATATGCGAGCTAACAAGCCCAACATGGCATCCCTCTCCAAAGAAAGAGGCAAAGTTGTGGTCTCCTGTACGAGGATATCCACACGACCCAACAGATCTGCAGCCATCTGCATGGTGACCATATGCTCATCAATGTAAGTGATCATCTCTGCAAGCATGCCAGTGGTAAGGGACCTCACTGCAGTATTATATGTGACGGCTATATCCCGAGCAGATATGGCACTATCCCGCTCAACTATCACTACATCTCTGGCTGATCTGGCCTTATTCCGCTCAACAACAGTGGCATCTCTACCAGTCAATGCCTCGTCCCTCTCTAATAGAGTTGCGTCTCTCCCATCAAGAGCTGTCAACATCAGGGCTCTAGCCTGATCTCTCTCAAAGGTCATCAGATGAAGAATCTAAAGGAGATACTGGCAACCCAGTAGATGGCTCCTCCTCGGTGTGAGAATCAATGTTCTCCATGGGCTCTTTGCCATCTGAGTCAATACTCGGCAATGTGGATACTACCTCAACCGATGCAGTCTATGTCTCCATCCATGCAGAATACTCTGCAGAACAACCTGGATGACTAATGGAGAAGGCAGCTATCTCACGCTGATACCAACATGCATACACACGGGATCTGTCCTCTACTGAAAGATAGCGAGAAGCTAAACGCTGGCCCAGCGCCCCCTCGAAAAGATGAAAGTCTTGAAACTGGTCAAACTGCGACATCACGACCGGTGAATGGTAAGTAGTAATGCCCCTCAAACCAGCCAGAGGGATGTAATCCATGCCCGAAGCATGAGTAACAAAGTTGTAAGGTGATCTGAGCCCTGAGCAGGGCAAGATACTAAACGGGTCTATAATATCAGCTAAAAAGGCTGACCAAGACATAGCATTCGTACACTCTGTAGGCTGAAATGAGTATGACATGGCTATATCATGGGTGAAACAATACCCATGTCGTCTGAAAGTGTCAATCGGTCTTAGATGTGACATAAACCACAAGTATAGCATGACCGAACTGCCCGTAAATACTCCTGTCGGATAAGTGCAACAGTATGTAGCTGACCTCAATGTCTCGGCTATAATCATTGGTATGATGGTCCCTGAGAGCTCTCACTGCCATGATAACTCCTATGTCTAATTCATCCATATAACGTGGCATGTAGACATATGACAGTACGGACAATAGCAGTACATCCACTCTGACCAGACGCCAATGATCCTCTGGTGTGGTGAAATCCCAGGAATGTCGTCTATAACTATCCTCAGAGCCAAATCTGTCAAACAGAAAATGTTGGAATATCAAGTGGCTAGATGTAAGCTCATCCTGAACCACCCTACACCTCAATCCAGTGAGGGTCATGAACCGTCAACTCATGTCCCCCAAAGTCATATGCACGCAAGGTCTGTCCAGTGGTAGCATTGTCAATCGTGCATACTCCTCCAGAGTGGGAGTCAACTCCTGGATCCCAAACCGAAAAACCTGTCCCTCCGGTATCCAGTGCTCCAGCATGCCCTCCACGAATCTTGTGGGAACCTAAAATATCAAAAGGGTCATGGTATGCTGCAACAGCTGATCTACGGTCACCCTATCTGAGGGTGACATACTATCATACCAATATCCCAGACTGGATGCCACCAATAATGGCGGGGTGTGATCTATGTGGCTGACTGTCGAAGAAGACATTTGTGTGGGCTGTATCATAATACCATCCAGGGGTCAATGCTGAATATCTCTGGACATACATACATATGCATAACATGATACATGCATAACAGATAATAGATGGCAATATGATATAGGGAATGGAAAAACTGTACATACATTCCTAAATATATCATCATCTAATACATCATCTCTGTACAACTAAAAATACAGGGAAATAGGGCATAGATGCCCTACTACTAACAGAGGCCTATCAAAAGATATAGCGAGAATGGGGCACAGCCACCCAATTGCTAACAAAGGTCTATCTAAAGAGATAACGAGAATACACATCAGAAGGAGACAATGGTGTCAATATCTACATCATCAATCCTGTCCACCTGATGTAACTCCTCCTGAGTCACTGGATCTCTATCAACAGGGATATCAGGCCTATACAAAGGAGGATCTACGCCGACAAAGCCAAATGGGTAATCTGAGGGGCCAGCTCCTGCGCTAGAAGGATTAAACGAATCTGCCTCTGCCGGATCTCTGCCCAAATGTCGGATAAAGAAATGTGCCTGGTCCAGTCGCTGGGTCAAGCTGCCAATCTGTGTCACATGAGTCAGATCTTGGACACATGCTAGCCAATCTGTCATCATCACGGATCCTGAAACCATATCCCCCCTGAACTGAGTGGCGCAGGTCTGGGCTCCAATGGTACGAGGGATCCACCAATGCTGGAATACATCTTGATCTGATAATGCAAAATCGTCAACACCCAACAATGGGATATCAATGGCGGGTGACTGCGACACAGGCCAATAACGCCTGGCAGGAGGCAAGATCGGTATACAGATCTCCCCTGTGGTGCTCCTAATAGCATGCTCTCCTAAATAGAGCTCCCATCCTCCATCTGTGAAGAGAGGAATCCTACGGGTGGAAATCACGTACTCGACACCATTCGGTTACCCATCCTCAAATCCAATGGCCAAATGCTCCCCAGAATATGGAATCCATGTGATGACATCCGATGTTAACAACTCCAACTGTAGGCGACAATGAGTGAAACCCTTAGCTACAGGGACCTCTGCCAGTATAGAATGATGTCATCGTCATCCTCGTGCGTAGGTATCCAATCCTAGTACACTCACTGGACGTAAACATAGGAGCCTCTCATAGGCCCAAAACTACTAACACAAAGGCAAACATCTGTTGTCAGTTAACCCTCTTAACCTATACATGGTAAATGACGAGAGAAATACTTACCAGCAGAAATGGGTAAAATCCTAACCAAGCCTCGGTCAAGCCCTGCGAGCCCATGCCCCTGAGGAAATAGGCAAATGTGTAGGAACCCCAATCATACTCTCCTATACGATCCACATGTCGAGTGGTGCTAATCAAAGCGAATGACACCGTAGAGGAGTTATCTGCTATGAAGCACCCCTAATGATCATCAGGAACAATCGCTGAAGAATGTGATCCCTGACTCTGACATCAGCTGGTATGGGCTCGCTCAATAGCCCACTCATAGCATCTACGTTCAAAGGATATGCACGGATAGTCCTGCCCTTGAGCGCTTCTGCTGGAACTCCTAACAAGGATCTAACGGTAGTCGGGATAATATCAGCCATGCAAGGCACTGGCTCCCCTCCAAACTCCATACCTGTGATAAACTACCAATCCATCGGCGTCATCATCACCTCACAGTCCATTAAATGGAGAGACTGGGTCTGGTGAAACCAGCGCTCAGACAATGCCATGAGGTAACCCCAGGGACAACGGTGGGGAAGGATAGAAAAGAATGCTCCAAATCCCCAGTCATGCACAATCGCTCTATAGTCAGGATGAAGTGCCTGGTACATGGAGTGAATGTTGAACCAGTTCCCTCGAGACTGTTTAAAGTCGGGAACCTGCAAGATGTAGATCGACATCAGAATCCTTTACTCCTTATCAATAGGAAAGAAGGAGGATTAAGATCTAAACTTTATACCTCGTTAGCATGTAAATACATCGAAGGATGTCCACTGAAATCACCCAAAAGCTCTGGGTTTGCCACCTGAAAACTTGGGAGGTCCCTACGGGGAATATGTACAGCAGGAGTGGGGTCCACAATTGGAACATCCTCTTCCTCATCTTTGACATCTGGTACATCAACCCGGACTGGACATATCACCGCCTCCACCAACTGACGAGGCTGTCTAACAGAACGGGGTCGAGGCACTTCAGAAGCCCTCCTCCGTACACCAGAAGTGGTCATGCGAGAACTATTCGGTTGATCCGGATCCATAATATCTGGACAATAAGTCTATAAATCACCTCAGAAAGGGTGTGGTATTTTCTAATCTGGAGCTTTTCAAAATGCATTTAATGACTACATGCATGCATGCATTATTTTAACATACATCCACAGTAGAGTTAAAAATGCATGACTACTCAATGCCTACATTTTGGAAAATTTTTCCATAATTTTCTCTATAAATAGGACTATCCAAATGCACATAGGCATGACTAGGTGGTCATTCAATAGCACACCTGCCCACAGTCACATAAATCCTATTTGCATCCAAAAATCAAAGTCATCAATCCATAAGGGTAGCCTAATTACCAGGATTACTTTATTTTTTCACCTGTGCTCATTTGTCCTCAAATAAGATAAGAAATAGCAGAAAAAAGGTACCAATTTGACTGTCTCAAAAGTCAAATTTTTTCACATCATTATGTTCAGCATTGTTTAATACTAATATTTACTATGTTGAATATTTTTTATCAAGTCATTTGAGCATACATAATCACTACTATATGTTTTGATGCATTTTATATGATAAGTCATTTTCCAACGAATAAAAACTGGAAAAAAGTACATGCATACGTTACCAGGACAGTGTAGAACACTTGTACGGTGACAGAATTTGCAGAAAGACGTTCGAACTCAGCAGATCTAAAGAAGAGCTCTCGAATTTTCTTCGCAGCGCAACTTGAAAATGACTTATGAAAGCAACCTGCAGGATATTTACATCCATGGTTGGTCGCAGGTCCATCTGCGACTGCAATAGGTGCACCTGCGGCACCCCTACGTAGGTCCCACCCCTCCGGTTCAGTCCAGTTCGAGTTGCAAAGGAGTTCTCACAAGCTGAAAAGGTCAAATCATAGATAAAAACGCTACGCGATTGAGCGGAATACCCTGAAATCCTGGTTTTTCTAGGCCCAACTATGACTCTCATATCATTCATTGGTATTCTCCCGAACATAGGGTATACTATTCCAATGATCCCCATCTTTGCAGATCACTTTCGGCAATACCACACAGAGGTCCAATGCCGTCAATGCAGGGTCGTCACCCTAATCTCAAAAAAGAGATCCCCGGCGGGGGTTACAACACAATCTCAAAAAAGAGATCCCCAGCGGGGGTTACAGCGTAATCTCAAAAAAAGAGATCCGCGGCAGGGGTTACAATGCAATCTCAAAACAGAGATCCCCGGTGGGGGTTACAACACAATCTCAAAAAAGAGATCCCCCGCGGGGGTTACAACGCATGTTCCGCAGATACGCACATCAGCGAAGGTCAAGCTACCTTGACGTCAGTTCATCCGTTGACAAGTAAACCCAACGCCGCATTAGAGGTCATCCGATGATTGCATCAGTTGATACACGCATCAACAAAGTCCAAACAGCCTTGGCATTTTTCCCCAGTAGGGAATTCATCCGTTGATATGCATGTCAATAGAGGATCAAATGGAGCCCCGGCGAGGGTTACAACGTGTGGTCAACCGTTGGTTCACAAGTCAACGAAGGTCGGGCAGTCCTGACAACACATACTGTTGGCAATAAATCCAACAGAACATTGATATGTCCAGGCGATACAAACCAGGGAAGATCAACATCAACAAGGAGGATCGATGATGGAATATGTTATACACATCCTCAAACAGACAAAGCTTTATCCCCATAGATCTCTTATACACGAAAGGTATATCTTTGGAATAAAGTCTGTATCCAGGATTAAGGACTTTGGTGATAGCCCCAACGTCAACATCCTGATAGGTTTGGATCACATATCCAAGCTTGTCATCATTACCATCACCGGTAGAAGCAACAGGGAGCCGGCAGTCATCCCCAGCATGTTGGAAAGCAATGCATATGCATCATACACTTACATCATATTGCTCCATATTACATCATATTTATCTTGTTGCATTTCAGGTGTCTAGGATTCTTTATCCTATCCATGCCATTGCATTGCATGAATATGATAAAGAGGGGCATCTGTAGACACTCAAAATTTTCTGTACACCTGTTACAGACATTGTAGGAGGGCAGATTCGTTTTTAGAGATAACCCTGGAAGATAACTCACATCCAGTCTGGATACTACCGGAATCTCAGTTTCAACCCCAGAACACACCGGGAGTAATAGCCTCAACCCCGAAAGACACACCGGGAGTAACAGTTCTAACCTCGACGATAACCCCGAGGCCTGCAGTTCCAATAACCAAAAATTCCACCGGAGAAGACCGTTTCATCCTGGAGATAACCCCGAATGTTCAGTCTCAGTCCCAACACTGGGAATAGCAGATTCCAACCTTGAAGATAACCCCAAGGAAGGTAGTTGCAGTTCCGGAGATAACCCCGAAAATGCTTGTTTCAAATGCCATCAGCTTTAACCTCGCCGCTTACACTGAGGCACTCAGTACAAGACCTGACAATAACACCAGGAAGACAGGCATACCTCAGAGATGACACTGAGGATCTTCAACACCTGTAGCAGTTCAATCTCAGAGATAACCCTGAGCAACGTCTACTTTATCAACCCAAACTAGAGATAACCCCGGTGAGGGGCAAAGTCGTCATCTTGCCACTTTGACGCCACGTCACACCGTCTCATTATGTCAGACATATATTTCTACACAGTAATGTCCCATAAGAACCAAGAAAAACCAATCCCGAGTGACTATTATGCAAGGTAACGGATAGAATTTGAAGCTAAAGACAGGAGGGCATCGTCCCATCTTTATGACTTCGTACAACCTCTAATCCCATACCATTGTATAACTCTCGACAATGGCGGTCCGAAATAGGTCCTATATACCTCAGTCGGATGCCCGGATTGTAATTCTGAAAGTTCGAGCGGACATCACGTTGCACGCGTGCACGTACTTTCAGACGGCGGGACCCGTGAAGCCCGGGGTACCCCGGGCAGCCTCAGGTACACCTGCGGCCTAGCCACAGGTACACCTGCGGCTCCACCCCCTGTAAATAGAGGGCTTGGGGTGGCCATTTTGTAAGAGAAAAAGGCGAGGAAGCCCTGTCTAATTTGTTCTGTACACACCCCAAACTGAGTGCTTTCTCATTTTAAACACTTGTAAGAACATATATAGCAACTTTTTATCGGCGGGAGCCGAGTGTTCATCCATTTCAAGTTATTAAAGTCTTCTTTGGCAGCCCACTATAAGCCTTCTTACACATTTTCAAGCTTTTCTCTTCATCTTTGCACACATTGTTCTTCACATTGAGAGTCGTGTTGCGTGTGTATGCTCGGACTTCGGTTCGTGGTTTATTTTCAGTTTCTATATATATATATATATATATATATGGACTAACATCATCGAGTTATGCCTCGATTGAGCCTAGACTTCGGTCTGGAGCATTTAATGGCTTTCTTATATATATGTACTTATATATAAACTGTGTGTCGAACTCTGTTCGATGAGCCTAAACTTATGTCTGGTGCGTTTAAATGCTTTCGTATATATATATATATATATATATATATGAACTGTGTGTCGAACTATGTTCGATGAGCTTGGATTTTACATCCGGTGCATTTACTGCTATATATATATATATATATATATATATATATATATATATATATATATATACTTATATATATTAACTGTTATTGGACTTTGTCCGATGAGCCTGAATTTTATATCCGGTGCGTTTACATGCTTTTATATATATATATATATATATTTACATTTCGTCCCACCTGGAGTTTACTTCGTGGTGGTTGACCTTTTTTTTTTACTGCTTTCTATACATTTCGTCCCGCCTAGAGTTTCCCCCATGGCGGTTGATCGCTTTTACAACTTTATTTACATTTTTGATCCCCCATGGAGGTGCTTCGTGGCTGGTGATCATGTCTGTAAATATATATATATATTTACAGCTTTTATATATATACCTGCTTATTGCTTTTTATCAATTGTGGCATCATGTGAGCCTAGGAATCATGTGATCACAGGTTCAGTTCACTGAATCTAGATTCGGTTCCCGTGATGAACCTTTTCAGCTGTAAGCAGCTTGTAAATTTATCTGTGATGTTTGGATCTCCTCAGATGGTTGTCATACCCACGAGGAATTCAGCACCTTTTTATACATTATTTTCTTACAGATGCCTCGTATCTGGAAAATAAAATCAACCAAGCCGAATATTGAATTAAATAGGAGTGTAAAAGGTCTCAATTACTATTGAGCACTTGGTTTGAAAAACCTATTTTAAAACATCACTACCATATCTTGCTTAAAAAATGAATTTTTATATAAAATCAAACCCTGTGTATATAGGTGCGAACGAGGCCTCGCACTACTTCCAAATAAAAGCACATTGACCCACACACACACACACACATTCATATAACAGTTTCTTGAAAAGTGGCGGTCACCGTGGTAACACGGATGTCGGGGGGTGCCTAATACCTTCCCTCTGCATAAGCAAGTCCCCGGACCCTAATGAATCTCGGTTTTACCGACCCGTTTAGCAGTGTCACATCACTGGGTCAATGTGCAAACCTTTTCTAGGTTGTGTTGGTACAACCAGTTAAAAAACCAACTGGCGACTCTTACATTCCAATCGTTGACCTTACACATGTTAGACCTTTTTCACTTATTTTTTCAAACAAATCTCACATAAAATGAGAACGTAAAAAAATAGGTAACGAAAAAGGACAAATAAAAATCCCGACGTCGACAGAGGATATATGAAAACCCCTTCAAGAAATAAGATCTCCACTTGGATTGAAGGAAGATCTAGCAGGAGCTATTTTGGAAGCAGCCATAGGATTCATCGAGACAAAGGATGAAGGAGCAGGAGGCTGTTGTATTGCTAATGATTCCTCACAGCCTTGGCCATCTAGAGGATAACTAAGGTCACTGTATGGCGAGGTGATAACATCTGGATGGAGAGCATCAAATAAAGTGAGTGCCTCAACAGGCATAGACAAATCTTTCATTTTCTCGCTCTGAAAACAAATATATCAAAGCATAATATATTATGGAGAAAGAAAGGAAATTCAAGAAGAAAATTATATGTTGACTAAAGAAAGATACTCACATTATAGCCAATGGAAAAAGAGTAGGGAGATGCCGCAGAAAGTGGAGTGTCATTCCACCCACCGAAAGAGCTATCAACAATACCCTCCCGAGCAATCACCAACTTGGAAGAATCCTTTTGGGGAGGATGAACATTAGCAATAATCTGATAAGGATTCCCCCTCGAGGAAGTAGGAGACTCATCGGCACCCTCATGCCTACCATGGGGAGACTTCATAGGAAGGTTTGAGGAAATCGCTCTATCACTCACATCAGGAGTACTTAGGCTTACATCAAATAAAGTGCCCTTAGCATCAAGACTAACATAATCATTATGCGAAGAAGGTAACTAGACACCGATAAGGATAAGTTGGGGAGGCTCACGACTGGTAGAAGCCGATGCGGCTACCTCATTTGTAGTACCAGAAATAAAACCAAGAGGAACATCATCATTCTCTTCACCAATCTCCACAATCTAAAATCAAGAAAATAAATACATAAGGAAACATGAAAGAAACTATACGAGGGATAAAAGACAAAAAATGGAAATGTCACAAAAATTTACCAAATTTCTACTTCGCTTTTTGACCGGATCCTCGGCTGCAGACATACTAGAACTAGAATCGTCAAGAGGGCGTTTCGACAATGGCTTTAAGTGGAGCCTAATGACGGGACGACTAACCGGGACCACAGTAGAAGTAATAGGAGAACTCTCCTCAAAATCAGCAGTGGTAGATGCTCTCGCTTTAGAACGAGTGATTCTCATTTCCTCGACACCAGAGGATCCTTGGGGAGGAACTGGATGAGGTATCTGAGATAGAGATATCTAAGACAAAGCCCGTGGTAGAAGACTCCTGAAGGTAGTAAAGGCATGTGCGGGAAGAATATATGGTTCACTTTGAGGATGAATGTCTACTAACTAAGGATGAGAAGACTTAGGCATCAAAGCCTCATGCTCAATAATTCAATTACTGGCTGGCCAACGTTCTGAATAGACATTGGTCTTAGGAGAACATAGCATCCTGGCCCATTAGAGACATTCGGGAATAGAAGCTGGTAGAGACCAAATCAAAGTATTATCCTCCCACCTTTTAAGATTGATTTACCAATAGTTACGCTCGCCAGTAGTATAATGCCCAATCCGAGAATCATCTGGTATGACAAAAGGAAGGGATCTATGAAGAGCATTTGGAGGTCTTGGAAATGCCCATGCAAAAGAGGGAGATGTAGAGACAAAGTTGAGAAGGGTAGTCTCATAAGTCTCCCGACAAGTGTGGCCAAAGGGACGATCCTGGTTAAATCCAAACTGCCTCATGACCCTGTGAGGAGAATAAAGTACAGTGTCAAAACCATTATCTTCAACAAAATAGGGATGCTCCGCAGCCCGAAGGAAGATGAACCAGGACAACGAAGAACCACTCAATTCGTTGATGTTTGAATAGGAGCGAAAGTTACGCCTATAGAAGTGGGGTAGACGACCGCCGCTTTCTGAAACAATAGTGTAGGGACGAGCGATGAAGAATGAAAAATCATTGATAAAAAGCAACAAATCTGAACTAGATCGGTGATCAATCCAATAAGTTGTGCGGGGGATGATATTGGGTGAAAGAAAAGGATCTGAATACTTCTTTTTCTTCTTAGGAAGATGTGCAAGAGTAGAATATCTCAAAAAGTGCTCGAAGAGAAAGATCTAAACAAAGGAGCAGGGAACGAAGCAATTTACGTCATACCTGGGTAAATGAGCAAAAAGGTTGATAAGAGAAAAAGAAGACAAAAAATGCAGTGTGAAAGACAATTAATAAAAATACGAAAAGTAATACCTCCCAACAGATTCCCTCATAGCGAGGATGGTTTCATCCAACCAACAATACAAGGTTTCCTAAGAATAGAGGAGCAAGAGAAACAATCATACCTCGAGATAACAAGGCAGCCAAACCAAACATACGAGTCGAAGGACCATCTACAGGAGACCCGGGAAATATGAAGCGGGACAACCACATAGCCAAGTAAGTAGCCAGGGGAAAAGGGCAGGCTCCTCATGGAGAGCGAGGAAAGACTTGTTATAGTCAGAACTATTCCCATGGCCAGGCCTGTAATCCCTGAAGAAGTAGCGTACCCAAGATAACCAGGAATTCTTTTACCGGTTAGAGGCCTTAAAGTTTGGAAGGAGTGTGTCACCCTGATATTATGAGGTGCAATTGGGAGCCTGCCTGAAATCTTCCATCAAGTAAGCAATGCACTCAGCATCTCTAGGAGACAGGCTAGATATGCTATAAGAAGTCGAGGCAACAACAGGAAGGCTACAAGATATAATCTAGAATGAGTTCATAATCCAAGGAAAATGAAAAAAATGAACGAAATGGAAAAGATGATTACTGATTAATTGCATAAACGTCCTCTAAAGTTGGGGTGAGCTGCCCCCACGTAGCGACAAATGTACATGTGGAAGAGCACCAGCATGAAATCAAGACGGTAAGAGCATCATTGTCTTGTTGGATGTGATGATCCCTGCATAGCTGAATTCAACGCAGAATATCAGCCTTCTCCAGTATATCCACATAATCAGAATTTGTGAGAACCTCGTCGGTCCAATGTTGCCACCCCTGAAGACAACAGGATGAGTCGGATAGGAAATGCGTTGGACTGTAGGGGTACTCCTATTTTTCTATACATATATGGGGAATGCGAGAAGAATAGGGGAAACTATTTAAGCTTGTGCAAGCCATAGCATATAAAAATAATCCTTCTTTCTCAAGAGGAAAGGTTGCACGATCATAATTCTTCACTTACTCCCAAAAAATGTCAAAAGATCCATAAAAGGGAGCTTTTCCCCACTCGTTGATGAAGGGGACTTCCTTAGTAGTTTTCGGGTCTATGGAACGTTTGTTGGAATTTTCCTGTAACAAGAAAAACATAACACGAGGATTCTGGAAATAAGGAAAGAAAGTGAATGAGCATTTAAAATTAAGTGCTTACCATAACAAGAGAGAAAGTATGAAACTTAAATAAGAAGACTTGACCCAGGAAAGAGAGATCACTGACACCTGAAAGAAGAAGCAAAAAGGAGCACGAACATTAGGAGCCATTCAAATAAAAATAGGGTAGAGGAAGAACGAAAAAATGTGAAGGAGGAGGTCACTAGGTTGGTCCCCCTAAGGTTTGGCCCCTAGGGTTTAGCCACCTAGGGAGCTCTCCTCTCTTACATTTAACTTCTCCTTGACTCATTAAATCAACAACTTGGAATGAATGCTACTTCGCCAGAATTTTTTTTGTGGTTTTTCTTTGAGAATATCCAGAGAAAAAGTCAATATCCTGTTAAGGTGAAGTGACTTTTTCTTTACGAATATTAGAAAAGGCCAAGATCTCGTAGCCTGGAAATGAAAGACCACAATTTTCTAGAGTAGATGCTCCCTTGTTGCGGTGTTAACCTTTTTTTGAGAATATTCGAGCCGATATCCTTGTTAAGGTGAAATGGCTCGGAATAGATCCTTGTTATGTGACAATGTTCCTATAAATGTTACTTCCACATGAGTACTAAGGAACACTTCTCAAAATAAAAATAAGTTTTTGTACATTTTATATATTAGTTATTCATATATAGATTGCTTGAACATAAGAATCTTTTAGAATATCCCCATATAAGAAAACAAACTCTTATTTTCTGAATTACATATAATCTCAAATCCAAAAATTATTTAACATGAGAACTTAAAATTATACATGTACATTTTTCAAGTATACCAACATGTAACACTTGACTCTATATAAATAGTATAAAATTCATTATATACAAATTATAGCACAACTCATCATATTGAACAAATTTATTTGTGTATAAAATATAAAAATTTATATTTACTTTCTATGAAATTAATTTATCACACAAAATTAATTTATGTAAAAAGCAAATAAAATTCACACACATGAATTAGTATATCCTCAAGTATTTTCTTATCCCAACTTGGATAGGAAATATCATAAATAATATATCTTTTGACATTTACAAATATACAATTGAAGACAATCCTCATAATAATATGAAATACTTGAGCTTCACTATATTTATAAAAAGAGTCCTTCTACACATACCGGTTTATTGGATCGGAAAACTGGACAGGTTCAATTTTATTTTATTTTATTTTTTTGATTGTGATTCTCAAAAAATGTATAGTATTTATTTCAACATGAATTTTTACAAAATAATGTGTTTTAGGTATAATTTAGATACATATACAAAAATAGGGTTATCTGTATAACCTTGTTTTTGTATATATATTCAAATTACACCTAAAACATATTATTTTGTAAAAATTCCTGTTGGAATTAATACAATATATTTTTTGAGAGTCGCAATCAAAAAATAAAAAATAAAAAAATCGAACTTCCTGTCCAATAAACCGGTCTGCCAAGACTTATTGTTATAAAAATTTTAAAAATAAAATGTTTATCTCAATTAGAATATACAAAATCAATATGATCACGTTAAAATTTACTACTTCTTGGACAAGAATTACACATCAAAATAAATCAATATATATCAATTATGATTATCCCAAAAACACAAAGAAAATCATTTCTAAGTGTTTTTTTTTAACTTCATAATCATATTGTATACAAGATTTACTCAACCAAATCTACTTATACAATATATTGTTCAACTATTAGTTGATAATTAATTTATTATCTACAAACAAAGTAATTTATCTCAAAATTCATGCATACAAATACCAAGTAATATTAATAACACACTAAATATTATCTCAAACTTTATATGCATAATTTTGTTCAAGAAGAACATAAATTTAATTTATTCTCAAAATAAATAAATTTACAACTAATTTGTTATACGTAGAGACAAGTAAACTTCTCAAATTTTACTACAACTTTCTCATAATAAATTAATCTCAATTAGTGTATAAGAAAAATAATTGTCTCAAATTTCATACATACATATACATATCATAATATTTTATCTACTCATAAAATATTACAAACAAAATAAATATACACAAAATTAAATTTATTCCATCATGAACAAAAAATTAATTACTTTTCTTATCCCACAAAACTAATTAATTAATTTATTACAACAAAATGTAGGCAAAATAATACTCAAACATAAAATATCATCTACACATGATATAATACATAAAACATATATTTTCATGTATATACATATACAAAATGATACACAATTATCATTTATAAAATAAAGGCCAATGTTAAAAAACACACCTTTTGGAATTAAATATGATAAACGCCATAATCTCTTTAGAAAGATTTCTAGGCATCAACATTTGGTGTTTTTCCATGATGACTCTTCATCTTCTCCACATTAATTTACAAACTTGTAAATTATAAGTCTTTTTCACTTTCATTTTTCTCCACAATCCATCTTCTAACAGGAATTATCAATAAAAATAATTAGCTTAATATCTTAATATTTTACTAATTATCATAAAAACTCTATTGATAAAATAGGTATAGGAAAATTGACACTTATCTTTGAAAACCATGTTGTTTTCCATCTCACCAAAATCATGACTCCAACAAATATTATACAGACCTTAAGATTGTTAGAATCGTAGCTTCGTAGAGTCAAAATCGTTGTAGAAGACATGACGCTGATGATCTATGTCCTTAAGAATTTTATTGCCCCCACCACGATCGATTTGATAAGGGTTGCACACGATATACCTCTAGCATATATGTTAAGGCTTGGTGAATTATCTGTGATAGCAATTCACATAAAATTTCAATAGAACACTGTTTTGTAGTAGTTATTTGTTTGTAAGAAGATTATGAGAAGATAAAAAAAAGAGAAAATTCATGTGCAAAATCTTATATGTAAACTTATATCTTACATATGCATATATCTAATACTAAACTTATATCTATATATATATATATATATATATATATATATATATATATATATATATATATATAAGTTACATAATATACTATTTAATTCTATATTTTATCATACTTATTAATACTAAATGCGTAAGTTACATACTAGTTAATATTAATACAATATTTTCCTTTTGTTCCAGAAAAAAAAAAATAGACTTCTATTAAATGGAACTAAGGAAAAATAGTTTTTATCAAACAATTTTGCGCCTTATTAAATGTCTCACTATAAACACTAATCAAATGATTTCTGCACAAATCAAATGAAATTCTCTCTTATTCTCCACGTAGAGGATATTAAACTACACCTTTTATACATACTTAAATTCTATCCACCGATGAGTTTTATCAAACTCAAATATGACATATAATAAGTCACAAAAGTATAAAATAAGGTGCAATATATAACAATATGTTTAGTACCCTTCCTCCATAAAGACATCATGGCGTGTTGTTCGTCTGGTGTGGAAGATGCCATTAACTAGCGTATCATTTCTTGCAGAATTTCTACTTTTAGTCTTCCAAGCATGCGTCCCATGATATTTTCTTGCTCTTGAATAGAGAAATGTTTTCTAAATAAAGGAAAAAATTCAATTTCTTCATGATGGATGTGGACACATAGTACGTTATGCATTGATATGTACATATTGTCACATAGTATTTTATGTATTGACATGCACAGATTATGAAGCTTCACATAAAGCTGCTCATACTTTGGTTCACATATAAAAGCAGGATATGCGATCCTCAATTGGAAAACTCACTGAGCCAATCCTTAATTAATTCAGAGTTAACTCGGTTAATTTTTCCTCCCTCATGCGAGTTTGGAATTGAGTTAGTAGTTATTTACCGAGTTTGGTCTCAACTCATCGTCTCCTCTTCCTCTTGAAAGTAGTATGCCCTCAAGCCAATCACATAGAATGTGATAAGCATTTACTTTGTAATCTTGTTCATTTATTAATAAAAGAATATATTTAATATAAAAAAAACATTCTTTATCCATGTTAATTAGTTGAATTAATAAATGTGATAAACTCATAGTTTTGGAACAATTCTTTTAAAATCATGATGATAATCTTACTAATGAGATCTAAATTTAAGATAGCTCAGAGCTAAAATGTTCATAATCGTACGGATCATTAATGTGGGGTTACTGGTTCCGGATAGATTAGTACGTACTATGCTTACTCTGTTGAAGATGATGATTGATCTCATAATCATTTATGTGGAGAAACTAACGTAAGTATGTAGGTGCTTATTGGAGAATAAGTTCACTGAACGTGACTCGCTTAAAGGAACCCTAATGGAGTTTTATTTGCGTGTAATAGGTATTCCTATTGTGATAGTAGTACAAGTGATCTTGAGATCATCATAGTATATTGTATATACTGAGTTATATCTTGTCATATTCCTTAATACTTTAAGGTATGTTAAGATATAATAAAATGTATATGGAGATAGATGAATGATCAACAAAGGACCAACCACTTCCAGTAAATGGAGAGTATGTTTTATCTGATTCGATAAGTGGCAACTTAGAAATCCCTGACCAGGGTTGAATGGAAGTTAGAAAGAAGTTTCTAATTATATTAACTTGAGTTGTGCATTTTAGAATCAAAATACATATAATCAAATAAATAAAACTTGACAGTAATTCCATGTTTTACATTTGATTGGGACATTGTATGATAGAAAGATTGAATTGTACGGTAACTGTGACGAACGAAACTTTTGTAATTAATTTTCAAATATTTATTAAATTAAATAAATATTTTGTTAATCTATTTATTGAGCTAAATAAATATTTGATGAAGTTATGGTAGATTAATTTAATTAAGTGTGACACATTAATTAAATTAATATGGAATAATTTTATATATCAAAGTGAAAGTTTAATTGAGATAATTAAATTAAATGAGTTGTTAAATAATTTTAATGTTATTATAATTAATTTAATAATTAATTAGAGATTTATTGATTTGTTATAAATAATAAATGAAAATTTTAATTATGTGATGATGTGATTTAACGGGCAATATTGCCTTTTATTTAATTGAGTTTAAATAATATTATTTAATTAATTAAAGTGTGACAAATAAACTATATAATAAACTAGTTAATTAAAATAAATTAGAAAGGGAATTAAATAAACAAACCAAACATGGCCTTGAGGACATGGGAGCCGTTAAGGCCATACTGCGCCTAACCGCTACCCCATGTACGCGCCGCTTAATTTATACGCTATGTCAGTTCATTTATTTTGCAAGTCTGGGAGAAACTCAGAGAAAAAGAGAGAAATTTTAAGGGAAATTGAGATTGAAGAAGGAGAATTGGGGAATTAAGAGGAGCATTTCATCATCATTGTGTATCTAAACAGAGTTAGCAAGGGTAAATTCTTAATTCCAGTTTTAAATTTATGTTTTTAAGTTTTCTCCATGAACGTATATTAAGTTCTCTGTTAATTGGAAATTCATGAATTATTGGTCAAAAACTTGATGTTAGATGTTTATTAGCATGTATAGTTCAATTATATACGAATTATATGTGTTTTAGAGTAATCAAATCCATGTAATTGTGTTTAATTGGAGTTTTATAGTTTACAGAGAAAAATATATGAATATGACTTATAAGTACAAAAAATTATGTTTAAATTGCATATTAATCGGTAAATTGATGGATGATTACGTTTATACATGTAAAAACGAAAAGAACGAAACTTGTATGGACTGATTTGGTTGAAACACAAGTTCGTAGTAGTTAATTTCGTTAGGAATGTCAAAAATTGAGTTTTTCACAAAAATATCAAAATTGTGGCTTTAAATCTCGTTGTTTATGTGACTTAAGTTGTTAAAAGCATGAAGAGTGTTATAGAATGTTTCTGTTTAGTTTATAGTTTATGGGTGAAATTGATTTCGTTGTTTGTGTGAAATTTTGGCCTAAATTGGCCATGTTCTGTGTTCTTCACGAACTGCAGAAAACGAAACTGCTAAGCAGAACCACAACGCCAGTCCCTAGTATAAATGGCGCGATTTAGCGCCGATTGTAGACTTATTTGGGGCGCCGCAGCGCCGGATTCTAGTTCATTCTGGGGCACTACAGCGCCACTTAGCAGAACTGTCCAGAAAGTTTTATTTAATTGTTCAAGTCCAGAAAATGTGATTTAAACCCAATCTAATGAACATGAAAATGTATTAAACTTATAATGTGATGTTAAAATATATTCTTAACATGTCAATGATGTTCTTACGTGTTTAATTGATACGTCGAACACGTAGTTAATTCATCGTTCGTGAAGTTTAATAATGTATGAAAACTGATGTTTTGATGTGATTAATATAATCATAATCAGAGTTTAGACAAAAGAGGATGCACTTATGATGTCGGTTATGTTATAATTAACTAGTATTATGAATGTAAATGATATGTAGGATTAAATTGAGGAACGTGAATAGTAATTGTGTAATCTACGCACGAGGCAAGTTTTCTAACCCTAAACTTTATTTGAGCAAGCTTCTGAACCCTACTCTTATGTTGAGCAAGTTACATACCCTATCTTGATTACGATTACACGAGTTTTCAAACTCTATTCTTACATTGAACAAATTCTTATTATGTTATCGTTGAGCAAGTTCCTTATTTCTCACTTGATTATAGTCACACAAGTTTTTCTAACTCTACATTATTGAGCAATTTTAACCTTAGCTTATTATTATTCAAGCGAGGTTTCTTATAGTATTTAATGTTTATGTTTTGGTTAAGTCTTCTAATTCTTTATGAAAGCATGATTTTGATATATGATGCTTATTCAATTATGATTCAACGGTATTGCATCATTGCTATTGTATCCTTTTATAACATTACGTTGTTAACGAACTCATGAATTATTATTAAATCCTTATTGATTTAACTAATCCTTAGTTGATGATTATTGAACTCTAAATTACCCTTGAGATCAAGTCAAACCAAACTTCCTTTGGTGCAGACTCTAATGTCAAAGCTGAGATGAACAACCCTGCTACAGGGGATTATATTACACGATAACGTTAAGATGTTGTGCACATACATGGTACTAAGGGCTGATCCCCCTATGTACGAGAAGTAAGGTCCATATAGTCTTACGACTATTAAAAGTTTAAAGTATGAATACTTGAAAGCTTGGGACATAGTTCACTGTCTAGTGACCCTCAGATGTGCTTTTGATTCCTGTTTTAATCTTGATTCAAAAGCCGAGCTTTCTTTTGTTCAGTATCCGTTGTTTATTCGCATGTTATTATTATTACTGTTGTTAAACTTGTGGGTAATTGTTGCTCACTCTTTCATAATAACATTGCAACTAAGGTTGAAAGAGTTGATGAGCCATCCACTAGTAAGGGCAAAGGCAAAACAAGCAAATGATGAAGACTTATTTATTATTTGAGAATGATTATATTAAGACTTATGATATTATGTTTAAGACTTATCTATTTATGAAGTTTTCGCATTGATGTATTAAGTTTAGATGACATGGGATTGATTCGTTTAAGTTGTTATAACCCTATATTGGGAGGATTTTTACTTCAATTTTATTGTTATCATTATTATGGGTAGTTAGATGTTAATTATTTTGTTGAGTGAACACCAAATATGTGGGAAGTTTCAGTACCTGGATTTGGGGGTGTCACAGTAACTATTTATAGAACATGTTCTTTGTGTTCTTTGTAATTAAACATTGAGTTCATATTATCCTGATAGTAATGATACGCTATCGTAAGGTGTCACTCTTAATGTAGAATAAATATTATTTATTTATATTTGAATTAAATGAGTTTAATTCATTATAAATAATATTAGAATAGTTCTAATTTATTTTTTTTACTTACCAGTTTAATATTGAACCTAGGTGGTCACACCATAAAAGAGAAATATAATTTTAGAAGTGATTAGCTTAATAATAATAAATTAAGTGCATTTAATATATTATTGGAATAAATTAAATAACTTAATATTTATAATTATGTATATGAAGGAATACTAAATATAAATTAATAAGAGGAGTCTTATTATTATTATTATTATTATTATTATTATTATTATTTTATTATTATTATATTATTATTATTATTATTATTTATTATTATTATTATTTAGTATCTTGAGAATTAAATTAAAGCCTCAACTCCTAAAAGATTTAGGAGAGAGGATTAGTCTATAAATAAGAGGGGTCTTATTTGTGGAAGAGACTAATACTATTGCAAATATTCTCAAAATCGTAAAGAGTTAGGAGAGAGAAAACTAGGGTTAGCCACCCAAGATCTAGTAGAACCTAAATTCATCTTCTTAAATCAATATTCTTTTGGTGGATATATCACCACTTAGGAATTGCACACTATTGTAACGAACGTTTGATCCATGGATCTGAAGAAACGCGAAGCAAAGGATTGGAGCTTGAAGATTATATCAAAGAGTTGATCATCTTTTATGGTATATCTTTTATCCTTCCTAAATTAATGATATTACATAAGGTGATTCATGGGATTGTAGAAAAATTTTAAATTCCTTCTATGTCATGCTTCCGTTACGTTAAAATATGATTGTATGCTTTAATCTAGTTTATGCAAACCAACATTGGTATTAGAGTCATCCTTATGCGAATAATTAATTATTTTGATTCAAGATATATATTGATATGTGTTTAGAACAATTTAATTGGGCCAACATATTGAAAAACCTCAAAATTTGTGTCGCGATGCTCCAAAGCTTTTACAGCGAGGCCGCTCCTGAACCTAGAAAATTTTTCTAGAGTTTCAGCGCGGCCGCGCCGGTTCTAAGAACAAACACAATGTGGCCATGTCGGTCCCCATATTTTAATTTTTTACTTTTTAAATTTAAGATAAAAGGTTTATTCTGAATTGAAATTGGATTAAAATAAATGTGTTTATTTAAATTGGAAAAGGATTCCATGTTAATTAAAATAAAGGAGTTTATTTTTATTTAGATTTTGATTAAAATAAAAGAGTTTAGTTTGATTCAAAATTGGAATTCTAGCAAATTTTTGCAGCCCATTAAATGATATAAGCGTATATTGGGAATATTTTTTTATTGATATATGTGATGATATGTATGATAATAAAGGGGATGATTATGGACTATTGACCAATGCGATTGAATTTAATTTTAATGGATACTTGAATGAATGTGATTTTCATAATTAGGGTTTGCATACCTTTCCTATCTAATTTTCCGATGTATATTTTTTCTCCTTCCTATGTACCTCCCCTTGACTGCTGATTAAGGTTTCTGTTCTATGAAAATAGTTTGTCATAGGATTTTATTGAATTATACAAGAAATTGAAGCTAATAAGCAAAAGCATTGAAGACCCGTTTGGCCGTTTGTAATGAACCATGGGTTGAATGTAATAGTTATATTCAAATTTTATTCTTGCACCCTAGGTTTGACCTTTTGGTTTATGGTGGCTCCAATGAACCAAATTAGAATTAAGTTCATAATCATCTCAGGTAGAATATAGTATTCTATATGTTCATGTTCATGCTAATTATATAGTAAATATACATGTTGATATATGTTTAATATGACGCGTGTTTCTATATATATAATTGCATATACGATCTAAAAAAGTCAAAAGAAAATATAGTAAGTTAATTGCGTTCAAAGACATTAGAGAATGTCGAACGTAGCCTTCTAGCATGGTAAAGCGATAGAGTATTGATTATTTAATATGAGTTTTTTGTGCACATAAAAGGCTTGTATTAAATATTTGAGATCAATGTTGCTTTATTACATTAGATGTTTATATAGAATTGAACAATACCATTTTGTTACACACACACAAGGGCTATATTTTTCTCTTTACTTGTATGGAAATTATGGCTCTAACTTAACTTAGATAAATTTAGTTTAGATGTGCACACACATGAACATTATTATTTAAGAAGCAAAATAATAAAGAAATTACATAGAGATATAATTGATATGAGTTGTCTAGCTTTTGAATAAATATGTAGTTTATTGTGCACACACAAGGCTATATATTTATTGCAATTGGATCCTTTCTCACTAAACAGATTTTACAAAGTCACAAATACAAAATCTATCGAACTATATATATATATATATATATATATATATATATATATATATATATATATATAAAAATAAGGTTATATAGTTTGAATAAAATAGTGGGAGACACCATTTTAATAAAGGCCTAAATTATTCTATTGATTAATAAAAGAATGCATGCTAATGTTGTCAATTAAATATCATTTGCAAAATTTTACAAATGTCTAATTCACTATCACTGTGAATCATATTTGATGCTAACAAATTAAGCGGACCGAATTAAACGAATTGATTAAGGAATCTGAGAATAGTTCTCATGACTGAAAAGCTAGCATATGTCATTAACACGTCTGTTCTTGCAACAATTGCAAAAAATTCCTCTGAGGAAGAGCCTGCTACTTTCTAAAAGTAGCAGGATGATGCATATGTGACTCCGTGCATCATGTTAACATCTAAGAGTAAAGAGTTACTAAGTCAACATGAAAAAATAGATGCACAGACTATGTTACTGCACTTTGAGGATTTGTATGATGAGCAGAGTAGGTCGGCTAGATATGAAATATCTAAAGAGTTCTTCCAATATTGAATGACCGATGACACTAAATTATAGACACATATCCCAAAGATGATTAATCTGATTAAACAGTTGGGATAAATTAATGGGTTTATATCATGGATGGAGAGTTAAGCCAAGATCTGATCTTACAGCACTCCCGTACTCCTTTACACAATTTGTTGTGAACTCTTACATGAATAAGCCTGATGTCAGCCTTCCTGAATTGCATAACATGTTGAAACTGATGAAAGTCACTTTCCAATGAAGAAAGACCAAGTCCTTCTTGTAGATGAATCTTCCAAGAAGCAAAAAGGGCTAAAAGATATTTTGAAAAGAAGAAAAATTCCAAGAAGGCAAAAGGAAAGGCAAATACTAAGGTTAAGAAAAATGCTGATATTGATAGTAAATGAGTTTGCTTCCATTATAACAAGTCTGGACATTGGAAGAGAAATTGTAAGGAGCATCTGGCAGAGCAGAAGCAAAAGAAGCTTGTAGAAGCTTCAACTTCAGCTACAAATATAGATTTGTTCATGATTGAAATAAATCTTTCTGTAAGTCAAAATTCTACCTGGGTATTGGATATCGGTTATGGTTCTCACATACGCAATTCTTTGTAGGGAATAAATAGAAGTAGAAAGTTGAACAATTGAGAAGTGTTCTTGCTCGTGGGGAATGGAGAAAAGGTTGTTGTATTAGTCGTAGGAACTTATTGTTTAGCATTGCCTTTCGAAAAATCAATTAATTTAGTAAATTGTTAGTATGTTCTAGTACTGATTAGAACATTATTTCAATTTCATTTTTGGACAAGGAAGGTTTTAATATTATAATAAAGAACAATTGTTGTTCTATTTATAATGAGAATGTTTTGTTTGGAACTGATAAATTAATTGATGGACTCTACGTACTTGACTTACACGAAAATATTTTGGAAATTGAACAAACTAGTAAAAGGAAAATATATGATGTGAATAATACATTTGTATGGCATTGCAGACTCGGTCATATTAATGAAACAAGGCTAAACAAGTTGCATAAAGATGGAATTTTAGAGCCATTTGTTTTTGAATCATATCTAACTTGTAAATCTTTTCTCATGGGAAAGATGACTAAATTAATCTCCATTTAGGGGATATTGAGAGAGATTTGCAGGATTGTTAGAGTTAGTACACACAGATGTATGTGGACCTATGATAATAGATGCTTGAGGAAGGTATTTATATTTCATTACATTCATTGATGATCATTCGAGATTAGATATGTATATTTGATGAAATACAAGTCTAAATTATTTGAAAGGTTCAAAGAATTTAGAAATGAAGTAGAAAAACAAACTAGCAAAAGTATTAAGATTCTTTGATCGGGTTGAGAAGTGGAATACTTGAGCAATGATTTTTTTAATCATCTCAAAGATAATGGTATTCTTTCACAATGGACCTTGTTAGACATGGTGCGGTCCATGATGAGCTTTAGCGATCTTCCAATATCCTTTTGGAGTTATGCCCTAGAGAAGGCCGCGTATCTATTAAATAAGGTCCCCTCAAAATCCGTCCCTAAGACTCCATATGAGTTGCGGACAGGGAGGAAATCTAATCTTAAGCATGTTAAGACTTGGGGATGTCCAGCTTATGTGAAAAAGTTTCAGAATGATAAGCTTGGGACAAGATCTGATAAATGTAGATTTGTGGAATATTCTAAAGAAACTTTAGGATACTATTTCTATAATCTTACTGAGCAAAAAGTGTTTGTTGTGAAGTACTCTACCTTCTTGGAAAAGGCGTATCCCTGAAGGGGCCAATGGGATGACTATAGATCTTGAAAAAGTTCAAGAACCACAAACCACTACAGGTCAAGTGGATGAACTTGTCCAAATATAAATTCCCTCTATACCACAACCGAGTTGTAAATTTGGAAGAGTACCGAAGATACCTAAAAGGTATGGATTCATTATAGATGATGATGAGGTGTGCATCATAGAGGAAGTTGATCCAATAACATACGATGAGATAATGAGTAGTAAAGACTTAGGGAAATGACAAATAGCCATGAAATTCGAAATTGACTCCATGTATGAGAACTAAGTATGGACTTTGGTTACTCCATGGGAAGGCATAGTGCCTATAAGATGTAAATGGATCTTTAAGAGAAAGACCGGGGCATATGAAAAGGTAGAGACCTACAAAGTCAGACTAGTGGCAAAATGTTTCAAACAAAGGCAATGAGTTGACTATGATGAAATCTTCTCACCAGTTGCAATGCTTAAGTCCATTATGATTTTGCTTGCGATGGCAGTTTACTATGACTACGAGATCTAGAAAATAGACGTGAAAACGACATTCCTTAATAGGAAACTAGAAGAGGATGTATACATGATGCATCCAAAGGGATTTTTTTCAAAAGATGGAACAAATCAAGTTTGTAAGCTACAACGATCCATTTATGGATTAAAGCAAGCTTCTCGTAGATGGAACATCCGTTTTAATGAGACAATAAAAAAGTTTGATTTTATCAAAAATAAGGATGAACCTTATGTATACAAGAAGGTTAGTGGTAGCGCTGTGACATTCCTGATACTATATGTTGATGATATACTACTTATAGGGAATGACATTCAATTCTACAATCAGTAAAGATATGGTTGTCTAAAAACTTTTCTATGAAGGACTTGGGAGAAGCATCCTATGTGTTGGGGATAAAAATTTATAGAGAAAGATCAAAAAGGATGCTCGGCTTGACCCAATGAACGTACATTGATTCGATGTTAAAGAATTTAAACATGGTAGACTCCAAAAGAGGACTCATACCGATGATCTTTGAAGTGAATCTCTCCAATAAAGTGGAAAGTGGTGTAAAACATCCTAAAGTACTTAAGAAGAACTAAGGATGTGTTTCTAGTGTATGGTGGGTCTGATTTAAAACTAGAGGGCTATACAGACTCAACTTTTCAAACTGTCCAAGACGACAACAAATCCACTTCAGGTCATGTATTTATCCTAATCGATGGTACATTGAGTTGAAAAGTTCTAAGCAGTAAACGGTTGTTGATTCAATGACAGAAGTATAGTACGTAGCTGCAAGTGATGGTGCAAAGAAAGCTGTTTGGATGAAGAAGTTCATTACTTAACTTGGAGTGGTTCATAGCATACAATGACTAGTGCATGTATATTATGATAACAATGGGGCTTTTACACAAGTCAAGGAACCCAGGTCTCATCAGAAATAGTGGACTCTAAGAACAATATCGTAGATCCATTTACTAAAATGTTAACTCAGCAGTAGTTTGATTGTCACTTAGAGAAGATGAGTATTAAATGCCAGGTCAATTGGCTTTAGTGCAAGTGGGAGATTGAAAGTAGTATGCCCTCAAGCCTATCACATAGGATGTGATAACCATTTACTTTGTAATCTTGTTCATTTATTAATAAAAGAATTTATTTAATATAAAAGACAATCTTTATCCATGTTAATTAGTTGAATTAATAAATGTGATAAACCCATAGTTTTGGAGCAATGCTTTTAGAATCAAGATGATGATCATGATAATGAGATCTAAATTCAAGATAGCTCAAAACTAAAATGTTCATAATCGTATTGATCACTAATATGGGGTTACTGATTTCGAATATATTAGTACATATTATGCTTGCTTTGTTAAAGAGGATGATTTTTCTCATAGTCATTTTTGTGGAGACACGAAAGCAAGTATGTAGGTGCTTATTGGAGAATAAGTTCACTGAACTTGACTCTCTTAAAGGAGCTTTAATAGAGTTTTACTTACGTGTCAATGGCTTTAAAACAAGTATGTAAGTGCCTATTGTTATAATAGTACAAGTGATTCTTGGACTTGAGATCATCATAGTATCTTGTATATACTGAGTTATATCTTTTCATATTCCTTAATACTTTAGGGTATGCTCAAATATAATAAAGTGTATATAGAGATCATAGATGAATGATCAACAAAAGATCTATCACTTCCAGTAAAGGGAAAGTATTTCCTATATGATTCAATAAGTGACAACTTAGAAATTCTTAGCCATGGTTGAATGGAAATTAGAAAGGAGTTTCTAATTCACATTAACTTTAGTTGTGCATTTTAGAATCGAAATACATATAATCAAATAAATAAAACTTGACAGTAATTTATGTTTTATATATTATTGGGACATTGTATGGTAGAATGATTGAATTGTATGGTAATTGTTCACGGAATAGGTTCTTTGTGTTCTTTGTGATTAAGCGTTGAATTCATATTTTCCGGATAGTCATGATACACTATCATAAGGTGTCACTCTTGATGTAGAATAAATATTATTTATTTATATTTAAACTAAAGGAGTTTAATTCATTATAAATAATATTATAATGGTTCTAATTTATTTATTCTACTTACCGACTTAGTATTGAACCTATAGGGTCACATCATAAAAGAGAAATATAATTTTAGAAGTAATTGACTTAATAATAATAAATTAAGTGCATTTAATTTATTAGTGGAATAAATTAAATAACTTAATATTTATAATTATGTATATAGAGGAATACTAATTATAAATTAATAAAAGGAGTCTTATTATTTATTATTATTATTATTTAGTTCATTGGAAATTAAATTAAAACCCCAACTCCTAAAAGGTTTAGGAGAGAGGGTTAGTCTATAAATAAGTGAGGTCTTGTGGAATTGACTAATGCTATTAAAAGTATTCTCAAACCCTAAAGATTTAGGAGAGAGAAAACTAGGGTTATCCACTCAAGGTCTAGTAGAACCTAAATTCATGTTCTTCAATCAATATTCTGTGGTGGATCACCTCTTGGGCGTTGCACATTATTATAACAAACATTTGATCCGTGGATCTGAAGAAGTGTGAAGGAACAAAGGATTGAACCTTGAAGAGTATATCAAAGAGTTGATCATCTTCTAAAATATATATTTTATCCTTCCTAAAATTAGTGACAACAGAAAAATTTTAATTCCTTTTATGTCATGCTTCTGTTGCATTACAATATGATTGTATGCTTTAATCTAGTTTTTGCAAACCAACACCTCTTCCTATCGTCGCTCTCAGCGATGTCTTCATATTTTCACTTCGTCTTCCTCTTCCGCTTTTAATTTCTCTTCTTTGGTTGATGGACTGGATTTGATACCAGGGTTTGAGATTTTTCATGATATTTGATTTCGGGTCAGATGTAATATTGATTGTAGAGTGTGATTGGAACTTTTGGAGGTTTCTTTTTCTGAATATTTGAAATTGGGTTGGGGATAAAAGCTGGAAATATTGAACTTTTACTCAAAGTCAGGAGTACTATTAATGCTTTTCAGTGTTCACACGGTTAAAGAGTTGAGAAATACAAGTGAGGGTTTGAGTTTTTGCAGTTAATTAGATGAGATGAAGATTAGGATACAAAAGATGGAACACTAAGCAGCAGCTCTCAGAAAAATGCAGGCCAAAGCCGCACAAGGTATGTTTTTTTTCTTTTTGTCAACCTCAGTAGAAATGTTAGTACAGTGAAATTTTTTTATTGTGTTGGTCTCCTTCGAAAACATTTTCCTTATCAGCCACAATGGGAGTTCCATATAAATCACTATTACAGGCACTGAAATCATTTTAAGAAATTTTGGCGCTTCTGTCACATAGAGTTCCTTCTTTGTCATCAATACCTTCTATCACCATATATTTCAAAACAACCTCCAGGGATCTACATTCCATGGTGGACGAACATTTGAATGATCTTCCACCTTAGTTATATTAAACACCTTCCCACCATTCTCCTAACCATTCATCAAACTTTGTATGTTTAGTAGCCTTCCTCCATAAAGTCATCATGGCGTGCTGTTCGTCTGGTGTTAAAAATGCATTAACCAGGATATCATTTCTGATAGAATTTCTGCTTTTAGTCTTCCAAGCATGCGTCCTATGATCTTTTCTTTCTCCTAAACAGAGAAATGTTTTCTAAATAAAGGCAACAATTCAATTTCTTCATTCTGGATGTGGTCACATAGTACTTTATGCATTGCCATGTAAAGATGGTCACATATTACTTTATGCATTGACATGTACAGATCATGGAGCTTCATACAGCTGCTCATACTTTGGTTCTCTATGACATAGTGCACTACATTACTATTAGAAACCGAAGCATGCAATTTTGAAATTTCATCAAGAATAATGAAAACTTTGATGAATTGTTCACCTTCTAATTTTGGTCAATGGTGTAGCATTGGCTAATATTTTGGAAGTTCCCCATTGCCTCAAGCGCTTGAAAGGCAAATATCATCTTTAATTAAACAAAAACTAATTAAAAATCACGTTTTTCTATCGAATTGTATACTTTCACAAACATAACCACACAGAGTGAGTCAAAGATAGAGAGAGGCAAAACTCTATGTTATCAGTTATCTTCTTTATGTTCCTTTATCAAATTTGAATCAACTTCCCCAAATGTAGTCATTACTGACTTTGTCTGTTTTTATTCATTTTATTGATTTTGATTTGGGGTTGTGTTGTATATATATTTGATTTTTATGTATGTTGATTAATCAAATTTAAGTAAAAGATGTCTTTGAGTTACTGACTGCAAGTAGTTAGTGTTGGATTTCCATTCAATTCTAATTGCAGTTATACGCTCTGAGTTTACAATTGTAAATATTTTGAAAAATTTAGAATTGGGATTGTGTTGTGTACTGGTATGGGGAATACTATATATAGATCGCTGAAGGTATGTGTAACTGTCCTTGGGTAAGTATATTTATCACCATTAATCTGTCTGTTTATATATAGAATTTGCATTTGCTTTTAAGGAATTTATGATACTATTAGATCCACAAGCAGATGAGAAAATATATGGGGAAAAGTATTAATGTGGTTGTTATGTTCTAATTGGAACCCAACTCCTTAAGTGATGGACAATATACATTATTTTTAATTTATGATTGTGAATTATTTGCTTTATATATGTAGATCATGCTTAAACTTTGAGTAATAACTGTACGTTAAATGAGATTTTTATTTAGGTGCGGGCCTTCTGGCTACAGTGTTACGATTTCTAAATTTGTTGATAATAATTTTTGTAAAAAAATATATTAAATTCATCATTCAAATTAGTTCGTATATTGCACGAGTTATCATCTAATTACATTGTCGAGATAACTTCTATAAAGGGCGAAAATACATCATTTAAGTAGAGTGCTTCCAACGCCTCTATTCGATAAGTATTCTATTAATTTATGTTCGTACATAATAGAATTGCTCGCAAAGAAGACATTCAAAGAACAGTATTATACTCGTTTTAGAACAAAAAGAATGCTAATTCCCTTTGGGGTGATTAAATTTTTTGGTAGGGTTCTCATAAAATTAAACGAATTACTACTACAATAAATAAATAGTAAATATAACCCAAGTAGTGAAACTCAAAATCCTAATCCTTTGAAGTTTCGGAGTAGAAAATCCACCTTATGTGAGTGTCAAATCGAGTAATTGAGATTAAGAAAAATAAAAAATTTCACATTCTAATATTATCGGTAGCTCGACCTTTGTATTAATCTCATTCACATAAATTCGTTAAAATACATGCAACATTTTTTTTTCCACATCAGATTAAACGCTGTTATATATTGCACCTTATTTTATACTTTTTTGACTTATAATATGTCATATTTGAGTTTGACAAAATTCATCTGTGGACATAATTTAAGTAAGTATAAAAGGTGTAAATTAATGTCCTCAACGTGGAGAATAAAAGAGAATTTTTATTTGATTTGTGTAGAAATCATGTGATTAGTGTCTATAGTGAGACATTTAATAAGGTGCAAATTGTTTAATAAAAATTATTTTTCCTTAGTTCCATTTAATAGAAGTTTATTTTATTTATTTTTTGGAACAAAAGGAAAATATTGAGTGTTAATTCTAATTAACCACTACATTAATACTAACTAGTATGTAACTTACATATTTAGTATTAATAAGTATGGTTAAATATAGAATTAAATAGTATATTATTTAACTTATATATATATATATAATATATATAATATATATATATATATATATATATATATATATATATATATATATATATATATATATATATATATATATGTTGATATATATACATAAGATTAGATATATGCATATGTAAGATATAAATTTACATATATGATTTTGCACATGTTTTTTTCTCTCTTTTTGATCTTCTCCAATTCTTCTTACATACAAATAACTACTACAAAGCAGTGTTCTATTAGAATTTTCTGTGAATTGCTACCACAGATAATTCACCAAGGCTTAACATATATCATGTCCATAAGGTTTTTATCGCCCCCCACCACGATCAGTTTGCTAAGGGTTACAGACGATATACCTCCAGGAATCACCTGTGTCATGTCTTCAACAACAATTTTGACTCTACTAAACTATGATTCTAACAATCTTAAGGTCTTTATTGTATTTGCTAGAGTCATGATTTTGGTGAGATGGAAGACAACACGGTTTTCAAAGATAAGTGCCATTTTTCTTGTATTTA